>JACSYO010000298.1:142500-152500 GCA_016806645.1 Ophiodon elongatus | reverse complement strand
AACCGGCTGCAGATCAATCTTCTCCTGCAGCTCTCGGCGAGACCTTCCCTCTCACGGACACGTCTGCTTTCACCGGTCCTCTTACCGATGACGAACACCGGCATGAAGGCTCCGCAGGGCACTGGGATGGTGGTGGCCAGGGCAGACATCCAGAACTAAAACAGAACAAAGAGGGAGACGAAGAAAGACACGACATGAAAAGAAAGAACCGGGTGGCATTTCAATTAGCCGCGGAGCGTCATCCGGTGCGCCCCGAGATGATAGCCAAGTTCAACCCTCCACCAGCGGCGGGGAGGAGGCCATGCGGAGCTCAGTGCTGAGGTTAGAGTGAGCTGTCACTTTCACTCTTCAGCTGACAAAGACCCTGAAATGAACCCTGGGTAATGAGCGGGCTCCGCCGATTGGCCGACGCCGTGCCGCGAGAGCGGAGGGGACTGCTAATTAGGAAAGACAAACAAAAAGGGAAATGTCACCACTGACAATGTGTGAGGACTATCGTCAGGTGTGTGTGTCTGTGTGTGTGTGTGTGTGTGTGTGTGTCTGTGTGTGTGTGTGTGTGTTGTGTGTGTTGTGTGTCTGTGTGTGTGTGTGTGTGTCTGTGTGTGTGTCTGTGTGTACCTAAGTATAAACAGATATGAGTCTTAAAGGGCTGGCATGCTTGTTTTGGGGAAAAGAAAAAGCTGTGCTGATTCACAAGACTGCATGAAAACTAAGTACCGCTCACACACACTAGTGTGGACTCGTTAGATCAAACATCTCATTAAAATTCAGTTTTTAAAGTCAGCCGGTGTAATATTGATCCGTTCTACCGTAAACATGACCGATCACTATGACACTGACACTGGAGGTGGACAAAGTTGACGAAGCCAATCTTTAGTACATAATTAACTTGAGGAGAAAAGAAAACAACTTCACATGTATTTGAAGCTTCTACGACTCTAATGGCACACATAAACACAGACTGCAAAAAATAATATGGTTCTTTATGGTCAAACAGACCATAAAGCAGAGGATGCTTTAGGGGCGGGGCTTACTGTGATTGACAGGTTGCTACCAGAGCCGTATACGGCGTCACTACCATGGGGTCACTTCCATTTTCTGGTTGCAAAAGTCAAGTCCGCAAACCAATGGGTGACGTCAAGACGTCTACGTCCCCTTTATATAAACAGTCTATGCTAAAGACAAGAGGTTAGCTTAGCTTAGCACAAAGACTGTTAACGTCCAAATGTATAAACAAAACCCTGCTGCTAATCTACATCTCAATCTCCTCGCGGTCTGGTCGTCTCTGTGATGCAACCTGCACTCTAGCTGCTTGCTGTCTTTATGCTAAGCTACGCTAACAAACCTGTAGCTGTAGCTTCATATTTCCCTTACGAACACGAGTCGTATCGATCTTATCATCTAATTCTCTGCAAGAAAATACGTGAAACCCCAAAAACTATTAAAAAAATCATAAAGTCACATCTTTTTCATTTCCGTCCTGCACACTTCATTGAGGCCAACACACACACACACACACACACACACTTATATACTTTCACTTGGACCCGGCCAGTCTTTTTTTAAAAAAAAATGTTTTATCAGTGGGACACAAAGTCTAGAATTTGTGACATTTAGTGTTTGCATGCATAAAATAAGATGTACGAATTGAAGTATTGTACAAGCCATTACACAAACGTCCTTGCTGTAATAATCTCGAGGTTCCAAATAGACTTCTTAATTACACTCATTGCTCCGTCTCTCTCCACGCCTCCCGCCCTCTCCCTCTCTTTTCCGCTCCCTCCGCTCCGTCTATAGTTAGCTGTAATTAAGGCCGGCTGCCATGGTGAAGTAATGGATCTCCGTCTGTAACCTTACACCGCCGCCGTTTTCACACCCGGCACACACACACAGACACACACACACACACACACACACACACACAGACACACACACATGCATGCATACGTGCGTAGGTGTTCACACACACCCACGCTCACATCCTGACACTGACTCATCGACGAGAATCAGCGCCGAGCGCCGCCAGGCGCCAGAGAGCAACAGACACACCACCGGTTGGATACACAGAATAGTTCTGTAGGGGGGGAGGAAGAGGGGGAGGGGGGAGGAAGAGGGGGAGGAGGGGGAGGGGGAATGAGACAGTCATGGGAGTAATTCTTCGGACTTCTCTAGAATTGTCTTCCTCTTCCATCTCTTGTTATTCCTCTTCCTCTTCGGCCAGTGAAACCTTAATAAGAGCCAGGCAGGTTGAAAGGCTGAACTCATAACACGCAGGCGTTAACTTTATTACGGAGGCCATGAACTCGGAGGAGCGCGGCTGTGGGACGGATCGTCACTCAATTAAAAAAAAAAAAAAAAAAGCAAAGGCAATTTAATTCGGTTGTAAATCTACAGTTAGCCACGGACCCAGCTGTCATCTGAAGTGTCGGGCAGAGGCTCGACAGAGCAGTCATAACCGTGTGTGATAACGGCCATAACGGGTCATAAAGATGTGTACAAATACCCTTTTTATAGGGTTGTTCAAACACTATGTGACAGCCACAGAAATATATGGTTGCTCGTAAAAACACGGCGTACTGGTTCAATTCGGTTGCTGGCGAACATAATTAATTATTTTATCGAAGTTGCAACCTAAAAACAAAGATTTGCTCATACATGTATAGTATAAAGTATTGAGACATCTGCTGTTGTCTTATTTATTGACGAAAGACCCAGAGGCAGCAATTTTAGATAATTAGACACAAAGACAAACTGTAAGTAATAAAAATGTGTACAAAAACAAAAAGGTTTTCACGGGAAAATTCTTGATTATATCTGTGGATATTAAGACAGTTCCTTTAGGCTCCATTACAT
Source organism: Ophiodon elongatus (assembly GCA_016806645.1). Lineage (NCBI taxonomy): Eukaryota > Metazoa > Chordata > Actinopteri > Perciformes > Hexagrammidae > Ophiodon > Ophiodon elongatus. The sequence continues at coordinate 149,647 of JACSYO010000298.1, read as the reverse complement.
TGGATGAAATCTTATTTAAAAGCAGTTTTCCAAAGTTAGATTAAAATACTCATTCCTGGTCTTTCTTGACAAAAACTAAACTAAAATGTTCACATTTATTTCAACTAATATTTTGATGACTGAAATGGAGTGTTTTCTGTGAGTGAGACGAGACTGAAAATGTCCATGTTGGGACTTTTAATTGACTAAACATTGACTCAAAACAATAAATGACAAGGTTGACTAAATATAACTAAGAATAACAATATCAGGACTAAAAAAAGATTAAAAATAAATAGGAATAGCTGACAAAATTAAGCGCTAGGTGGATTCATGCCGGTTTATTTGCGATGGTTTGTCTTTTTTATAAAGGTCCCTGGAAACCCTGGTTAGAGCCTTCACACACACACACACACACACACACACACACACACACACACACACACACACACACACACACACCTCACACAGTATCTGTGTCTCTCAAGTCTCTTTTTTTCCCACAAAAAAAATGTATTTTTTAGATTTAGCCGGTTCAATCCGAGCTCTAAACCAAAGCACACGGAGAGAGGGAGAGGACTCGGACACAGTTCCCACAGCGCCACTGGACTTAGAGGACAGGGTAATCCGAACCAGCTGCTTATTTACATAACCACACACACACACACACACACACACACACACACACACACACACACACACACACACACACAGGTGAGTGTGACAGGACGCTGGCTGAGGTTTCTTCTCCGTCCTCATAGGACAGGAGAACCATGGCAACCGCGCTCATGTGATCATCATCTGCAAAGTAACAGTTGCCGATGGGTCCCCTCCAGGTTGCTCGGGGTTACCAAGGAGATGGACTAATAGCCTCGAAAGACAACATCACCTCTGGCTGGTATATTATGGTATTGTATTATTGTGTACATGTACAATAAGCAGCTGGTCAAGGTGGAACTCAAAAAGTGCAATACTACTGCAATACTTGTGTGAATGTACATATTTACAGTACTTAACACAACTGATTGTGCCCCAACACTAACACAACGTTATACTATGTATATAGATATATATATATATGACAAGTCGAGAAAATTGTGTTGCATTATATCCATGAACTGTGCTTCAGAAACTAGGTCCATCATTCTTCTATCATTATATATACTGTACACATAAGTAATAAGGAAATAAGGAAAGTAGACTTTCGGTTGTGCTGCATGTTTTTTGTCCGGCAGTGTTTTGGATTGTTAAAGTATTTAATTTAAATAGTTTGAACCAAAATCCAGTCAATCAAAACTGTATTGTAATAGAACTTGGAAATCAATGTATGCTGTTGTATTATTATATATAATAAATAAATTGGTGGGCCAACACCCAAAATCCCAACCAGTTTCATTCACTTTTATACAATGAACATCATGCTCTATTGAAGAAGACTTGAAACTAGAGATTGAGACATAAACTCATGTTTACAATGTTTACTGAGGGAATAAATCAAGAGAGAAGTAGAGTCATTTTCTATAGACTTCTATACAACCAGAGGAGTCGCCCCCTGGTGGTCAGGAGAGAGAATGCAGCTTAACACATGAAGCTTTGACTTCTATACAACCAGAGGAGTCGCCCCCTGGTGGTCAGGAGAGAGAATGCAGCTTTAACACATGAAGCTTTGACTTCTATACAACCAGAGGAGTCGCCCCCTGGTGGTCAGGAGAGAGAATGCAAGTTTTAAGACATTTCCACATCGGCTTCATGAATCTCAAAACCCTGTCTTGCTGAACCCGACGGTCTTAAGCCTTATGGAACGTATTTATTACAATGTGATACAATCAGGCGGATAGCTTTCATGTCTGATTCCTAAAGCACTTTTCACAGAGTATAACCGTATAATGGAGAGTTGATCATATTTGACGAGACGTTTGTATTTCCAGAAATATGTCTACATACCCTGTAAATGCTCTTTATGTCCTCCTACAGTGCTATTGCTATATCCAATTCTTAGAAGCAGCTATGACTCACTTTCCCCCAGAGGAATCATTAATGTTTCATCTAATCTAATCGAATGTAATCTAAGTGTAGATCTCACTGAGGTAGTAGTGCATGACCATCAAAATTTATGAGGATCTCCGACCTTAAACTGAAGGGGCACTTTGATAAACCGTGGGAGGGAGCAGAAGCCTACAGGCGAGGAAAGCATGCCAACACTTGAGTGGGTTGTTGGTTTAAAACCTTGAAAGGGAAAAACAAGTGGAAGAAGGGAAAACCTCCTTTATTGAAATCCAATTAAATACGACCTAACGAAGCTTGTGAATTTTGACGGTGGATTTAATGAGACTTATGAGTTATAGAGCTGCTTCAGGGCTTAACTATTTCAAAAGGAGAAAATCATTAAATTCAGTCGATATAAGTGACTCAGATTTCATAAGTAGACATTATTAGTAATGCGCTTGTTCACCAAAAATACTAGAAACTTTGCCTAGACAAAATTGACCCAGACACAAAATAATTTTCTCAGACACCCTATGAATATGGATATTAACGATAATTAGCTATTATGATCATTTTCTTGATGTGAGAGAATCAGCAAATATTTGGCACAAACTTAAAAAACTGAACATGACTAGACGTGTTGGTGAGAGTCGACCACACCTCTAAATTACTATATGTGGCTACCTGTTTTGCTCAAAAATCTCACCCAAGTGTAAAAAACCCGAATTAGGCAGAGCTTGAAGTCAAGCTGTCAGAAATCACCGGACCAAAAACTTACTAAATGTGGTGTCAGAAGTCATATTAGGGAACCCAAAATGAGCAAATATTACGAGAGCTGTCGACTCTGTCACGGCAGAACGGATCCCACGGACAGAAGCAGAAAGAAGTAGTGGTTTGACGTGATGTTACAGCATGAGGAGGTTTTTAATAAAGCAAAGCAATCCATGACTTTCATGGGAGGTGGTCAAGTCAAGGTGAAAGATTCCATGTGAAGGTACATAGTCAGGTGAGTACAGGTGGGTCCTGCATGAAGCCCATCGACCCGTCAGACTAAAGACTATGACGGGACAATGGACATCATACCGATGCTGTCAGAATTATTATTAATTTCACTATAGCCTTCTCTTGTTTTTCCGAAAAGGTAGTATTTAATCTGACACCTGAATATTTCTTCAATCAGTTACAATATGCATGTAACAGACATAACCATCACACAAGGAACGCTGGCTTAGGTCACTTGATACCTCCAACCCCAAGAACAAACCTCCTCAAAAGTACAGTTATTTTTCGTGCAATTACTGCTTGAAATTTACTACCTCCTGATATAACTCATACAGGTAATAATCTGTCATTTAAAAGACAATTAAAGGCCTCAGGACATTACCATTGCTTTTTAGTCATCTGATTTTTCTTTGTATAAATTATGGATGCACTGCACAATATACATCCTAGTCCTCGACTGCACTAGGTATCTGACTGTACTATTTCTATTTTTATTTTATTGTTCTGTTTGTACTATTTTTAACTGTTTGTTTTTCACGTTTTTGTATTATGTATTATATTTTGTCCTTTCTGTGGACCCCAGGAAGATTAGCGGCCGCTAAGGCGTCAGCTAATGGGGATCCAGTTAATAAAGAATAAAGAATTAAGGATAAGGATGCTTCAACGAAGGTAATCTCTATAAAACACATTCTGCATGTGAATGCAGGCAACGGGACAATATTTGGGGTTTGTTCTGGTTTCTGTATGTAATCCGAGTATTGGCCAATCATATTCGAGCAGGCTTTGGTTGAATGCCGGTAAACGGTCTCTGAGGAGAACAAAAGAGGCACTATTGGAATCCACCGCCTATCGTCTGCCGATGATTTAGCGTTTTTGTTGTTTAAAATGTTGCTTTTAAAAGCGACTACTTGTGAAACAATCCCGTCGTAGACGTCGTCTTACAAGTCAGACCTCAGTCTCGCATCTGAAGTTGCTAATCGGACCGTGAACGATAACCGGCGTACAGAAGAGGAGGCCGTGGGCTCCGGAACTCCAGATATATAGTACCTTGCCCCTGGAGGCTGACCGTTGTCATGCCGACGGGGGCAGAGATTACTACGAAGGTGACCGTAAAGGGGGAGGAATCGTTGATGTTTCGCGCCTGCAGGGCGGAAGACTATACTAACCTTTTGGGGAAATCATTGGCAAGGTTTAGGTGTGCAAGTTCGGGGTGTTTGCAACATACAAATCAGGATAGAAAGTAGACTTGTACCCGTCCCTTATTAATCAGGACCTTCGTATTACCTAGTGCCATCGGATGTTATGACTCTTATATCTGTCTTGAGTTTCTCCCAGATCTAGAGACCGATTCTTGACGGAGACCAGGAACGGACAATCAAGTTTGAGAGCAGAGCGAGAGCTGATGAAGATTAATGTGTGAGTGTGAATGGGGAAAATGCTCAGGTCCAAATACCTCAGATCATCTTCAACCGTCTGTTCAATCAGGCTTCAGATTATAGGAGAGGACTGTCATCGGTAGATTATTCTAAAACTTAAAATGACCAATTTTAGGCGATGAATGAAATGATTGTAATGTTGCAGTAAGTTAGGAAGTAGGCGGAGCATTGTTGAGGTCAAAGTGGGTGTTTTTTATCTCCGGTCTCAACGTTGGTTTTCCTTTTTTTCCTCCATGACCATAACCCTTATCCAAACATAATCCAGTAAATAAATATTCGAGACCTTAACCATAAGGGGGACAAATCAGACAATATTGTGCGACTGTATTGTTGGACTAGTCATTGTGGTCATTTTGATGCATTTCCTTGTTAAGAGAACTTGTTGCACTGACAAGACATTGGTATACCGTCCACTCATTAAACCACATGAAACCAGATGAATCCATAAGGATGGACCGGACCACGACCAGCTCTCCTCTGATGCCTCTCAGATGTTGAGACTCTTGAGAAGAATATTGTGAAACACAGAACAGGAAACTGATTAAAGTCTCAGTTCGACACCACAGGGAACTACACAACGTGACCTCGGCATTATGATGTTTTTGAATCATTTGTGAATAAACGTATCTCTCATCGCAAACACTTGAGGTTATAATTTTAATATGTGAAGACATGAGCTGCTGTGCTACTTTACTCCTGCTGCAAGGCTCAAGGAGGAAAGGCAGCGGCAGACCGAGAGCTGGAGGTTTCTTTCAGGTGAACGTTGGCCTTTCATTTAAGCAAACAGATAACCAATAGATATGGTGCAGTTAGATTAATTGCATATTTATCATATAATTGATCAATACTGTGCTGATTACCTATGGGAAATTCTTGAATTTCATCAGATTTTAATGAAGGACACGTGCACAAGTTTTATCATCTGTTTAATTCAACATTTCTTTTTCTCAAAGCGGCTCAGTGAAGAAATTTAGGGCCAGAGGCTAGACGACTAAGAATAAGGTTTTGCATATTAATAAAAATATATATATTTTTTAAACTGTGCATTTTCTAAGCCCCACTTAACACCTATTAACAATATTGGTGGCCGATTTATCACCAGGATTGGAAGTCATTTTTGAAACAGTGGGTCCTTGATTTCAGACGTCTGCAGACAAATCAAATTTCCAGCCAACACGTGTATTTTTCGAGCTAAAGAGACCTTTGTCCTCAGGAGATATTATGATCTGTAGCAAGGAAGCTAAGCTAATGCTAGCTCCATACGCCGGTTGAAAAAGTTGACTTAGTCAAAGTTTCCAGTTGACTCGTTTTAAAATGAGAAGCTGAGAGGTATTCAGTTGGTTGAAATCTACAACCTTACCACTAGATGGCACTAGATCCTACGCACTGTACCTTTAAGGCGGACAAACACATTGACTACGTTTACATGCACCAACGATTAAGTTTTCTTTCCCTTATTCCGAAAAAAAACTATATTTCTACTAAGCTGTTTACTTGATTAATGAAAGTGAATATTCCACTAATATTCATGTTTACATGCAGCCGAGCATATTCCGATTAACGTAAAATGACCCTCATCATCAAATGATCATCATCACCGGAACCAGTGAATCCCACGTCGACGATATTACTTTCATTACTTCAAACAGCTTCTTGAAAAGGTTGATAAAAAAACCTGTTGATATCCAAGTCCTTCATAATGTTTAAAAGTAGATGCGTTTCTTTTTTTGGGGCATACATCTCTCCTCCAGCTTTACAAACTGTTGGCTGGTTGGTTTGTGTTCAACACTCGGAGCCCACTTGAGACACATATTCTGAATGAGCTGTCCAAAGAATGCTCCTGAAACCCGAATAATATCGACATATCTCACATGTCTTGATTGGAAAATGCTCCTTTTCGGAATAAGGCCTAATTCAGAATATCCAAAAAGGGATATGTTGCTTACATGAGCTACATCAAATACATTGAATATTGTCATATTCAGAATAATAGTGGAATATGAGTGTTCATGTCACTCTTTTGTTACCCACTGGGGTCATTTGATGACTTCCATATGAATATATGAGCATTAGAGTTCTAAAAGCCATCACAGCGTGGCACCTATTACAACACTTCATGCCCCTTGGGTCTCGACTCAACTTGATTTATTGCTGTTTATCATAATTTAGCTCTCAGCAATAGGTTAAACTCTGGAGGCTAAAAAGAAGTGCGAGAGAGTAAAAACTAAAAAACTAAAACAGGAGTGAGGTAGAAGGAGGAGTGAAGGATGCTCGGGTCAAGGGTACGGCAGCAGTTATGACGCAGGATCCAGGACATTTATACGCCATTTAATTCTTCGGTCATCTGGGAGCTCGCTACGCTGCCGGGTGTGTGTGTCACATTCAGAGGGCAGTCTATCGCCCGGGGCCCTCAGGGGACCCTCAGGGGTCCTTCTTCTATTCCCACTCCAATTACAGTCCCGCCAGCTCTGTCACTCTGATGCACACACACACACACACACACACACACACACACACACACACACACACACACACACACACACACACAATGAGAGAAGGACTAACTCAGGCTGTAGGACACACACACACACACACACACACACACACACACACACACACACACACACACACACACCTGTATATTAATAAACGTGTTCCTCAGCGAGAGCTGTTGATGTGCTTAATTGCACACCACTAAAAATAGCTACAAAGCATGCCAATTAAGTTTGCAGGTTTCTATGTGT
>JACSYO010000298.1:115000-137500 GCA_016806645.1 Ophiodon elongatus | reverse complement strand
TACTCCTCAGAGGGAGACCGGTGTACTCGGAGGAGGGAGACCGGTCACATGAAGTACTCCTCAGAGGGAGACCGGTCACATGAAGTACTTGGAGAAGGGAGACCGGTCACATGAAGTACTCCTCAGAGGGAGACCGGTCACATGAAGTACTCCTCAGAGGGAGACCGGTCACATGAAGTACTCCTCAGAGGGAGACCGGTCACATGAAGTACTCCTCAGAGGGAGACCGGTCACATGAAGTGGGGAGGGGCCGGTCTGAAGACTCCTCAGAGGGCGGTCCTGAAGTACTTAGAGGGGACCGGTACATGAGCTCCTCAGAGGGAGACCGGTCACATGAAGTACTCCTCAGAGGGAGACCGGTCACATGAAGTACTCGGAGGAGGGAGACCGGTCACATGAAGTACTCGGAGGAGGGAGACCGGTCACATGAAGTACTCGGAGGAGGGAGACCGGTCACATGAAGTACTCGGAGGAGGACTTTCCACTTCCAGCCTTTCCGACTTACTTCTTCATGAGGAACCTGTTGATGGCCTTCTGCTTCCTGATGAACTGCACGATCAGTCGGTTCAGGTAGACGAACAGAGCCCCACCGAAACCACTGGCAATGCTGAGGACACACACACACACACACACACACACACACACACACACACACACACACACACACACACAGCGTCAACAACAATAAGTGAGAGCATCAGTGACATCATTCGTCCACAACTCAAACTACGTGCACGTGATGGAGGCTCCACCCGGAGACGGATGCAAAACCCGCCGCCATGTAACAAGACACGTGGAGAATGTGAATGGAGAGACGGGAAGAGGAGAGCGGGAAGAGGAGAGGCGGGAAGAGGAGAGGCGGGGAAGAGGAGAGGTGGGAAGAGGAGAGGCGGGAAGAGGAGAGGCGGGAAGAGGAGAGGGGGGAAGAGGAGGCGGGGAAGAGGAGAGGGGAAGAGGGGAGAGGGCGGGAAGAGGAGAGGCGGAAGAGGAGGCGGAAGAGGAGAGGCGGGAAGAGGAGAGGCGGGAAGAGGAGAAGCGGGAAAGAGGAGAGGCGAGAAAGAGGAGAGGCGGGGAAGAGGAGAGGCGGGAAGAGGAGAGGTGGGAAGAGGAGAGGCGGGAAGAGGAGAGCGGGAAGAGGAGAGGCGGGAAGAGGAGAGCGGGAAGAGGAGAGACGGGAAGAGGAGAGCGGGAAGAGGAGAGGTGGGAAGAGGAGAGGCGGGAAGAGGAGAGCGGGAAGAGGAGAGGGGGGAAGAGGAGAGGCGGGAAGAGGAGAGCGGGAAGAGGAGAGGGGGGAAGAGGAGAGGCGGGAAGAGGAGAGGCGGGAAGGAGAGGTGAGAGGCGGGAAGAGGAGGCGGGGAAGAGGAGAGGCGGGGAAGAGGAGGCGGGAGAGAGAAGGTGGGGAAGAAGGAGGCGGGGAAAGGAGAGGCGGGGAAGAGGAGCGGGGAAGAGGAGGGCGGGGGAAGAGGAAAGGGGGAAGAGGAGGCGGGAAGAGGAGAGGCGGGAGGAGAGGCGGGGAGGAGGAGGCGGGAGAGGGGAAGAGGAGAGGCGGGGAAGAAGAGGCGAGAAAGAGGAGAGGCGGGAAGAGGAGAGGCAGAAAGAGGAGGCGGGGAAGGAGGCGGGGAAGAGGAGAGGCGGGAAGAAGAGCGGGGGAAGAGGAGAGGCGGGAAGGAGCGAGAAGGAGGCGGGAAGAGGAGAGCGCCTAGCGAGACGAGTGGGAGGGAATATGCTCCATGGGCAGGAGAGCAAATCATACGAGGAGAAGCAACGCGGAGATGAAACGTGAAGAGGGAATTACAGCGAGAGGACGGGCGGGCGAACGGGGATGTGTGGAGGAGGCAGAGCGGAGGGAGAGGTTTACATAAGCCTGCGTTTAAGAGCTCAGTAGGAGTCCTCTTCATGACAGAGGGGGGTGGGGGGGGAGAGAGGGGGGGGGTGGTGGAGCGAGGTGGGGGGAGAAAGAATGGACTCAGACAGCTACGCAGACAACCTCATGCTTAGGAATTTATCTCACTGCATTATTAAATCCATCAAATACCTTTGAATAAATTATGAACAGGATGATGAGGGAGTCTTTGCCCCCCTCCCCTCCCCTCCCCCCCACACCCCCCCTGTGGTGCAGCCGAGGAAAACACTGCACGCGTGCCACTTTGTGGTTGCACCCTTAAAAAAAGGACCCACAATGCATCAGGGCGAATCCCTGTTCGGGTCCTCGTTCACGTCAAGATGAGGTGGTACGACAAACATAAATAAATTAATAACTATCGCTGAGGTAATTGAGTCAGAGGTTGGACCAAGTCGTCGTGTTGCAAGTTGCGCGAGTAAGTCTCGAGTCTCTGCACTCTTCTCCTGAGTCAAAGGGGTCAAGGGTCATGAAACAGTAGCACATTCCTTTAAGCACAGAGTCATCCTGCTCCCCGTCCTGATCCAGGACCAGGACCAGGACCAGGATGGATCCAGGTCCAGTAGCCTCAGGTCCTAGCTGGGTTAGCTTAGCTCCCTCTGAGGGGTCATTTTCAGATGATCACATTTTCATAATTTATAATTATAATAATGATAGCGATCATGATGCATTATATATGCATTACACTGCTTTGTTGAATACTCGATTACGATTGGTCGATTACGACTATCTGTGGATGCAGCTTTGATCTTTCGTACACGGCCAGAGGACTATTTATATATTTATAATCAGCGGTTTTAGAGTCACTCAATACTTTGTGTCATATCACGGATGTATTTAGGAAGTAGCCTTGTAATATTATAATATTAATGTACAGCGAGCAGGTCATTATTGCTAAATGAACCCCTTCTGGGTGATTCAAGACCTGCTCACCCTGTTGGGCTTCATTACCCCTCAACTCTTCAGATGATTAGAATAACACTCTGGGATTCTTGCAAAAAAAAAAACCCAACATAAAATGCTTTATAATGTATAATGATTATGGATATTTATGAATGCCCGTAACTATAATTAAACAGCCCTATAAGCAGATTATAATGCATTAAAGATATCTTTATGAATATAATATATTAGCATCATAGACGTGGGCGTCGTAGAAAGAGTTGCCCTCCCTCCTAAAGGCCTCGAGGTGCAAACAGGAAGTAGAATCGCGAAACTCTCTCTGGCCCAGTGTGCTGCGACCGACTTTCCTCGCTTGACAGCCATTGGCAGGGGGAGACGGACACACACACACACACACACACACACACACACACACACACACACACACACACACACACACACAGTTGCGTGTTCTCTGGAGGCGGTGTGAAGTGTGCGAGTCACTGATGCAGTGGCAGTTAACGCCCTCTGGACAAATAAAAAAGACACACACAAGCGTGTGCTTTCATGTGGGAGAGAAGGGGGGGCACCCCACCAGCTCACTTTCCAGGAGTCCCCCCCCCCCTACGCCCCCTCCTCCCCCCACCCCGGTCTCATTCACCTCGGGCGAAAATAAGATATCCCGTCGGTGCCCTAGCAACTGTTGCCGTGTGAATTATCCATGTTGGCTGCCCTGGAGTAACTGAATAATATCTGATATGTACGCTGCCGTCCCCGTGGACGGGAATGTTTGAAGTGATTGGAACTTTTATGGCAAACCAGAACCTTTGTTCTTTTTTGCTTCTTCTCGTGACGGGTTATTTATGAAGGGCTCATGAATTGTGATTGAATTAATGGCCCATTTTCTCTTTTTTTTGGTTTAGAAAAATTCCAAACTCGTGCCCATATTTGGTTTCAACATACTTGTTTTTCTCTTTGTACATGCACAGTAATTTTTTATGATATATATATATATTATATTTATTTTTTACTGCACCATTTGGTGTATTTTTCCGCCCGTTCAACGCGGCTGGATCCGACCAACAGAAACTGCTGCTACATTTTGTTTTTTAAACCGTCAATGTGTAATAATGTAATTTGAGTTGAATTTCCCTTTAATTAAAAATAAAAAAATTAAATAAAACACTAAACCAACTTTTACTGTAAATTAAATACATTTCACAAGGTCATAGTCAGGGTCATCCTGACAGGAAAACATTTATTTATTTAATTTATCAAAGTTTATATCCTTTGACTTTCCCAGAACAAAAATATTGCTTCACGTGCTGCTGCTGTTGCACAGTGCAGCTCAGTCTTCTTAGTCTTTAATAATAATAATAATAATAATAATAATAATAATCATCAGTAATAAGTTTGTTTTTTTCCACTGCAAGTGTGCACAACACATTTCTTTCTCCAAGTTCCGTGCACCGGTGCATGACGAGCTAAAAAAAAAAAATCCCTCGCAAAGCTCATATTTTATGCGCTTGGTGAGTCGAGGCCTGCAGCGTGTACTGTACGTATTCGTGGAATAAAAAACAATCCCCAGTCAAGACTCACCCAATGACGGCGAAGGCAGGAAGCTCCTGGAGGTCAAAGGGGAAGTCCAGCCGGAAGCGGGTCTTAAAAAGGGCCGTGATGGTCTCTGGGGGAAGATACAAAAAAAAAAAATAAAGTTTGAGTTCGGGAAGAGAACTGCTGTCAAAACAAAGCAAATCACGAGACAAGCTCCGACACGAGGTGTGACAGCAGTCGAACTTCTGCCCCTAATGGAAGCTAACAGGCGAGAAGGAAACAAAAAGTTCAGCTCATTGTGGAGGTGCTGACCAAACTCCTAATCTAACCCCAACTCCAGACCCCCAGTCTTGTAAACAGAGTGCTGGAAATGTCACAAACTTGAGCTAACGAGGCACTGGAAATCCTGAGGAAGCCATTTGATTGGCTGAGAGTTTGAAGGGCTGCTTCTGGAGATGTATAACCCACAGAATGTTCACGGAGGGAATAAATCAAGAGAGAAGTAGAGTCATTTTCTATTGACTTCTATACAACCAGAGGAGTCGCCCCCTGCTGGTCAGGAGAGAGAATGCAGCTTTAACACATGAAGCTTTGACTTCTATACAACCAGAGGAGTCGCCCCCTGCTGGTCAGGAGAACATGTCTTTGTCCTTCGCTGATCAACAGGCCATTTTTATAGTAGACATTTTTGATGAATCATGCAACAAAAGCACAGGTGGAATTCATAACAATAATAGCTGCATTACATTTGTTAGGTGTTCTAAGTCCAGGGCCCTGATCTTTTGAACATTGGCAGACTGCTTTGACTTACTTAATGTCAGTCGTTACACTTGTGCTTTTACGACTGTGAAAAATGTCAAAATGAAAATGTCCGCTGTGGAAAAGTTCATTTCCTACCGGCGCTTTATGAGATTTATTTTCTTCATTAATTAAGATCTGTGAGCTTCGCCCGTGGACGTAACCCAGACACGGACCTTTGACAGTGTGAATTGTAAAAAGGTGTTTTATTAAATCTCAACGCAGTATTTGGAGCACGAGTCCGCCTTTACCTTCGTCTCGGTTCCACACAGCCAGCACTCTGAAGATGAAGGCACTGAAGGTCGCAGCAAAGAAACCTCTCCAGTAGTTTCTCACCGCGAAGAACGTGGACGTTACCTCGATACTGAACAACACACCTGGAACGCACAAACAACGTTGAGTATCATTTAAATGTTAGAATGAGTTGCTCAGTTTTGAACATTGTGTACTTCACACCATAAAGTACTAGCAAAAAACCTGGGTCACGCATGATTAATAATAATACAATACAAAAAGACTGTAATATAGTGATAATGCCGTTGTTGCCCAAGAAGTGCCCAATTTAAATATTACGATTCATTTTCGATGTCAGATATTAACTATTTTCCCTCCTGTGTTCATAACTCAAGAGCTGATGAAGAAAAAAGGCTTTTCCAAAATAATCTTTGTTCCTTAAATTATTTTGTTCATCTGTGAAACAAGCAATCTAGAAAAATATTTGCCAGGATAATTTTATTTATCTTTTATTTAATTTGTGAAACAGGCGGGGAAAAAACTGTCAGGTGAATTCTTTATTTATTTCTTTTGTAATACCAGTTTCAGCCACAAGAGGCCATGTTCTAAATAGGACAAAGAGCATTCATGTTTTCTTCCAGGTGAGTTTTAATTTACATATACGTTGTTAAATATATGTACCTTGTGTTTAGAGAGCATGGAGAAATTAATTAATGTAATAAATTATTTTATTTAGTCTTTTATTTAGTTAGTGATGCGCTTCAGCCTCTTGTGGCCAAAATGAGTATTACAAAAAAACATACAAAAATCTGGCAAATAATTCACCCGTTTGTTTTCACCCGTTTACAAAAGGTGAATAAAAGAACTTCGAATGATTATTCACTTTGTTCTCAAGTCATAAAAAACAGGAGAGAAAATAATCAAACTAGATCCAAAGGGGTCTCTCCAAAATTATTATTTATTTCCCACCCCACTAGCCACTCAGGGCTTCCATAAAAATGGCAGCATGGAAACACCAGATACGTCCCGACAGACTCCAGAGCTGTAAAATAATAATAAGATAAAAATCTGTTTGCCTATAAATAAATAAATAAATTACTCACACAAACGTGCGCTCTGAGATCCTAAATTTAACTTGACATTAGACGTGCAGATGGAGGTATTGCCTGCATTATAATCTGCCCACTGGGTGACATGGAGCTCACTCTGGTTGTAGGATTCACCTCCAGCTGCAGACTCGAAGTTATGATGTATTGTTCTGTGCAATACTCACCTCCTATGGGGGCGGCGAAGCAGCAGCCCACTCCCACAGCGCAGGCCGCCGCCAGCATCTCGATGTTCCTCGACTCATTCTGAAACACACACACAGATAATAACACACACAGATAATAACACACACACACACACACACACACACACACACACACACACACGGACGTACGGTTACGTCTCAGTCCGTCTTTGAGCCGTTCAAAAATAAAAAACCTTCTACAACCCCGACAGAGAACTCTCGGTATATATATAAAAAAAAAAAAAAAAAAAAAAAAAAAAAAAAAAAAAAAAAAAAAAAAAAAAAAAAAAAAAAAAAAAAAATATATATATATATATATATAAATATATATATATATAATATATAATCTGTTATTCTATGTTTGTATTCCATCTTATATTTATAATGTATTCACATGTATTCTTCACAGGGTGGGCCTGATCTTACTTACCTTCATTCCTATGAGACTGGCTTCTTTTAAGCAGCATGGCAGTGATAAAGAGAGGTTAGTGTGTGTGTGTGTGTGTGTGTGTGTGTGTGTGTGTGTGTGTGTGTGTGTGTGCGTTTTCCCTCCGACTGTACACTCAGTGGCTTATCCTGGTCTTAACTTACAGTGTGGAGCTCTTGATAAGCATGCAGCACTGCAGCTTACACACACACACACACACACACACACACACACACACACACACACACACACACACACACACCTGTCTCACAGACACATGGCCTACATTAACATAAATAGGCGGTCCATAGACATACAGCAAATACATTTTTTTTTTTTTTTTTTATGGCAGTAATCTGTAATATTTCCACTTCTTCCGAGCTTGAATCCCTTTTGTTTAACATTTTCACGACAGTGACCAAAGTGTGACGTGACGTTCACAACCGAGTCGTTTCAAAAACACGTGAGAGCCAAACTTTAAGCCTCGTGCACGAACATGTTCCCGTCCCTCGTAGGAAACATCCCTCTCTTCTTCTGTTCTCGGGATGTTTACGTACGAGTGTTCAGACTCAGACTTTCTGAAGAATAAACTTCTTCCTCCTTGAACTCGGATGCTCATGAGACGTGACCGTTGACCTTCAGCCTGAAGGCCCCGACATACAGAAGCTTTATGAGGCTTCATCAGTTCAGCTCCACGTGTGGGTCTCAGGTCTCGTTCATTAAAATATCACCCAAAAGTAAACATAAAAAAAGGGGGAAGGATTTAACATAAAAAAAAAAAAAAAATGTGAAGCCCCGATGCCAGAAATCAGGAGCAAAACTAGAAGTCTTGAAAAAAATAAGTAGAAATTGGAATTGGTTCCCTGACTGTAAAAGGTTTAGGGCAGCCCTAAATCCTAGCAGAGATCCCAAAGACAATAAACTGAGTCATTAATTAAATGGGCTCTCTTTGAAAAGGGATAAAAGCTGGACAAATTGATACCAGAATAAATATTGGTTTAACTTTTTTCTTTTTTTTTGCAGCAGCATGAAACTATTTGACAAGACCGAGCCGGAGGGGGAAGATGGGACGTCGACATCGTGGGGCATGCTGGGAACTGAGCGAGTGAATTACCTTAATACCCACAAGACTGGGCTCCTTCCGGAAGCATGGGAGCAAAGAGACAGAGTTAATACTACGAGACTCTCAGTGAGCATCAATGTGACACTGAACACACATCCATCTGATTTCATTATGTTTCCATCAAAGTCTCCGGTGTTTTGGCACCAACAATTGCACTAAAATCAACATATTTCCGTTTTTTCCACATTTCCATTTTTAAGTTCAACAAGCTATTGAACGCCCGCTGAAACAAAAAGCCCACAGGAGCATTAGCATAGTGCACTTCAAACTCTGCAGAGGACCAGATACTGCTGCAGAGGGACTCTCTCAACACACTCTCAGCATTAATATGCAATAAAATGCAGCACGCCACTGTAGAGGGGGAGGGAGGGGGAGGGAGGGGGAGGGGGGAAGGGGGGGGGTAATGTGGATTGTGATGATGAAGAGGTGGATTGGCGGTAAAAGAAAATGGCGGAGACGGAGGGACAGAATGCGTTGGCGCAGGGTTGTGAACTAAAGTCCGTCACAACTTAAGAGGGCTGCAGGAGCGACGTGTCTTTGTAGGCAACAGGAAGTTGAAAAAAAAAACAGCCAGCGGGGATTCTTCCATTGGATTATTGTAGAAGATACGATATGTTTTGTGTGTGTTTTATTACGCTTTATGTCCGACGCTGTATGTGTTCTGTGCATGCCTGCTTATAAAGACAATTTCCCCTTCATGTTACAGTTGATAATTCAAAATTAATGAGAGAACAAGAGCTTTTCCTTTTATTAACTCTATGAAAAAAAGCTACTTTTTGTTTGTTTGAACTACTGATATTTCACTCAGCTTCCCATTAATTTACGGAACAAAACATATGATTCTATTAAACATGTCGCTCTTTGTTATTTTAATAGACAAGCCGCTGAAGGAGGAGAAGGAGAAAGAGGAGGAGAAGAAAGAGGAGGAAGAGAAGAAAGAGGAAGAGAAGAAAGAGGAGGAAGAGGAGAAAGAGGAGGAGGAGAAGAAAGAGGAGGAGAAGAAAGAGGAGGAAGAGGAGAAAGAGGAGCTGGAGAAGAAAGAGGAGGAGGAGGAGAAGAAAGAGGAGGGGGAGAAGAAAGAGGAGGAGGAGAAGAAAGGAGATGGAGAAGAAAGAGGAGGAGGAGGAGAAGAAAGAGGAGGGGGAGAAGAAAGAGGAGATGGAGAAGAAAGAGGAGATGGAGAAGAAAGAGGAGGAGGAGGAGAAGAAAGAGGAGGAGGAGAAGAAAGAGGAGATGGAGAAGAAAGGAGATGGAGAAGAAAGAGGAGGGAGAGGAGAAAGAGGAGACGATGAAGAGGAATATCATATTGCTTTTGTTTTTTTCACTTCTCCCTCCGCATCGTTTCCTCCCTGAAGATCTGAGTTGCTGACAAACAACATACTGAAAAAATATTCATAAAAATGGATTTAAACTGGTTTTTGACTTTACAAGAGATTAAATTAATTAATGAGGAAAACATAAAAAAAATCTGTGCGCAGCTAATTTTACACTTTGTAGCTGAACAAATGAAACAAAAGCCTTTTGACAGGCGTTGAAGCTCATGTCTCATAATCACTCTGCTCTGAAGAAGAATAAAAAACACAGAGTAAAAAAAGTAAAAGGCTTCAGTCCCGAACTGTTCACTTTCCACTCGTCGTCCTCAGTTATTCTCTCTGTTGGTCTTTCTCCTGCTGTCATCATCTCTCCTTCTCAGGTCTTTCCCTCTCCTTCAAACACTCGGAGGAAAATGGCAGCTTCCTCTCCCCCGTTCGACCCCCATCCCTCTTCATCATCCTCTCTGCACTCTGCTTTTATGATACATTTTTGATGATCAAGGAATTGATGCAAAAATCACTGGAGCCGAACTAAAGCTTCTTCTTCTTCTTCTTCTTCTTCTTCTTCTTCTTCTTCTTCTGTCCGACCCGCGACGCCACTCTCCTGGTTCACTCTCACCAGCGCCTGTTTCTGTTGTCAGCGACGGACCAACTCAGAAGAGCTGGCGGACGTAGCGGAGCGCTAAGCGGCTAATAGCCGGGAGTCGGTGGAGACCAAAAACAGAGCTCAAAGGATTCACATCCATCAGAAGTTTACCGCGTCAACTTGAAAAGGGACGACGTGTAAATGTTGTGTTTGCCACTTGTTCCTGCTGCCCCCCCCCCACCCCCCCCCTGCCCCCCCAAAACTTGGCCAAAACATGTTGACTGTACCTTTAAGTTTTAGTAGCCGGCTAACGCGATCCAGACCGAAGACAAACATGTTGTGTTTGTTGATGAAGTAAAAACCAACCAAAAAAAGAGAAAATAATTTAAGTATAGAAAGATTTTTAAATGTGTTAGTGCTTTCCATAATGGTAGTAAATAAAAAAAATGCTATGTAGATGTCTGTAAAATTAATTCACTTATTCTACAGTACTTAAAATGTTTATAAATGCCTGTTTACCACAAAGTTACACACCATTGCACAACTCTACTACATTTTGATAACATACTTGTTTTGGATGTACTAATTTGTTCATTTGTTTATCATATTTCATCGTAAATTTTCATATCTTTCTATTTTTAATTGATGTTTTTTGTCACGCATCCATAACCAAGCCGAATTCCTTGTATGTGTAACCTACTGTCACGTATTTGATTATTAACTGTCGATACAAATATTACCAGAAAAAAACAAAGCATGTTGAATCGTGTCGTGTATTTAAGGTTCAAGGACCAAGGAAGGAAAAGCGTCCGCAGAGCACTCGCCTCACTGTTCAGCTCACTGATTTACATTTATTACCACGCGGTGTGGAAGAGGAGGAGAGGGATGAAAACGTGGCGCTGAGAGTGGAGAGCACAGTGTTTATGAGGGAAAGTTTTGCTGGTAAAACACAGATTAAATGAATTGTTCAGTTGGGCCGAATGGAGGACGGGCATTGACAGTATGAATAAGAAAATAAATAAGAATAGAACGAGAAGACTTACCTCATAAATGCCTCCGAACAGAGACATGAACTTGCTGAGGAGAGCGGCACACAAGCTGGCGATGTGTACGAACGGACCCTGAGGAAGAAAACAGGTTCACGTGTTACAACGTTAAGACGCACTCTCCCGTTTATGTCACACGAGAGCAGCACGTCGCTTTGAAAACACAAAACCGCCGACCACGGAAAGACCGCAGTCAGCGTTCAAATTCTGGGGATGAAGTTCGGAGAGAAACCGACGGGATTAAAAGTGAGAGGCTGAGTCCAGACCGCTGCCGTCGTACGCAACCAACAGGGCCTGTGTGTGTGTGTGTGTGTGTGTGTGTGTGTGTGTGTGTGTGTGTGTGTGTGTGAAGTATATTTTCCTCTCAGTATGTCTTCAGGCTAAACAGTCTTTTGGTGGATGCCATACTTACCTGGAAATGTTTTTTGAGAAAAAATAAGTAAAAAAAACACTGAGCAACTGTGATGTGCACTAGATTATACACACACACACACACACCTGAATCTCCAGAAAAACAGCGTTCTCAGTCCCTCTGGGTTTGGACCTGTACTACAGTCCAACCTGCACACCTCCTCCATCCTTGTTGTTTCCTCCCTCCTCGACTCGGCCCTGAAGCAGACGGGCTCCATCGTATCATTTGCAATTCATGCCGCGGGGATGGGAACGACCCGGGGAGGGTTACGCTTCCCTGGGAAGTTCAGCTACTGTAGCACGTCAGTTCTGCATGCGAGTAAGTACGATGTTGTTTACATAGCGCAAAGTTACAAAGTGCTTCACAAAAAATATGAAAAATGCATATAAAGCTATAAACAGAGAAGGACACGCGTATGAGTACAGAGGACACAGATGGAGTGCAGCCCGCGGTACAGGGGAGGAAAGTCAGGTTTGATAAGTTTTTTCTTATGGACTCGGCTGATCTAACAGAGGAGGGGTTCTGGAAAAAAACAGGAAACTTTGTCCAAAAAATCAAAGTATAGGAGGTCATAGCATAAAAAAAAGCAGGTTTTCACAAGCTTGTTTGAGTGAGAGACGGTAAAACTTCAGATTCTGGCCTCCCAGGTTTCTTGTGGAGGTTTTTAACATCGGTGGCCAGAGGGGCCGACGCAGGGTGTTAAGGTCTGAGGGGCCGGTCACACCGAGACGCGCCGCTAGAAAGGTTGTCGCCTGTGAAGCGGCTGTTTTCCTATCGTATGGCTGGTCCGGGTTTTTCAATGTCACACTTGGCCCAAGGCAGCCAATCAAATTGAGCCGGAGGCAGACAGGCTGTACTTATTTACCATGGACTTCCTGTTTTAATGCCGGGTAGATGTGGTAAGAATTGATTGATATTGGCGTTTTTTTTTTTTTTCTATTCCGATGAAGTATATAATTCAGGCGCACCTCATTATTCAAACGCGAATGAAAGAACACATGCACGGAGTTGCGAGGGCAGCCACGGGAATTCCTCAGGGCGTCTGCTTGAATCCATTTTTTCCCGCTCAGTTAAGCTTGATCTCCCGCTCCACAGGCTCATCAGCACCTTTAACCACGTGACTCGGTGGGACCAACCCCCTTATAGTGGGCACAGTCAAACTTCAGATTCTCGGTTTTGTCTGAATTTAGATGAAGGAAGTTTAGTGACATCTATTACTTAATAGCAGCTATAGGCAGTCATGGAGGTTACCGATGCTACCGATGACCTAACTGAAGTATACAGTGGTGGGTCGTCAGTGTAAAAGCGGTGAGTCGTCAGCGCAACAGCGGTGAGTCGTCAGCGCAACAGCGGTGAGTCGTCAGCGTAACAGCGGTGAGTCGTCAGCGTAACAGCGGTGAGTCGTCAGCGTAACAGCGGTGAGTCATCAGCGTAACAGCGGTGAGTCGTCAGCGTAACAGCGGTGAGAGACGCAGTTGCACTGACTAACCAGGTTACCTTTGGGGCAACATGAATATGGAGAAGAATATATATGCAGTGCTACAGTTTTACAACCTGCTCACTTTGACCCACACGGGCTTTTGATGACTGATAATGATTTGAATCAAAGCCGCAGACAGCTGGTATTCTGTGCTCATGTTTACCAGGTGGATGTTGCGCAAGCTGGCGTTCAAACCCGACGGCAGCTCGGTGCCAGTCTGGATTCTGTGTTTACATCACGAGCATTTATTTTTTTTAATGCTGTGAATCACTGAAAATGTGTTAGCAAACAACATAACTGTTGAATATGGATCAGCATTTGAGTTAAAGAGGCAAGGTTGAAAATTGATTTTGCTTCACAAAGTCGGCCATAGTGAGATGGTTCTGTAATGGAAACGTTGATGTGTGTCAGGAGCAAACCCAAACACACACACACACACACACACACACACACACACACACACACACACAGAAACATGAAAGCATATATGAGTCATTTCACCTCAAGCTTTTCCTCAACAAATGTTTGAGCAGCTTGCATTTAGTCTCTTGTCGTATGAGTCATATATTGATCGACAAAGTTGTCACCTTGTTCTGTGTGTGTGTGTGTGTGTGTGTGTGTGTGTATGTGTGTGTGTATATGTGTGTGTGTGTGTGGGTGTGTGTGTGTGTGTGTGTGTGTGTTACCTCCTTGCCCAGGGGCATGCCGCTGCCCAGAGCGCAGGTGAGGCCGATGACTTTGGCCACGAAGGTTTTGAAGGTGAGGTATTCCTTCAGCACGACTCCTCTCAGGATGGTCTTCATCTCCGGAATGCCTGAACCTGCAGAGGAGCACAGCGGGCGCTTACAGCCGACCGTCAACTCAAAGAGAAACCAAATGCATCGAGCAACAGACCCTTTAAGTGGACACACACTGACTTTACCAACGAAACAAAGACTTAACAATTACATCACAGTCTAAAAGCTAAATAGTTAAACGTTTTGGGAAACATATAAATGACTTGCAGAGAATTAGATGAGAAGATTGACATCACTCTCGTATTTGTACGGTGAAAATGAAGCTACCCCTCAGCAGCTGTTAGCTTAGCTTAGCATAAAGACTGGAAACAGGGAGAAACAGCTAGCCTGGCTCTGTTCGCTAAAGTTCACTAGCATAAAACATCTGGTTTGTTTTAACTGTACAGAAACCAGAGCGTAAGGAAGACATGTTGCAGTTTTATGGGAAGTTATGTCCAAGACTCATTTTTTGGCCGTGAGAAGTAACTTCCTGGAGACTCTGCTGGTCGCTTTGCTACCTCATGATGAGGACACGGCAACAGGAAGTCACTGCTCCCGGGTCGAGAGATAGTCCGGCCCATTACACCCCTGGTCATTTTTACAATTTTTTCTTGAGATTAATCAAACAGGTTATTTTTACAGGGTTCTTACAGCTTGAGGCGAGTTAGATTTAAGTATTTTTTTTAATGCCACATCAATATAAGGTCATCAATTATTGTGCAGCATTTGAAACACCGTGCCTCCTTTACATTGTTTCAGCCACGCTGCAAAATCTTGGTTGAATAGCCAATTTTCATTGAATTTGCATAAAATCCTTCTTCCCATGTCTTATCATTTTAATTTTAATACCAATTCAGGGCTTATTTTTATCGAGATGAATTCAATGCCTTTTTTAGACATTTTAAGGATCTGTGTTAGCTTGGACAGAGCTCTCCCACTCTTTCCAGACTTTTTTTTATAGACAATTATCTATTACATTTTAAAACACACAGATACATCATGTACACAGAGGGGCGTACACGAGAGGAAGCATTCAAAGGGATATCATTCCTCTACTCATCCAACTTTCAGCCAGTACGCATTGAACATATTTGACCAAGATGTCCAACTATTCCTTTAAGATAAACCTCATCTGGTTGAAAAATGCTAATTTCAAAAGAACTATGCAATGTTTTTCGCAATGTCATTGCAAATGGAACCACAGGATTAATTAAAGTTTGCCTGCCACGGCTTTTTGGATTAAATTCAAAACTCTCTGTATAATTAATTCACTTTGGAAATGGGATTTTTTTTGCAAAGATACGCACTTTTAATTTTAGAGAACCCCCTCCCCCTCCTAGACTATCATTTTCTTAATTGAAATGCTGCTGACAGATAATAATTACTTGCCAAATGTTAATGTCATTCTACTTTGTAAAACACTTCTGTAGATGGTAAACTCTGCAACCAGAACTTCAGCTTCCAACTTCCATGATTTAATATGTATCGATTGTGTTTTTGGATGCTTTGTTATGTTTTATGTGTGACTTTACCGCATGCAGCTATCGTTAACGGGCCGAGAAGAGATTGATTCCCTGTCTATCGCTGCCTCTACCAGTTGAGTTTTATGAAAATGGGACGAGTGTCTTATTAGTATCATGACTTGTTTTTTCAGAGCATAAAGGGGATCTACAGTGTGTCACTATTCACACACAGTTGTTTAGGACTTCATTACAATAAAAGGATGGCAGTAGCTGGAAAGCTATCAGGGATTCATGTCACGTCCTGGTTTTTTTTTTTTTCCTTTTGTTTTTTAGATCGAGAGGATGAAGAACAGAAACCTGAGGAAGGTTGGGGGAGGTATACATACAGTATATATATAATAATAGAAGAATGATGGACCTAGATTCTAAAGCATAGGTCATGGACAAAATGCAACAAAATGTTCTCTATATATATATATATATATAACAAGTAGAGAAAATTGTGTTGAATGAATGATCATTATATATGTGTATATATATATATATATATATATATATATATATCTATATCTATCATATATATAGATATAGATATAATATAAGTATATATATATGTATGTATGTATGTATGTATGTATATATGTATGTATATATATATATATATGTATAGATATATATATATATATATATATACATATACATATATATATATATATATATATATATACACATATATATATGTGTATATATATATACACATATATATATATATATGTATATATATATCTATACATATATATATATATATACATACATACATGAATGTGAATACATTATAAATATAAGATGGAATACAAACATAGAATAACAGATTATATATTATATATATATATATATATATATATATATATATATATATATATATATATATATATATATAAATAGTTTTGAGGTACTACATTTTCTGGAACAGGTCACTTAGTTGCAAACCCCCCGCTGCCTTTTATTAAATCATTTCTTACACGCCTCTGATTTATTCCGCGTCACACGTGTCTCGTCCTATTTTCAGCGGTTATTTATATTTTCCCTTCTCGTGGCTCTTAAATGAGTCTTTAAATTGCATTTACACGAGCGTGTTTCATTTGCACTGCGTCTTGATGGTTTATGTGAGTCGCCTCGTTTCTGAAATGTGCTGTATATAATAAACTTGGTCTTCGTGCAGCGCCGTATGTCACTACGTAATAGCTTTGACAAATACGCATCTGCAAAGACTTTTAACAATATGTATTTTCTTTTTTTTTCTTTTTTTATCGCCTCTAAAAATGCATTCAACATCATAATGCATGTCCTTTTCACTTTTTATTGTATTCACACTGGGCCATTTGTAATATCATGCATCGCCTGAAGGCGGTGGGATATTTTTCTTTTTCTTTTGTTGAACTGTGAATTTAAATCAATTTGGAGCCGCTATATACAGTTTATTCGGGAACTTTATGTATTTATTTTAGTAAATTTTATGGATGTAAATCTGAATTCTGTACTGAACTGACTCTGCTGGAGTCTTTGTGCCTTCTGGCCTCGCAGGGTTCTATGGATCGTGGTTTTATCTGGACCCTGGTCCTGCATCCTGCTGTGGTTATCATTATCATTATCATTATTTATAATTGCATTGCAATTAGTATGGTCAACACCATTAATGCTTCTACTATCATTATTATTCTACTATATCCCCTGTTGCTATTATTGCTTGTTGTAACTTCTTCATCATCCTACTACTCTCATTATATGAATCATTTCTGTCATATGCATCGAATGTGTTGTAACTCTGTTATGTTTTATTCATTCTGTCCACATGACATCTGTTCTTCTGTCCCTCCTGATAGAGGATCCTCCTCCTCCGTTGCTCTCCTGAAGCTTTCTCCCCTTTTTCTCCCTGTTAAAGGTTTTTTTTGGGGAGTCCTTCCTGAACCGATGAGCGGTCCCGGGACAGAGGATGTCAGAGGAGAAGTTGTAATTTGTGATTTTGGGCTCTACGAAATAAATTGAATTGAATTGTAAATATGAACGCATCTTAGTTGCTCTTGAATAGAGAGCTAAGGCTAAAATGGTTATTTTAAACATATAAAAAAATTCCATTACTTAATTATTCAACTTCATTTAATGTGCTTCTTTTGCCTCGTTTTAAGCATCTCTGTTGTTCATGTGTTGTGTGTGTGTGTGTGTGTGTGTGTGTGTGTGTGTGTGTGTGTGTGTGTGTGTGTGTGGTCGTACCAACAGCTTGAGGGGCGAGGATCTGTGTGAAGCCGGCAGAGAAGGTGATGAGGACCACAGGGTAGGTGACCCAGGCCAGATACTGCAGGAAGACGTTGCTGTCCAGACCCCCGTACATCCACTTCTGTGCTGTGGACACACACACACACACACACAGTAAGAAACACACACACACACACACACACACACACACCGTAGGGCTAAATGTACATCCAGGAGAGCCGTCATATAAACCGTTTAAAGACAGGAAAAATGTGTGTGTGTGTGTCTCTTCTCAGGACAGGTGGTTAGTCATGTTCGGTATCTAATTAAAAGAACTGGACACATTAACTGGAACTGACAAGCACAACACACACACACACACACACACACACACACACACACACACACAGAACCTGGGAAATCCATTTGAATTAGAGCTGGTCACGTAGGGTTTCAGATCAGCTCATTCAACTTCCCTCAATCATTTTTTTAAGACGTCTGGCTTCCTCTTCCTGTAACGTGGCGTTGACTCACTCACAAATCCCCCGTTTCCTGCGTCCACCTCTCAGGTAGCTGCTTGATGCCATAAGACGCCTTCCTCTCATCCCTTGACCCACCTCGACCACTGCTCTCCGTCTTCAGTCCCTTCGCTCCCCGTTTTCCTTCCTTCGTCCCTCACTTCCTCTTCTTGTCCCATTTCCTCTTAAAACACACACTCCTTCCTGCCCCTTCCTGCCCCTTCCTGCCCCTCCTTGCTTCTGCCCCTTTAAGAACGTCTTCCAGTCACCACAGGCAACGCATTGAAAACTTCCGCAGTAATTTCCGATGACTGCCCCGAGGGCCTCGTCCCGAATGCAATCTCTCTCTGTTTACGAGCTCCTGTTGGGCCGACGTCATTCGGAGGACGTCCCGGTGAATTGAAATATTATACAGATGTCTCCGGAGTTTAACTTACAGAACACACTGCGATAAAAAATGTCGGACGGCTCGTACGTTTCTCCGTCTGAATGAAATAGATCCGAGGGAGCTGCAGCCCTCTTAATTCTACCGACGCCATGAGTCAAAAAAAACAGGCTTTGACAGATTTACACAAAACTCCATTTGCAAAAAAAAGCGTAACATTGAGAAGTGATGGCTCCCCGAGTCGGGACACAAGTATACACCCTGCAGCTAACACAGTATGCATAGTTTGTCTACGCTGTACGTGAGTATATGCGAGTTAAATTGTATTTTGTAAATGTAAGCAGATATATATTTTGTCTTAATTCTGCTTTCCTGGTTTTATATTTGCAGAAGAGAGACTACAATCATTTTAAGGGCCCTTCACTGAAGCTTCAGTACCAAGAAGACTCCAAACAGAGGAGAGCTAGTGGCGTGGGTGTATTAAAGTCCAATGAGAATTGCTCGCCTGATGGATGTCTACGTCAAAAACAGTAGAGTCATTTTCTCATCGACTTCAATAAACTAACACAAGACGTATGCTAACGGTAATAAGAGGAGCGCATGTTGAACTATGTGGGATTTATTTGTTTTGTTCTCGGGGATCTCGAATTGGGTCTCGAGTATCGGTTCCCCAGTCTCTTGGTTTCGACGACTTCATTTCTGATATGGTGACGTCTGGAGAGTCGACCTTTCCTATTCTCCAACCTTTAACCCCTCCCTCCCTCGGTCTATCATAAATAACTCCTTCCTTTCCTTATTTCTAACTATTCATCCTTCTCTTCTGAAACGACACTGTTCCTGCTCCAGACCATCGGTACTACACACACACACACACACACACACACACACACACACACACACACACACACACACACCTTTGGGACCATTTATGAATTTGCCTCCATAACAACATCACATTAAGTTACAAAACTCTCTCTCTTTTTTCTCTCTCTCTCTCTCTCTCTCTCTCTCTCTTTCTCCCTCTCTCTCTCTCTCCCTCTCTCCCCCTCTCTCCCTCTCTCTCCCTCCCTCCCTCTCTCTCTCTCTCCCTCTCTCCCTCTCTCCCCCTCTCTCTCTCTCTCCCCCTCTCTCTCCCTGCCTCCCTCTCTCTTTCTCCCTCTCTCTCTCCCTCCGTCTCCCTCTCCCTCTCTCCCTCTCTCTCTCCCTCTCTCCCTGCCTCCCTCTCTCTCTCTCCCTCTCTCCCCCTCTCTCTCCCTGCCTCCCTCTCTCTCTCTCTCTCTCTTTCTCCCTCTCTCTCTCTCCCTCCATCTCCCTCTCCCTCTCTCCCCCTCCCCCTCTCTCTCCCTCTCTCCCTGCCTCCCTCTCCCTCTCTCCCTGCCTCCCTCTCTCTCTCTCCCTCTCTCCCCCTCTCTCTCCCTGCCTCCCTCTCTCTCTCTCCCTCTCTCCCCCTCTCTCTCCCTGCCTCCCTCTCTCTCCCTCTCCCTCTCTCCCTCCCCCACCCCCCTCTCTCTCTCTCTCTCTCCCTCCCTCTCTCCCTCCCCCCTTCCTCCCCCCTCCCTCACCTTGGAGACAGATGGCGATGCAGAAGTCCACCACCCAGCTGACCAGGGCCATGAGGAGTCCCAGCAGGATGAGGAAGATCCAGTCCTCCCCGACCCGCGAGATCAGGAACTTCTGACAGCGCACCGTGCAGACTGAGGGAACACAACACAACGTTAGGGACTACAAAAACACAACAGGACTACATCCCCCAAGAAAAGAACAGCATCGAATCCATCAGCCGGTCTCGGCAACATTGCCCAACAACAGTTGCTGCGTTTCCATCCAACAGCTTTTGAAATGCTTTTACTTTGTTTTGATGACCCTCCGTCAACGCAACTTTAATACGCTGCAAAAAAAACCCCTCTTTATTTTACATATCTGTAATTTCTTAACGATACTTTGACACTCGTTATCGGCAAAATAGAGACGAAAAGCTCATTTAATTCCATTTGTGTCACGTTTATAAGCCGTTGTCTCGAAGATGAGCAGCTCCATGGAAACGACTCACGGATGGTTTGGTTTCAAATAACAAATATGTTGAGTTGCATTCTTGCCGACAGACAAAGTAAAAGATATTGTTGCATGTTCAGCTGACTAAAAGACCAGGTTACGCTTAATTAATTAATTAATTAACCAATTAACCAATTAACCAATTAACCAATTACACAGCGTCTCCATCTGCCTGATAATTAGTACCACCGTGTCCTCCCGGGGAACCGTCCCATGACCTAAAGTCTCATATCAGTTCCTTTCTGGGAAATTACAGATAAATATGAGCGCTGTAAATGAAGGCAGCTGTATTTAAAAAGGGTCAATTCACCAAAAAGACGTATTTCCTCACTTACGTCTGGAGGTATATAGATATGAAGAAGTTTGCATTGGGGCCATTTTCTTCGGTACTCAGAGTAGTTGGGACGCTGTTATTAAAAACATCGATATTAACTGACGTTTAAATTATATTTTTAAGGATTTTAGTGTCACAAACAAAGAAAACTGTTCACTATTGATCAAATAAAGATAAAAACAAGGAAATCTCGAGAGGAAAGTGACTAAATATGTTGTTTTTTTGTAATTTTGTCCCATAAATATCACTTTGTGTATTCATTAAGGAAATGCTTTTATTGCTTTGTATAAAAATAAATAAATAATTAAAGCCAGGATGGAAAGCCAGCTACTTTTGAGAAGCCAAATGCTGAAAAAAAAAAAAAAAAAGTGTTATTTTTACTACTACGTCCAGCAGAAGTTATGACTCTTGTTATGACTTTGTTACGAGAACACGTCTCCCCAACGACGTCCACCCACTACGGGGAATGTATTAGAGTCACAGCAACATGGAGGCACTACAAAGCAACACACACACACACACACACACACACACACACACACGCACACACACACACGATCGGATCTGCTTTACTCACCTGCGAGCACACAGGAAACTCACGGTTACCGCGACAACAAAAACACCAGTTCGATGGGGACTCATTAGGATATTATTATTATCATTATAAATCATAATGCCTCTCTTTTTTGTTAGTTAGTTTTTTATTTCCAGTAGTCTTTTGTATGATAAGAACACACATCCACCTTTCTTTGAGTTCTTTAGGAGAAGAAGATGACAAACGAGTGTTTGACTCGCTTTCTCTTCGTCTGCAGTTTTAAGGGTACTGTTCCTTTAAATCAAGTAATATGGCAAAAAAAGGTTTTGCCATCTTCTGCGTCCTTCTTCCCCGAGCAAACATAAAATAAGATGAGATAAGATAATCCTTTATTAGTCCCGCAGTGGGGACATTTACAGGATTACAGCAGCAGGAGGTAAAGTGCAAACAAAAGAACAAACAAGATCAAAAGTATTATAAATAAGCAAATAAGCATCAAAAACAGTAATAAAAAAAAAAAACAGTAAAGAATCCACAATAACTGAAATTAAATAATTATATACAGAGAGTAACTATTATAACTATTATTGCACAGTGTATTTGTATTGCACATGTTTTAAGTGATTTTGTGGTCTACTGGGAGCTCAGCTGGTTGCGCAACATCGCTCCATTTCCTCTTCAGAGACGAGGGAAAGTTAATAACTCTCTGGTGATATTATGTTCACCCTCTGAACCCCGAAAAGCATGTTTTAAAAAAATAAAATAAAACAATCACCTGTAAAAAAAAAAAGAAAACTGTAAAAAAATTAAAATCATTATCGTCAGATCTTCATATTTCCGACGGTCCTTGAACACATCGTGTGTGAGACAAAAAAAAAAACAATCAAAAATAAACCGAAACGAAGATTAAAAATTTGAATATTTCATCAAAAACACTTTCTCCTACAAAGTGCGCCCCCTATGGACCATTTCTTCCAACCGGATTCTGTAAGAAACATTAAATTCGGAGCTCCTCGGCACACCGGGAGCCGTGATTGGCTCGAGGAGAGGTCATAAATATGTAAATAGCTCAATGTGTTTAGCCGACCAACATTGTTGACACTTAGAATCTCGTTGGATATAAAGACTCCAGTTTAAG
>JACSYO010000298.1:107500-110000 GCA_016806645.1 Ophiodon elongatus | reverse complement strand
AAGCATCTGTAAACGTTTCCGCCCGATCTCTCCCGCAACTGGAGCATCTCCCGGTTGTTTTTCTCCCCCATTCATTAATCCATCCCTCCCTCCTCCGCCGCCTCCCTTCATGTTAATGCGTTGTCTATGCTAATGAGATGTAAAAGGAGGTGATGTTTATGTAAATGCGGCGTGCGGCGGCGGTGTCGGTCCCGGGCGAGCGGGCAGAGCGCCTCGTCTCGCACTCAATCACTCCGCCGGCTCGTCGCCGCGGCGACGGCCGTCTTATGGCTGCAGTACAATGTCTGCTTAATGAGGTGGAGTGGTGAAACACACACACACACACACACACACACACACACACACACACACCAGAGTTATTATGTAAAAGCAGCCTCGGCATCCCTCTCCAATGGCTTCCAAATGGTGCGTCATGTATGTTTAATGTTTCTTCAGGGGGCAACAGGAAAAATCCGGGACGCTCAACTTGGATGTTTTTCTGCATTTAAAAGTGGAGATTAAACGTGTTAACACATGTTGCATAGCTCGGGTTTTACCCATAGACCGTCTATGAGAAGTGGGTGTCGCCATGGTGTCGTCACCCATTGGTCGGTGGACTGCCGCTATGAAGTCCTGAGTTTCGGTGTTTTGGCCGCCGCCTTCTTGGCTTTTTTGGAAACGATGAATGGAAGATAAGAATAAAAATAAGGTAGGGTAGCGACCTGTCAATCACCTTGTAGCCCCGCCCTAAAGCATCCCCTGCTTTATGGTCTGTTTGACTCTAAATGGACCATAATTTACTAAATGAACATCATGCTGTATTGAAGAAGACTTGAAACTAGAGATTGAGACATAAACTCATGTTTACAATGTTTACTGAGGGAATAAATCAAGAGAGAAGTAGAGTCATTTTCTATAACGACAACTTTACTCACGATTTCTTTTTTTACTCACTACCACATCACTTTGTTCTGCATCAGGTTGAGCTTATTGTATCCGTTGCTGAAGCTTTCAATAACCCACGAAATATGCACACTTTCCGGTGGCGTGTCCTCATTCTGAGTGTTTAGTCCCGATGCAGCGTCTATCGCCTGCTTGGTTCCTAATCCCTACTTCTGAACACACCGTTGACACCTCAGATCACAGAGTGGACTTCAAGTTTAAATTGATCCCGCATGAGACACCATCACACTCCTGGCTAATGAAGGCCAGGAGCCTCAAGAAGTATCAGAGTAGAACACAACTTTTCTGTCCCTGGTTAATTATCCGGAGCAGTCTCACGACTGGATTTCTGAGCACTGAACTTTTCACTGAATTCTTCGATCAATACAGCTTATCATCTCAAACCCAACACACACACACACACACACACACACACACACACTCAAAGATCAATATTATGGCCCAACATCAACTACAAGAAAAGCCTTAGGGTCTTAGTGCGACTGAATGTAAAGTGGGAGTAAAGTTAACTGGAGCGTGACTACAAAGTTTGCCGTCACGGCAACAACCTCCTGTCAATCGTTCCCCAACCCGCTTCAGATGAAGCCACGCCCACTTCCGTTTCTCGAAGCCTGGGATGAGCTTTCCTGTGCGGACGACGCTTCAGCTCCTTAAATTCTACTAAATTAGTGGCTGGCTAGTTAGCTAGCTAGCTAGCATGCTAATTCCACCACGCTTTCATGCTACGCTGGTGACGGAAAAATGAGCCGACTGGTGGCCTTCCCTCCACCTCACTGGACAATTTTTCACTATTTTAATAGACCAAGACGTTCATCTCGATACATAAGCGTTACTTTTAAAGAAGAAAAAAAAAGCGTGTATCAATATTAATATTTGTGGGTTTGTAAATCTTTTAGGGATTTATCGGCCACCATAAATAATTTTACATGAACACGATACACAAACTAAAATTTTATGATACATTTTTAGAGTTGGAAACTTTAAAAACTTTGTTAATGTGACACTTTCTAAATTCCACCTGTACCGCAAATTCTTGTTGTTTATTTGCCAA
The DNA here is from genome assembly GCA_016806645.1 of Ophiodon elongatus. NCBI lineage: Eukaryota > Metazoa > Chordata > Actinopteri > Perciformes > Hexagrammidae > Ophiodon > Ophiodon elongatus. The sequence goes on along the minus strand of JACSYO010000298.1, from coordinate 108,007 downwards.
TATTTATTACCAATATATAAGTTAATACCGGACAATAATAATCGGCCAGGCCAACTGGTATGATAAATAAAGCTAAATGTTTTGTAATATTTTGATTCCTCCGGACTAGCAGGAAGACAAACTGATTTCAAAGCTTTTTTTTTATAATTCATGTTGAAAACAAACTTCTATGAGCCGTGTGTTTACTTGTCATTAAAATAAAAGGCGTCTCGGAGCGGGGGCCGAATGTCTGAACGGATGATTAGATGGATGCTTCTGGTTTTCTTTATGATCCTCAGCTAAGCGACACTCAAACACACCGGCAATGATAACGATAATAATGAGGAACGAAAATGAGCTCTGCATCAACACCGAGGCTGCATGGATGATTTCTCCAGTGGCGACACACACACACACACACACACACACACACACACACACACACACGCGCACACACACACACACGCACAGAGTCAAGAATGGCAGATGGTGGCACTGATGATGACAGTGAGAGTCCATCAACGCAAG
>JACSYO010000298.1:97500-100000 GCA_016806645.1 Ophiodon elongatus | reverse complement strand
TCGCCCCTGCCGAAAAAATTTTAAATCGAATGTGAAAATGACATAATAAATAAATAAAATTAAAATAAAATAGCAGATGGATTATGGAAGAATATATTTGTGTCCAATTGATGCACCGTGAACAGGCAGGATGACGGAGGCTGAGGAGAGTCTCCCTGACGGCCTGGAGATTACACACCTGAGCACACACACACACACACACACACACACACACACACACACACACACGCACACACACACACAAACAGAGGACCGCAAGGATCACGCTCCCTCATCGAGGCCCTCGTCCCTCCTCCTGAAGGTGCTGCTGTGAAGCTCAACGCTGCGCCCTGGTGGCCAGATGACACAACTGCAGGCTTCCCCCAAAAGGACTCTGTATGTTCATTCTTGTGCCACTTGTTTATTTTCCAGTTCACGGTCTGATTGTGGGTGTGAAGAGACGTTCAGTTTCTCTCATGAGGCCAGAGTGTTTTGCTCCCTGCATGTGCAGATATTATTATTTTTTTATTCAAAACCCTGATATATATATATAAAAAAAGGGATTCACTAAATGGTTTCCTCTATAAACCAGATTCAAAATAGATAATTATGTGATATAACTTTTCAAAGGGACACAAAATGGACATAAGAAAGTACTGAAATTGCGAAAGACAGGCAGTGTTGGAAAGTGACTATAGTACATTTATTTATTTAAGTAATTTACTTCAGTACAACTTTAAATTCTACTTGAGTATGTCAATTTGATGCTACTTTCTACTTCACTACATTACATTTATTTGACAGTCGTAGATACTTTGCAGATCAAGGTTTTACGTAAAAAAAAACTATATATCTAACAAATTATAAAATATTTAATCTGTAAATCCCAACATTTTTGGCTCGTCTTTCACAAAAAAAACAAGAGTTGTCATGTTAGATGTCAGATGTCTACGAGTTGTTAGCGATTGCATATCTCGGATTGTTTGATTAAATTACAGATAGAGGCCTGAAAAGGGTAAAAAGAAAAAGAAAAAAGGATCGGAGAAAATGCCAAAAACAAGAATATAAAGTTGCATAGCAGAAATATGTTTTTGTCTTTCTCTCCAAAGCCTTTAAAGGGGCGCCGAACCCTCGGATGGAAAATCACTAAAAGAAAAAAATTAAAAATCAAAGTGTCCCCTGAAGAGTGGACATATTTACCACTGATAAATAGTTGGCAACTCTTCTTATAATTTGGATATTTTAGAGGCAGCTGGTCACTCACACCGTGTGGGTGAAAAGAAGCAACATCGTAGATGCCAACGCAAAGAAAATGCTCTTTTTCGACATGGCCAGTCCCAGTAGGGGGTCCTGTATGAAAAGAAATGCACTTCACATAACTTCGTGAACAACAGCGACTGGAGCGCTCACTCTTCTGTGGTATTTGTATCCTTAAAATCGCTTGCTATAGATTATATAATCCATCTTTTATTGGATGATTAATCACCTCCGTGCAATTTTATTTCCGATCACAACACTGGGGAACACGAAGAAGTCAGTGGAGCAACTGGAGATATTAACCCAGAAAAGTACAAGCTGACGTCACTTTAAATCAGAGTTACAGACGGCTTAACATAATCTTAGACTTAGTCTGGGGACTTTGTACTTTCTTTATATAGCTGATCACATCAGACAATTTTACCAACACACCTATTATGAGATCAAATTTGGTAAATTGTTCCCAATTGGAGGAACGATTGCTTGTTGGAGGTTAACCTTTAACTCTTAAGCTTAGACTGTATTTAAGAGGTGGACGTGGTCCCTGTGACGTCACACATTGGTTTGTGGACTGCGGTTTTGAAGCCTCTAATTCAGACTTTTGGACCATAATTTACTAAATGAACATCATGCTGTGTTGAAGAAGACTTGAAACTAGAGATTGAGACATAAACTCATGTTTACAATGTTTACTGAGGGAATAAATCAAGAGAGAAGTAGAGTCATTTTCTATACACTTCTATACAATGTATCGCCCCCTGGTGGCCATTAGAAAGAATGCAGATTTAAGGCATTTCTCTTAACCAAACTCAGAATATAGCTCAGTTAAAACAGGTCAACAGTTTTCTAATTAACACTATAATTAATAGTATTATATTATAAGACCTGACACAGTAACTACAGGTAGAAAACTGCAGGTGAAGCAGCTTTACGGAGCTTTACCTCCAGGATTACCAGACCTCCATTAATGTCTATGTTTTAAATAGTGATTCAGGACTAAGGGGATTCTGATTCGGACTCAAATGTACAGTTCCTACAAAAAAAAAGATCCACTCAGCTTTTCCACAAAGGGAAAGGGCAAAGGTGCCCCAGCTGATGATGCACGACTGGGCCACGCCTCGTAGGAGTGATAGATGAGGCGTGTACAGCTGCAGGGCCAGAACCGGTCCGGCTCTAAAAGTCACCAGTAAAAAGCTAAGAAATTAAAAATAATAAATCCTAAAAGGCCGTTTTTATATTGGGCTCCAGCACTGCAGACATGTCA
>JACSYO010000298.1:82500-95000 GCA_016806645.1 Ophiodon elongatus | reverse complement strand
TCATCTACTTGTGTTTTACAGCCTGTTTCATCCTGCTGTGTCCTCGACACAATCTAATCTCATTATCATCTGCCTCACACACACACACACACACACACACACACACACACACACACACACACACACACACACACACACACTTATTATCATCACCACCAACAGAGCAGACATAAAGAGGGGGGGGCGGGGGGGATCCACCCGTGCATCTAAAGGCTGGACTCATTCACAGCAAGAGGTTTGTTGTTGCGTCGATAGTTTGCCGATGCAGCATTTCTCCTCCTCCTCCTCCTCCTCCTCCTCTTCCTCTTCCTCCTCTTCCTCTTCCTCCTCTTCCTCCTCCTCCTCAGAAAGTCCTCCAGCCGCTTCCCAACCGGTGGCCCGGGGCAGTACAACAGGACCTTCACCTCTTCAGCACCTCATTACGTAACCGTCTCAGAGGAGTCCGCTACGTCGCATACGAGTCGGATGTGAAACTATTAAACTGTCGGGCCGAGAGGAAAACCGTATTAAAATCGTAATGGGGAAAAAAAAAAAAAAAAAAACTGCAGATAATGTGACGACGCTGTGTTGGAAACGATATTCCTCGAATTTGAAAAGCCAGAAGCGGCTCGTTCATGCAACGTTTCCTTTGTGAGGGGTTGTTACGCAACACGGGGTCTCATACCTATATATTATGCATTTTTCTTATTTTTAGGGCCCGAGCGACCGACGAAGTTGGTCCGAGAGGACCTATTGTTATTGTATTGTTTATTATTATTCCTATTTGCCGGCTTTGCGCGGGGAAAAGAGGTGCTTGGACTAAACCCACATTATAAAAAATTTGCACACCCATCTGGCTCGGCGAAAATTCCAATCTGATTTGGGTGTCGGGAAAAAGTCGGACAAAATTGCTCCACAGCGCCCCCTTGAGTTAGAAAGCTAATACTTTTTTCCCCCAAAGCCCGATTGACTTGAAATTTGCCACACATGTCCGGGTAAGTATACCTTACAAATAAGTCCATCAGACCCCTACGGTCCTCCTCCTTAGATTTTCCGCCATTTTGAATTTTGTGAAAAACACTTTTTTTCTCAAAATCCTCCTAAACGCTGGGTCCGATTCTTACAAAGTTTTCTGTGGATCATTATTGGTTCAATGTTATTAAACGTTATGAAAACCTTGTTGATATCTCATTGTGTTGAGAACAAAAAGGACCAATCAACTTCTAACGGGCGTGGCTTGGTTTTCAATCCACCTAACTTTCAAATCACTTGGCCTATCATCACCAAATGTACAGCATATGTCCACATTGCTTCCATTAACTGACCCTATGGTTTTCATTATTTTCAAACACTAGGGGGCGATGCATTCATCCGCCCAATATTGGCTTTTTTAGCATTTTTCATCAATTTTCATCATTTTCAGGCGTTGTACCAGAACGATCTCCTCCTAGAGATTAAACCCGATTGACTTCAAATCCGGCCAGTGTGATCTTGAGACCTTTGCAGTAAAAAGTTGTTAAAAGATTTTAAAAAATATCGAACTATGTAAGTTCCGGGACGCGCCAACCGGCGTCCGGCAAGTAGCCTCGACGTCGCCAGGGGCGCGAGGGCCCGATCATCGCTGCTCGCAGCTTTAATTCTTCTTCTTCTTCTATTCTATTTTTGTATATGTTGTTCTTTCTTATGTAAAATATTTTCTTTTCTTATGTAAAAATGCTGCTGTACCAAAAGAATTTCCCCTTGCGGGATTAATAAAGTATCTACCTACCTATCTATCTATCTATCTATCTATCTATCTATCTATCTATCTATCTATCTATCTATCTATCTATCTATCTATCTATCTACCTACCTACCTACCTACCTACCTACCTATCTATCTATCTATCTATCTATCTATCTATCTATCTACCAACCTATCTATCTATCTATCTATCTATCTATCTATCTACCTATCTATCTATCTACCTATCTATCTACCTATCTACACATAATAGGAATATTTCTGATCAGGCGTTCGTTTCTCAGAACACAAACTTTCTGGAAAAAAAAGAGTCTAATCTTACCGATTTGAGGGATTTCAGGTTTCTCTCTTCTTCTTTTTAATGTTTCATAAAGAACCGTAACAAGTTCATGTCGCGCTATTTGAGCAGAATCCTGAAGATAGATTTAATAAAGCCACCAGGGCTGAGAAATATTTGGTTATTTCCTGAACTCAATGATGAGACTGCCTTCTGCAATCAGATCAGTTTTCATTCCACGTAGAGCCAAATCACAAATTCTGAGAAATTCTGTTCCTAAATATCAAAACTTTGTTCCATCTAAAGACCAGGATTCATTCAGTCACAGACAACACACACAGCAGGATTCATTCAGTCACAGAGCAGGATTCATTCAGTCACAGAGCAGGACTCCTTGAGTGTTGGTGGTGAAACTTACTGCGACACTTGGCACAGCGCCCCTTGTCGTACTCCAGCAGGTCGAGGGCTCGGCTCCGCTCGCTGACCGATCGCCTCGGCCCGCTCTCCCTCAGCCGGGCGGCCTCCTCTTTGGCGTACACCCCGAGCTCCTGGGTGTAGCGCCCATACATCTAGGAAACACACAGAGGGTCATTAGAGCGGGTATTCGATTGCGCGCACACACACACACACACACACACACACACACACACACACACACACACACACACACACACACACACACACACACACAACTAGCTCAGACTTTTATTTTTCATGTTTCCAAAAGGTGCAACATACATATTCCTGCTTCTGCAGCTTCTCCACTGATCAAATATGTCCCACAGACTGTATATAAGAAGTGGACGTAGTCCTCAGGACCCGTTGGTTTGACATTTTCGAAGCCCTGAGTTTGGCGTGTTGGCCGTGGCCATCTTGTTTTTTTGGCACCAGTGAACAGGAAGTGACCATATCTGGACTGAGGAGGAGCGACGTAGAGACGCCGCATACGTCTCTGGTAGAGACCTGTCAATCACCTTGTAGCCCCGCCCTAAAGCATACCCTGCTTTATGGTCTGTTTGACTCTAAATGGACCATAATTTACTAAATGAACATCATGCTGTATTGAAGACTTGAAACTAGAGATTGAGACATAAACTCATGTTTACAATGTTTACTGAGGGAATAAATCAAGAGAGACGTAGAGTCATTTTCTATAGACTTCTATACAACCAGAGGAGTCGCCCCCTGGTGGTCAGGAGAGAGAATGCAGCTTTAACACATGAAGCTTTGACTTCTATACAACCAGAGGAGTCGCCCCCTGCTGGTCAGGAGAGAGAATGCAGCTTTAACACATGAAGCTTTGACTTCTATACAACCAGAGGAGTCGCCCCCTGGTGGTCAGGAGAGAGAATACAAGTTTTAAGACACTCGGCAGAACCGGAGGTTGCCACTTGGGAGGACCTCTGGACAATCCTAAAGGTCAGAGGTCAGCAAGACAATGAATTGAAAAAGATCAAAGTTGTCTTTTTACTTTAAGGAAACTACCACATCCTCACACACTTTGTGACCCTACTACTGTGACCCCGACATAACAACCCCCGACTCTCACAAACATACATATCCCCCCCCACACACACACACACACACACACACACACACACACACCAAAAGACACCAAGTCAGCAGTACACGAGACAGGAAGTGTTGTACACTGCCCAGACACATGATGCTCCAGGGAGGTGGACAGGAAGGAGGGGTCGGGGGGGGCACTAGTGATTTCCCCTTGGTTGCCCGTAGCAACACAGCAAACCCACCTCAACGGGCCAATGAAGGTCAGCGAGGCAGATTTTGAGTTTGCTGATGCACAAAAATTGGCTATTAGTGTTAAAAACAATCAAGAGAGACTCATGCAGGATCTTTATAGCACAGACGGCTCTGCACCTCTTTCGTCTGCAAACAACAATAATAAAAAATAAAAACAACAACACGTTCTGCCATTCTGAATTCATATTACACCTTCTATTCAATCAGTCCTGCAAAACTGATCCAAATAATACAGTTTTTTTTCAAATCGCTAACAAGCAATACTGAAGACACTTTTTTTAAACACTTCCTACCAACATGCATCTCGGCCAAACACTTAGTCTCCCCCCCAAAACTCAATGAAACTACCAAAAGACTTCACACGCGTCTCAGAAATCAGCTCGATGGACCAAAACACCGGCAACCAATCTCACTCTCAACGGAAACATCGTCACTCCTAACAACACCGACTTCCAAACACACTAACGACAGAGAGCATCACATTAATGATGAACTTCTATCTCTGAAGTTTTCATGACTCTTCACCATGGACCGTATGCAAGAAGTGGACGGGATCATCGTGACGTCACTCGGCGGTTTGAGGACTAAGTTTAAAAATAGCTGAGGAAATCAACGCTAAGCTGCATGGTATAAACAGAGACTTTCAACCTCTGTGACCTTGTAGTGCACGACGGCCATGTTCTTTATCCTTCAAGCCTGACATGGTTGTGTTTACACAGCAAAGCAAAAGGTACACCGCTGTCTCCGTTTCAAATGATCAAATGTCCAGATTCCCCGCGTCACGTTGGACGCTGGAAGCGGGCGTACTTTACTCGGAACGCGGCCTCTATTTAGAAGTGTTTTGATTAAACTGTGAGTGATGCAAACACCGACATTATGCACACAAACAGGAGGACTTTCTGGCTATTTTTAGCCCAACACACACACACACACACACACACACACACACACACACACACACACACACACACACACACAAACACCTGTAAAAGTTTGTGCAAACCATAAATCTCTCTAGTTCACCGCGGTTTTATTGGGGTCAACGTTCATGTCAGGTTGACTGGCGGCGGTACAGGGTTTTAAATTGTAGGGCCGTCAGTCAAAACAGAGGATTGAGGACATTTTACTGGAATAAAAAGGTCAGGTAAGAATTCACAGGAGGGATGGGTTCACGTCAAACTGTCAGAATACATGTCTGACGGGGCCCTCGTCGCAACCGGGCCGTGGAAAGGTCGGCCGCTGCCGTTTTTACGTCCAACGCAACTCCGTCCTGTGAAAGTGGCGTCCACATCAAACATGCTCGGTGTTTGTTGAGCTTTGCCAATTGGGACATTGGGGTCAATAAACATTCCAGCAATGTCCGTCACTGGTTTCAGCTCCGACATGCTGACTTTATTACACAGTAACATCGACTACATTTACATGCACTCATATACCACTATTATTCAGAATATGACAATATTCCGAATTTGACATGGCTCGTGTAAGCATCATATTCCGTTTGGATATTCTGAATTCGGCCTTATTCTGAATGGAGCATTTTCCAATTAAGACGTGGGAAATGCCGATGTTATTCGGGTTTTAGGAGCATTCTTTGGACATGTACACAGCGCATTCAGAATATGCTTCTCACTTGGGGTATTTACAGCACTTTGCAACACACGGCCTCTTTCCTGTTTACGACCAGCTCCGTGTGTTGAACACAAACCAACTAGCCAACAGTTTGTAAAGCTGGAGTAGAGATGAATTAATGCCCAAAAGAAAAGAAGGAGAAACACACCTATATCTAAACATCATGAAGGACTTGGATATCAACAGGTTTTTGGATGAGCACAAATATCTCAACGCCGACCTTTTCAAGAAGGTGGTTCATTGGCCATGAAGGCCGGGTTTGAACGTCTCGCTTAAGCTCTTTTTTCCATTCTTCAAACAACTACATCTGTCTCTTTCTGTGTGTCTAATTGAACACATCACCGCGAGTGTCTCCAATGAGCGATTGAGAAATGGTGCGCCATTTTCCGCTAGTCATCCTCCATCCTCCGACCCCTCACCTCTCAGCGACGGCAGGCTCGGGGCCCCACTTTGGCCTTCAGACAACACTTCATACAATCTTGTTTATTTGAGGCCTTTACAGTTAACGAGTGAGGTGTTTGTCTCGTGTTAGCTTGAAAGAATGTTTGTGATTACTGTAACATAGCTGGGCGGACAAGATTTTGAATTAAGAAAAAGGAAACAAAAACTGGAAATAGAAAATTGGAAGAGTGTTTTCATGCAAAAGCAAAGCGAGTGAACATCTGCCTTACACAAGTTGGCCATAACAAGGCTGCCTGAGGCCGACCACTGAGCTTGAAATACTGTGTCTATTTACGTAATTCAAGCCATTCAGTTTGTCTTTTACTGGGAAAATGTTGACTTCTGCATATCAGAAGTGAGCAGTGTGCCTCCAACGTTCTTTATGGAAGTTCACTCATGAAAGGTTTCTGTCTTTGTGACATAAAAACCACATACGGGGCTGTTCGAAGATGAGCACTTGACCCCGAGTGTTCACCTTTGCAGAGCGGTTAAAAAAGCGCCCCCACCCCTCCTCGCCACAATAGATACAGACTCCTTCACTGGGGAGCACCCGGAGCTGCCCGACTCGGGCTTATCGAAGGATCTGTGCTTGAAATAGGTGGCTTAACTGAGCGGGGAAAGAGATTATGGACTTTTCCGGAAAGGGGGCAAGAGAGCAAAGCAAGGAGGGGTATCCCAGCGTCGGTCAGGGAGTTAAGAGTTGGAACCAAACTCTGAGTTGAGATCCTGGAGTCAGCAGATGCCATTCTTTGGCAGTATTGGATGTTATTTAGATAGTATGGATTTGTGCTCATTAATTCTGGTTCTCACTGAATCCCATTTCCTATTTGTGACATTCAATTCTGCCTGAAATCATCTTCCTCGACAGACTTCCACCCTTGCATGAAGTTATTTCATGCAGTGATTGGATTTTGCTCAATCATTCGTGCCTCTGTGCCAAGTTTGGCCGTACTTTTGAGACGCGTCACAATGCAGGTGTACGAAACTTTGGTTCTTTAAAGAATACATAAGATGAAAAAGCTGAGAAGGGAATCGAAACACTTGATGAATCTGGTTCCAAGCCGGTTCCACTTGAAAACCATTTCTCCAAACCAAACCCTGTTCGGTAGAAAGGATTCATTGACGGACGAGCCTCAAAGGTCCAATAGTGGAGTAGGAAAGGAATGAACACTAACTGTGGGAAACACAGGGAAGATCAGGAAGGGAAACATTCGGGGAGCGATTTGGGGTTTCTGACATCAAATGCCAACCGCCGTTTTACCCAAGATGCCACTCTGCATGGCATTCTTGGCCACATTCACAATCGCCAACCCCGAAGTTTTAATTAAGTAAGGAGGACTTAAAACGCGAGGGAAACTCAAAAGACCCGAAAACAAGAGGACAGAAATAGACCTTCTCGGATGCTACCCCTTCATACTCGCAGCAGAGGAAGGAAACAAACGGACCCATCCAGAACAAAGGCGTCACTGGTTGAAAGCCTATCATTAAGTCGAGCGTAGTCAGAAACACGGCGCTCAGCCTGCCTGGGTTAATTGATCCCAGATGAACGGGTTGCCCTGGACTCATTGTCCTGGCTGCTGGGTGCAAATGCGAGGGGCAACGGGCAACGAGTCATTTCAGCATCGATGTGACGGGCAACAGTCGCCGGAAGACTCGGGAGGGACTATGAAGCAAGATGCATAAGAAAATGGTCTTTGTTGCAAAGCCATGAGACAAGAACTCCACTTTAAATATGTAACATGGAAGGAGCAACGCATCGTCAATGACTAACTGACAAGAGTGACCTAGTTTAATGACACTGTAATACCAGGTGCGATAAAGGTGGTAGATAAGTCCCGCCGATGTCCTTGACCTGATTTTTTTAATGCAGTTGAGTCTTGCAAAAGATAGGTTGAAGGGGGGGGGGGGGACTTATCACCAGTTTGAGATAGCAACTGAATATATTCAAAGTAAAGATAATCTAAATCCACTAGTTCCGTCTTTTTACATTTTTGACATTTAGACCGATAGATGACCCAAGAGATTATAAGTGACTAACATGAAGCTCTCAGATTTGGGACATTTTTAGGAACTTGAAGAAACAACCTCGTTTCTAAATTCACCGCCATGCCTTTGCAAAAGTTTCACAAACTCACGAGTCATAGAATTTTCTCAACACTCGGGGGGGAGATCATAAAACCCTTCAAGTATCGCACACCAGAACTAAGGTCATGAATTTCACACATAACATTGTTTCCAACTCTGAGCTCGGTACAAGGATGAGAATACGAACGACAGTCGGGGATGAGAGAAGGGAAGTCATGTTTTATTGATAAGAAAAAGTCCAGAGAGGGAAAACAAGCTAAGGAATAGAGGACAGAGAAAGACTCTATAGGCAAAAAGGACCTGACTGTCTCCAGGAGCCAATCACAGAGCTCAGCTGGAGCCACACACCAAAAATGTCCTTAAAGAAATCAGTAAATATAGATCATGGATGTTTTTGACTCGTGGACCAAATTGGTCAAGCGTTTCATTTGTTTTACGGTCGACAGGAAGAGAAAGAATCTTTGGTTCTGACTGATAATGGTGGTGCCGACAATAAAAATAGTTTGTTATATAACAGCCACACCAACAGTTATCCAACTGGGGTCCAATGTTATTAGCTGAATGCTAAGTCTCATAGCTCGCTATGAATGCCTGTAGAGAAAGATTTCCACTTGCAGGATTAATAAAGTAACTATCCATCTATCTATCTATCTATCTATCTTCCACTTACAGAGTGAAATAGAAAGTTAACAGAACGATGGGTTCACCCAAATGTGGTATTTTATGCTAAAGGTCAAATAGCCTGTTGCAGTAATTATCAACTTATCATACGATATATGGGACAAAATCTGTTAACGACTTGTTGCACAATATGTGGACATCATCTCAATAATTTTACGTTAATTTATCGTACAATATGTGGACATGACTAAATATTCGTACTAGTTCAAAGTGCATTGCTTTATGAAGGGTGTAGTTGCATCATTATGCTATTATATTATAATTTTAATCGGTAGCATGAAATGGTCTTAAAATGACAATAATATTGTCATTTTTGATTAATAGATAAATAGCTGCTGTTTCATTTATTTATTTATTTATTTTTACACAAATGAGGAAAATTACAATTTCAGTTTCACTTTATTGCTACTATTTTGTCTGATGACACACACGCACACACAGATGCTCAGGGATACAGTAGTACCAAGGTAATGTGGGGCCACTGGGAAAAGACAAGAGCTTGTGTGTGTGTGTGTGTGTGTGTGTGTGTGTGTGTGTGTGTGTGTGTGTGTGTGTGTGTGTGTGTGTGTGTGTGTGCGCGTGTGTGTGTGTGTTCGCTTTCTTGTGTGGTGTTGCGTGTGGTTCGATGCCAACTACACACAAATCAGGCAAAGCCATAGTGGGGATCACAAATGAGAGAACAAGAGCCTAAAACATAGAAGAACGGGACTGGAGAGCTGATGTCACACACACACACACACACACACAACACACACAACACACACACAACACACACACACACACAACACACAGAGCTGGCTATAGTCCATGCAGTCAACCCTAAATGACCAGGAGCCCAGCATGCCACCACTCACTTCAGCTAATGAGCTCCCTGACTGTGTGTGTGTGTGTGTGTGTGTGTGTGTGTGTGTGTGCGTGCGTGCGTGCGTGCGTGCATTTTGAAAAATAAAAAAAAAATTGATTTTGATCACTCAAAGATATAGGTGTTCATTTTCCTTTTCAAAACATTCATCCGTACAGTAACAGGTAGAAGAGTTCAACACACACACACTTTTTCCTGCTGTTTATTTCATATGTGTGTGTGAGTGTGTGTGTGCGTGTGTGTGTGTGTGAGTGTGTGTGTTTGTGTGTGTGTGTGTGAGTGTGTGTGTGTGAGTGAGTGTCAGCACACTGTGGGAAGGAAGGAAGAAGGGAGAACTGGAAGGAGTCATTGTGCCATGCCTCCTAAAGGAGGGCCGTGTGAGGCCTGAGAGGAGAAAGGCTGAGGACCCAGACGAGTGTGGGACGGAGGAAGGAATTTGACGGTGCGAAGACTTTTTCACCCAAACGAGGACAAAAGTCCACCGAGTTCTTGTAAGTTCACCGAATGTTACTGCCGCAGCACCTTTGTCCTACTCTGAAGGCTGCTATTTTATCATTTATAATTCCAATGAGGCGTATATTTCCCTTCAAACATTAACCCGAAAAGATCTGGGCCCGCTGAAAGTAAACTTTAAAAATATAAATAAAATAAGAGTCGTGAACCTTTACTCCAATTTGCAGACGTTGTCACGACTTGCTCAACAGTTGTGTTATTTTGACGTGACGTTACAAATTATATGAATAATACATTCGCTGAAGCGAATATATTGAGAATAAGGTACTTTTATTCTATCATTTACATTTGGCAGGATGGTGGAGGGCTTTCATTTGTGTCTGGAGTGCAAACAATAATAAAGATGGCGGCATAGTGGGGACTTTTTTTTTGCATACATATGATTATTCATGGGATCAGTTAAGAATAACTCCTCAAAAAAGTGTCCCACTGGTTTAAAAATAAAAACAGACATTTTATATTTATTTTTTACTCCACATATTCCTCCTTGTCAAAACCTGGTGACTACGTTCCCCACAATGCAACTCAGCAGCTGACAGTTCAGTCAGATATTTGGGTAATTTACTAAATGAACATCATGCTGTATTGAAGAAGACTTGAAACTAGAGATTGAGACATAAACTCATGTTTACAATGTTTACTGAGGGAATAAATCAAGAGAGAAGTAGAGTCATTTTCTATAGACTTCTATACAACCAGAGGAGTCGCCCCCTGGTGGTCAGGAGAGAGAATGCAGCTTTAACACATGAAGCTTTGACTTCTATACAACCAGAGGAGTCGCCCCCTGGTGGTCAGGAGAGAGAATGCAGCTTTAACACATGAAGCTTTGACTTCTATACAACCAGAGGAGTCGCCCCCTGGTGGTCAGGAGAGAGAATGCAGCTTTAAGACGCTTCAGCATCAGCTTCACACATCAGAGCCGGAGGTTGCCGCCCGGGTGCATCCCTCTTTTCTAACTCCACACCTCCAGAGTAATTTAATTTTCCAACTCGTCTTCAGCTCCAACACCAACTCAAGCAACATCTCTTGAGGCAATTTATCAGACTTCACACGGTTCCTCTGTGGAGTAAAAAGAGGCTTTTCCACATATACAGAAGTACCCAACACCTGTAGTCAGGATCGGATGTGTGAAGTGGAGTGTCCCTTTAAATGTTCCTCTTGCACTCCGCTATAAGTTGGATTTAGTCATCTCATAAATGTGTCTTATTTTAACAACAGTTTTTTTACTCTTATTTCCCATTCTTTGTCGTTGGATAAACACTGATCCCAGATTCACAGCTAGAACAGCAGGAGTGCACAACTAAACTGGATTGATTTAAAAAGCATCAAAAGGAGACGTGAAAAGGAGCAACGCTGAGGGACTGAGCTGTGGGAGGATGTACAGTAAATAAAGGTTTCACAATCTTCCTGCGGGGCACGCCGGGGGGGAGGGGGGGGGGGTAATAGGGAGTCTTGTGTGCTTGTGCCAGGCTGCCATGCCAACCCTCCGGGCCTCTCTCTCACACTGACCCAGAGCTGGACAAACACACGGAAGAAAGAAAGGACGGTAGGACGGACGGACGGATGACAGGGAAATAAGAAAAAAAAAAAAAAAAAAAAAAGAAGCAGCGGAGCCGTGACGGACAGGTCGCAAAGAAAAGGACACAAGAGAATGGGTTAATGGGCGAGTTGGGGGGGATTTGGCACGATATACAGAATCCATCCCACAATGTGAGCTGAATTTAGATCTGAGCGGAGGAATCGGGAGGAGGAGGAGAGAAGGAGGGAGGAGAGAGGGAGGAGAGAGGAGAGGAGAGGAGGGAGAATTAAAGAGTGCAGCTGTGAACATCGGAGAGGAACGGCTGGTGATTAATGATCACACCTGTCCAGAGTTAGGGCCATAGGGAGAGCAACGAAACCCCACACACACACACACACACACACACACACACACACACACACACACACACACACACACACACACACACACACACACACACACACACACACACCATACCAATGCAATCTGTAAACATCTATCTATCCGATAATATCTCATACTTCCACTCCGGCTTGTGCAATAAACTCGTCCATTTGAATATGATTATTCAGTCCAACGAGCTGCGGTCTCCCAGAGGGACGAACTAAGCCCTCGAAACCCCCCCCCCCCCCCCTCCCCCTCTCTGTATCAGTAGAATGCAGACAGTCGAGCACTGATGCTGAGCTACAGTGGTACCCTCTCCTTTTGCGTTTTCTCTCGGGTGTCACGCCTCTCTCTCTCTCTCTCTCTCTCTCTCTCTCTC
The DNA here is from genome assembly GCA_016806645.1 of Ophiodon elongatus. NCBI lineage: Eukaryota > Metazoa > Chordata > Actinopteri > Perciformes > Hexagrammidae > Ophiodon > Ophiodon elongatus. The sequence goes on along the minus strand of JACSYO010000298.1, from coordinate 82,740 downwards.
TCTCTCTCTCTCTCTCTCTCTCTCTCTCTCTATCTATCAGTTCCATTGGCAGCTGCACATTGGTATTAGAGCCACGTCTTGACCACTGCCACAAGAAAAGGCCACAGACCCAGCAAAGCTCTGATATTCACCTGTGGACTCTGTGTGTGTGTGTGTGTGTGTGTGTGTGTGTGTGTGTGTATGTGTGTGTGTGTGTGTGTGTGTGTGTGTGTGTGTGTGTGTGTGTGTGTGAGCAGCAGG
>JACSYO010000298.1:75000-77500 GCA_016806645.1 Ophiodon elongatus | reverse complement strand
GGGAAATATTCGGATGTCATTTTTTGACTGATTTTGACAGCCCTACTTCTCAGTACTTAGTACCTTTTGAGGTACTTAATACCTTTTGAGGTACTTAATACCTCCGCATAGTTACTGCTCAATGTTAAAAGCCTTGGGTGTCAACGAATGATGAACCCTGGAGATAAAGGGTCGACTCTGCTCTGGAAAGAACCGACATATTAGCCTCAGTCTCAAGGAAATAGTGACCGTATGTTGCCAGAAATTACAAGAAATGAAACACATAACCGAGAAAGTTCTAATAGTGTAGCTGAGAGAACGATCCCACTGCATGAGGCAAGAGCTCAGTGAGGGTTAACACCAAATATGTCTAAAAACCCAAAACACATGGCAGGCCACTGCGATTCTTCTTCCTAAAAATGTTCTCAATCTTTGGTGAAAGTCGTCTTTTCGACAGCGTCTCTGCAGCTGAGCTGGAACACGAGACTGAACTGGTCCCAGATCAGACCCCGAGGTCACCCAGTAGTGTAGCGAGAGGTCAGAGGGCCGCAGCTGTCTCTGGTCCCGTTGCATAACCCCGACGTGACTGAACCCGAGGCGGACGGGGAGAGGGGGTCATCACGCCACTGATGCTGAACGTAACATGTGGTGCACCTCGACAGGCAGTAAAGCCTTTGAGTCGGTGATGGCTTCAGATATCGGCAATATGGTGAACTCTCAGCCCACTCATGAACAATAATCAATACGATCCGTTGCCCTCAGTTATCCAATGATACAGCGAACATCAAGACGCAGGACAACTCAAAAATTTGAATTAATTTCCAATGCATTCATATCGTGCCATTAAAGAAACTGACTTTTAAAAACATGTAAAAAAAAACTACATTAACAGTCGATAGCCGCACCATGCGAGAAAAGTCACGGGATCACCAAAGTTAATGCAAATCATCTCGATGGGAACATAACTGTCAAGGTACAGAATTTTAGGACACTTTATCTAAGAGATGTTAATACTGCTGGTGGCGCGAAAGGAAAAGTCTGGGGATCACTAAAGTTTTTAGGCCATATCATCTGGGAACCATGAATGTCTGTACAAAGTGTTGTGCCAATCCATAAAAAGGATTTTGAGATATTTCATCCAGGGGATCAGCAAAGTATTCATCCTCTGAGCACCATGAATATCTGGACCACATTTCATGGCAATCCATCCAAAAGTTCCTGTGAGAAATCATAAAAAAAAACATAATTGTCAGCTTGCTGATGTCGCAAGAGTAAAAGTCAGGGGATCACCAAAGTTATTATGATGCATCATCTGGGAACCAGGAATGTCTGGACCAAACTTTATGCCAATACACCCTTTAGATGTTGAGATATTTCAGTCGGGGGATCGCCGAAGTATTCATCCTCTGTGCACCATGAATGCCTGTACCACATCTCGTGGCAATCCCTCCAAAAGTTGCTATGACATTGCCTTGCAAAAAACATAAACGTCAACCTGCTGGTGCGACGGGGGGGAAAGTCTGGGGATCACCTTCAGGGGAACTTAATGTCTGAAGTCGTTAAGATATTTCTGACAGGACATAACTCTTGGAGCGACCAAATGGTTCAAATTCCCATGTTGACATATAGAAACCTGATGAAATCTCACTCGTGGATCTCATCTACAGAATATTTTATGTTTTTCAGGGGCCCAGTGAGACCCCCGTATGTCCAGGACCCACCCTGTGGGACCCCAGGTACCTTCTCTCCTGCTGCTTTTACTGGAAAACACATGCACATTTGCAGAAAAACACACTGTGATCCCTGTCAAAATCCCCACTGCTAGTCCAGTGATCCAAGTGAATAATGCCTAAGCCCCTGAGCTCTGTCCTTAATAAAAGTCTCAAGGTAGAACAGATCGTCTAAACATTGGTGGGTTTACTGTAAACTGAAGTTATCGTGTTACGTAACTGTGCTGCCGAGCTGTTGAGTAATAAGTGCACATACCACGGTGCTATCATGCATGGTTACATAAGATATATATTTTCTTTTTTTTTACATGTCCTTGACATATATGCAGGTAACAAGGAGCCGAGGCTTTGTGATACCATCCGGGGCTCTACTGAAGAGAAGCCGAGCTGAGCAGGAAAGACCTGTTCCTACTGATGCTGGTTGAAAATAAATCAATCAATCCAAGAAACAAGAACCCAAATTAAGAAACACGACGTCCAGCTGCGTTTGTTAAAACAGGTTCTGACCATTGAGGGAATGGAGAGAGTTCATGGTGTAGATAGGTACCATAGACTGTATATAAGGAGTGGACGTAGTCATATGTGGAATGAAGAGTGACGCCACATGTATGAGTACCATCATACATGTTCACCTGCGACTGTCACTGCACTGCTTTCTCACCGCAGAGTGAGACTCCTGTTGAACACATTTCAACTAGAAATTGAGAGAGAGGAGGAGTGAAAAGGAGGGAGGGTGTGTGTTATAATTAATTTAAGGTTAATGGTGCCCATCTATCTTAAAGCAAGTGGGT
>JACSYO010000298.1:0-65000 GCA_016806645.1 Ophiodon elongatus | reverse complement strand
TGTGTGTGTGTGGGAAGACTAATCGTATGTTGTGGTGAGGCCGCGGAGAGGCGTTCAAAGGCGGAATCTGTTTGCAGGAGAAACGGAAAAACAACATCGGAGAGGAAAACAAAACGCAAAAATAAAAAAAAAAAAGAGGTTCAGAGGTTAGAAAAAGTTACGTAAAGAAATCCGGCCCCGCGTGCAGAAACATCGGAAGTAGGAGCCAGAGTTATGCCTGATTGTAATCAACTGTAATAAAAGGAAAGTGCTCCTGAAAACCAGTTTAAAGATGAGTTAAAATACATTACAACGCACGCAGTCGCCACCATCTGTTAGTGACACAGATAACGCTGCATGTTTGTAGACAAGACGGGGCTTGTTTGGTGGATCAAGAGACGTGTGTGTGTGTGTGTGTGTGTGTGTGTGTGTGTGTGTGTGTGTGTGTGTGTGTGTGTGTGAGAGAGAGGAGGGTCTTTTGCTGGCCGAGCCATTACAGCCAACTCTTGAACTTAATCTCTCCTTTTCCTCACTGCTGTCGCATCACATTACACCATCTATCCATCCAACATGCACACGCACACGCACACGCACACGCACACGCACACACACACACACACACACGTCTCTTTGAAGGCTCTGGTACCTGATTTAGAGCTCAAGAGGGAAACTGAGGAGGACGGCGATGGGAAAGGTGATGAAGGCCACATGGATACTCAACACACACACAGAGACATTAAACACTATTTTAATCAAATGTCACTCATCTAAAAATCAGTGAAATGTGACTTCAATACGATATCCTGCTTAAATATATCGATATTGAAACAATACATCGGCAATAAATAATTAAAACATCAGGAAACGTAGTGGAATAAGAGATTACAAAACAAAGATTTAAAAAACTATTTATGAATGAATTAAAAATGTTAAAATGTCACATAATCTGATGGCCGCTATACCTGAATTTATGGGATTTCTTTTACAATTAACTTTATTTTTATAATTTGTGTAGCAGCGTTTAATTAGTCTATTTTGTAAAACAGCGCCCCCACCAGCGTCTGCACTAACAGTTCAGGCGGAGAGCGGTACTGCAGCACGGGAGATGCCGCGAGGCTTCCAAAACAAAAACCCACCAAATGATAATAAATTAAAATAAAGTTCTCTTCTTTCCATCTCTCTTTTGTTGACTCCATCCTTCTGGTTAGGGTTAGCTGAGAGCGAGGACCAACAGTGTGCTAAGTTAAAACCGCCCGGGGGCCCTTTTAGACCAGGACTAATGAAATGCGGTATCGTACCGTTTTTTTAACAGCAGGGTTATTGCCATATCTTTTTGATACCATGCAACGAGACTTATGTCCTCAGATCCATTTCCACTTGGGGAAACATAAGACTCTGAAATGCTTTGCTCACACATCTATCACAAGATGCATATCTGTGACTTTGTTCTCAAATATTTGCACATCACTGAGGCCGACTTTTAATCTAAAACTAACGGAAGCCGCGGCCCATTGTGTTTTTGTGGAGACTGAAACCGACGGATCAGAGACGTCCTGAACTACTTCAGCTCATAGATTCTGGACATATCTTATTTCTACACCTCGTGGGCATCAAACATGAAACAATTACTCCACAGAACTAGAAATACTAAAACAAAAAGGACATATTTGCAATTGAACTCTCACATTGTGTAACAGAGCTTTTTTTTTTTTTCACAATCAGCTGCGCTGTACACGTCTTGTTAATCTGTAACAAAAAAAATGTCTTATGGGTATTTTCGGTCGTACAATCTCTTCTCACCCAAATGTTTGCTGGGATCGTATCAAACCCTGATTTGGTACGGAAGCAAGTCCTTGAAAACTCCTTAAGAAACATTCACGCGGCGCTCAGCCACGACGAAAAGAAGTCACGCTCAGTCACAAATAATCCCGGAGCGGAGCGTTGAACTAATCTCCATCACGGCCACACGGCGAGCGGCTCGTGAGTCACCGAGGCCCGAGCTCAGCGAGCAGGTGTTAAGCGTGAGCGTATCTCACACCTGCGCTCGCGGGAAGAGCTGCGAATGAAATCAGAAAGAAGGTCGACACTACAAGTGCCTGTTAGTGGAAGAACGTGTGTGTGTGTGTGTGTGTGGCGCCGGGGCAACTGAATTCTGGGTTTATGAACTGAAGACAAAGCTGGAGATGAATCTCGTACAATAAAATGATTTCACAAGAAAAGATACGGGGTTGCGAAGGAACGCCGTGTTTAAAAACCTGTTTAAGGCCTTTACACACCTGGGGGGGCGGGGCTTGGTGGATAAACGGAAATACGAAACACTCGCCTGCAAATATTGCGCATTTCTTTTTCAAACTATTCATACCGGCAGCGGTGCGAATTTGTGACATTGGCAACACACGGCAGTTTGTGAAATAGTCACGAAATGCAATGTATTACGTAAAAAAAAATAAGAAGTTAGTTTAAAAAAGGCAACAAAACCACAAACAGTTAGGTTTAGGCAACAAAACCACAACCATAAAACCACAACACGTTTGTGTCCATCTCCACAAATTGTATGTTTTTTTTCTGGCGTCCAACCACCTGGACACTGTTGACCCAGAGCACCGTCTGGCTGAGGTTAACTGTTGCGTAGCCTAAAGCTGCTCTAAGCTATCGGATCGAGTTTCCTTTTAGCCAAATGCTCCGAGTGACCTGCAGTTCCCTTACGCGGGGCTTTTATTGTGAAAGGTAAGAGCAGAAGGAGTGGATCTGGTCTGCTCCGCCTTTGTTAAGGTTGAAAGGAATAATAAAGTTTTCCGTCTTGGAGCTATTACACGCTCATTACGTGTACACCTGATAGATTTGTCTTTACTAAAGCCCAGTGGTACAAAAGGAGCTGGGTTTGGTTTGAACCATCCTGAGCGATGGTTATAATAACCACCGCAAAGCAACAACAAAAGAAAGAAAAGAAAGATTGATTGCTGCAATTTCTCTGCATCCAAATAGTCCTTGGTTAACACAGAGGACAGCTATGTAGCAGTCATCAAGAATTAGAAAGCCACTTTTGAGCGTAAAGATATTTGTGAGAATAATCACCAAGTATTTTTCCCAATATATCATTAAGCAACAGTGAGCGACAGTAAATATTATTAATACTATTATTACTAACCCACCTATGAATCAATGTGTCATAAGGATTCTTTGTAGGAGTTCTGTGTCCACACAGGCGTGTCGTCAGCATAGCTTGGTATTTTTCCAAGAACACAATGTAAATGTTTCATGGCTGACGGCGTCTTGACGTTGACCTCCTGACCTCCCGACCGCCTGACCTCCCGACCTCCTGACCCTCTTGTTTGAACAGAGCTGGGGACTAATCGTTGAGGATGTTCAGCGGTAGGAAAAAAATAATAAAAAATGTGCCGACGGTTGCAAAAACACAGAGGCGGTCAGCCGCGATGCGGAAGATCAGCGGCGACGGCTGATAAGGACGATATGAGGCAGCATCATCATCATCATCATCATCATCATCATCATCATCATCACACAACATGAGCAATAACCAGCTCAGTTTATTTCCTTTTTTTTGCATCAATGTGATAAAGTACCTTGGATTTTCTGGTGTATGATTCAGGATTACCCAAATTTCTAAAAAGAAGTTTCCCTCATATCACTATGAATACACACACACACACACATATTTTAGCTTATTGCAGACATATTGGATATGTCGGATGATACGCAACATGAAAAAAGTTATCTAAAGACAGCGTTACAAATCCCTAAATGCATTGATCTGGGGCACTTTGAGCAATAAATTAAGAGGCTGGATTAAAATTAAAAAATTTAAAAAATGTGCTCTTGGAAACGACGTTATGCTCTCGAGAACAATTTACACTGTGAAACCAATTTCCATTTCCATTGGTTTCATAGCTATGAAGGGTGATGACAGCTGACTAGCTCAGAGGCACTAAAGAAGAATCCACTCATTCGGAGTTCCAGACCAATACTCAATGCTGTGGGGAAAAAAAAGTATAAATAACAAAAATGTATGAAGTAGAAATAAAGGGGATTAAATATGAAAGCATGAATAGTTATGACACACCGGGACTAAACAAGTTGAGTTCTTAGAGCCTTTTGTTTTTCGCTGCCAACTCACTTTCTCTCCCAGTTATTGATTACTGAGCTTTCTCCTTAATAAAAAGGTGAACACACACACACACACACACACACACACACACACACTTGAAGACAATGGAGCAGCTCTTTGGTTCAGACACTAAACTAAATGAAGGGCGTTCACGGTAACAGCCGAGCTAAATGTGACCGACTGGATTCATCCTCGCGGGTTTTTTTTTCCGTGGCACGCAACTGATGCGTCAACAAGATCTCCTTTTATTAAAAAGGTGTCTCATGTAAAAAAAATCATCATCATCTCACCTTGGAGCACACACACACACACACACACACACACACACACACACACACACACACACGATAGTGAACTGAACATCCACTGATGTGTCAACTCTGACTTTGCAGCCTTATCGGCTCAAGGTGACCCCCGGCTGCGTCTGAACACTCGTTTGAACCCGCCGACCTCATGAAGAGCGAGGACTCACGCCGACAGGGACGAAGAGAAAAGTGTCCGTCACTCGTTATAAAGACACAGAGAGAGAGAGAGACAGAGAGAGACAGAGAGAGAGAGAGAGACAGAGAGAGAGAGAGCAGCGTGATACCCGAGAGAAAAAGCAAAAGGTTTTGTTTCATTAGTGGAGGGTCTAAAAAAAGAAGGAAAAAAAAGGATGTATAAATGTTATTTCCTGCATATGTAGATAAAGAAAATGCTGCAAATGACGAAATTATATATATAAATTTTTTTTATTATTATTAAACTATTATATATAAATAATGTTTAAAAAAATATTTCAACAGTGAACCTTTAAACTCAATGAAAATGTTGCACCTTCCTTCTGGCAATAATGATTGTTTTTCTTCTTCGTAGAAAACACGGAGGACTTTTCTCTGCTCGTAGGAGGACGTACGTTTGACCCCGTTAGCCATTCGGCCTGCCGCTTGCCGTTTGCCTTATCTGCACACGTCCATGAATCATCACTTGTTTCAAAACGGAGAACAATTTTCTAGGAAATAATTGAAAGTTTTTGAAGTCTCACATTCTGAGGAGTCATGTGTGTGTGTGTGTGTGTGTGTGTGTGTGTGTGTGTGTGTGTGTGTGTGTGTGTGTGTGTGTGTGTGTGTGTGTGTGTCCACGCTATGTTAAACATATGTAGAGTCAGTAAAAGGGAGGAGCTGGCAAATATTTGCAGCTGTGAAATGCATGTTTTTTTTTATGTAATTCTTTGTGAAATAAAGTAATAATGCAATAATAATATTTTTTTGATTAAATGCATAATTCTGAAATAAATTGATATCTGATCAATAATAAAGCAGCCGGGAAACAAACAAAAAAAAAGCTTTCTCAATTTATCAGAATTTTGAAAAATGAAAACCACACCACTGCAATGCAAATAAAATAGATGTTCTTTGTAGACGTTGTACTTCGTTCACTTTTGACCCGAGAAAATAAAAAATAAAAGTCGAGACTCAATCTTACGTTTTACAGCCAGAAGACGACGACTTGGAAGTAACGGAGGTTTTGAATCAGTAAAACTACGAATGCCAAGATTATATTTAAATAGCAATACAATCCTTTGTTGCCTAATCGTTTGAATTGGGAATTTTAATGCAAATAACTACTTTAGATGATAATAACAAAGATTTTTGTTAACGGTTTAACACCCGACTTCGGGACGGTTGAAATCATTTTTCGAGACGATGGTGGAGAGAAAAAGTTATTTCGGAGCCTTGCCGTCAATTACAGTTTCTAGAGAGAGAAAAATCTATTAAAATCAACAGGTCAGACTTTGAAAACTGTAATCGGTGCCTCTCTAATAAATATCATCTTTATAACAGGCGTATATGCACAGAATAACATCGTCTCTGATATGGAAACACTATTTTCCGTATCGTGCTCACGATTTACGAACAGACGTTTGACATTTTCCACAAAAGAAAATTTGCATAAATGTTTGGCGTATGCCGTCCATCGCGGTTCTTTAGACAGAAAGACGAGAACATTGGAAAGAACGAAGAGAACTCTGTAAAGAAAGAAGAATACATTGTAAAGAAAGAAGAGAACATCGGAAAGAAAGAAGAGAACATCGTAAAGAAAGAAGAGAACATCGTAAAGAAAGAAGAGAACATCGTAAAGAAAGAAGAGACTAAAGAAAGAAGAGACCACCATCGTAAAGAAAGAAGAGAACATCGTAAAGAAAGAAGAGAACATCGTAAAGAAAGAAGAGAACATCGTAAAGAAAGAAGAGAACATCGTAAAGAAAGAAGAGAACATCGTAAAGAAAGAAGAGAACATTGTAAAGAAAGAAGAGAACATCGTAAAGAAAGAAGACTGGAAGCCCTCTAATGACTTTGCCCTGCTTTTAAAATCAGCTCCATCGACGGTTATCACCGAATCTATTCTGTGATCCATATTCGTTACGGGCACAAAGAGGACGGAGTAATTGCACGGCGCCCATCAAGAGAACCACCCCGACACTCGAAGAGCCGCCTCGTCTGTTAATCCATCGACCCGTCCACTTCATTCTCTGCCCGTCTCTCAGCGAGCGACGTGGGATCGATGCCTCTCGGAACAAAAAGACCCCCCCAAAAAAAAAAAAAAAGAACACACACATGGTCCACCTTTTGGTTTCGCCTGCAGGCCGTACGTCCGCATGTCTTCCCGTCTCGTGGAGCGTTTGACCAGAAATGCACAGTTTTTAACAAACGGTTCTTTTTTTTTGTTTTTTTGGTGCCAGTTGTTTGTGTTTCGACCCTTTAAAGATCCCTCCACACGCTCGCTTGTGACTGGAGGGAATCCATCGTGGTGGATTTGTCATTTTGGCAAAGAAAGAAAAAAAAAAAAAGCAACGGTTGATCTTTTGTGAGAGAGAGAGAGAGAGAGAGAGAGAGAGAGAGAGAGAGAGAGAGAGAGAGAGAGAGCTTTCTGATGCTTATCTGCAGAAAGAGAAAAAAGTCAGCCTATTCACAACTTCGCTGTGAACAAATGTTATGCAAGCACTCCTTTCTCCGCACAATAAAAGGAGAGGTCAAGGAGCTGTTGACCTTGTCTTGCAAAAAAGAAAATATATATATATATATAAAAAAAGACTTGAAAGGGAAAGTAAAAAAAGGAGAAATTTCCACTACGGCCGCCGACATGAGGGTAGGGGGGGGGGTATGCACTCGCAAATTAATACGCTCCCATACTTCTCCCACCCGACACTTTCACTTCCCTGTTGCTCTCATCAAAAAAGAACCAGTACATTTTTTAATATGAGAATATCAGCACATTCACGATCATGAAGCAGAAGTCCTGCTAACGGAATATGACTTCACCAACCGCTGAAAGTCACATGGAACTTTCGTGTAATTTACACGGTCGTAACGCAGCAAAGAGCCCAGTGAGACATCAGCGGTGGAGTGTCTGCTGGTCGCCTTATGACACACACATCCCAGATCATGTTGGAGCTGAAGATAATAAATGTTGTGTACGACCACTGAATTTATTTGGTCCACGTTCACGGAGAAGAAGGAGCATTCGGAAATGAGATTCCACCAAGCGGACCAATCACAGCAGAGAGGAGACAAAGAAACGACGTCGCACGGCGGGTAACGTTAGCGGGTGACGTTAGCGGGTAATTTTAGCAGGTAACGTTAGCAGGTAATGTTAGCGGGTGACGTTAGCGGGTCATTTTAGCGGGTAACGTTAGCGGGTAATTTTAGCGGGTAACGTTAGCGGGTAATGTTAGCGGGTGACGTTAGCGGGTCATTTTAGCGGGTAACGTTAGCGGGTGACGTTAGCGGGTAACGTTAGCGGGTAATGTTAGCGGGTGACGTTAACGGGTGACGTTAACGGGTGACGTTAGCGGGTGACGTTAGTGACATCGCACGGCTCAACGTGATTACACATTAATCAGAAAAATGGACCATCACGTCACCTGAGGGGTTTAGGCAATATTTCCCACATCGTTGCCATGGTTACCCCACTGGGGGGTGTGTGTGTGTGGATGTCCATTCAAACTTTTTACTACGTCTGATCCGCCTCCACCAGTGCATCACTTACAGTGCACGTCCTGACACACACACACACACACACCTTATTTACACAGGAATGCGTTCCAACCAGAAAGCTGTGTCTCTGTGTGTGTGTGTGTGTGTGTGTGTGTATTATTGTTGCCACGTCGGTAAAGCACCTTAATCAGCTCCGCCCGGCTCAAGCCACCGAGCATCGTGTCTTAAAGGACACAAACGAGGCCGAAGCTTCAGCGGAGACGTCGTGTTGAGAGACGGAGGGTCAACTGTGAGTGAGCAGAAGCTTTTAATCCTGCGAGGGCTGAAGGCCGAGATCAGGCTGAAACAATTCATCCATTCATCGTTTAGTCCATCGACAGACTAATTAGTCAGCAACAATTCTGAGAAGCGATTCATGTTTTTTTTTATAAAAATGCCATAAATTCCCTGTTTCCATCTTGTCAAATATAAATATACATTTTAGTCGAAAAAAAGTTATTTATTAAATATCTTAAGGTTTGAGAAGTCACATTGAGCTTTAGGAACTTGTGACTTTTTTTTTACAATATTTTGTTGACCCAAAGATTAATCCATAGTGAAAATAATTCTAAATTGCAGCCAAAAAAAAAAAAAAGAAAACAGGGCATCATACAATTCCCACAATGCAATGTGATTGCGTCACCTGTTGCCCTTACCTCCGTCTTCTAAACTTTAAACGTTTGTAACTCAGTCTCTCTTTACCAATGATGTCATCAGGGTTGTTGTTGTTTTTGTTTTTTCAAACCTCCGGCTGAGTGGTACTCACCATTATCTTGATTGGTGGACTGTCCCTTTAAGAGCCTTTCATATCATTATGATTATCCTGTTTATTATTACAAAGTGGATTGACTGTTGACAAATCAAAACATGCAATAGAGACACTAAGGCGAAACGATGTCGAGAAAATCAGATATCGCGATAGTTTGGATCAAATACCTCGATATCGAAACGGTATTTTAGGCTTAAATATTGGTGATTTAACTAAATATTCACAAAATGAGATTCAATATATAATCATCAGTAATATGGATATAATGGCTACGTGGGTAAAGGCAAATCATTTCAGAAAATGACACTGTACTCTAACAAAGACTTAAAAAAAAACAAAAAAAACCACCATATTTCATATTAATATACATCCAAAATACAAAGTCTTTCTCCCCAGAACATTTTACCAACTTCTTGTTGCGGTTTCAAACTGGAACCAAAGCAACGACAAAGACTTTATGGCTCTAAAATCTAACAGGGTGGTGGCTCTGTTAAAAAAATAAAAGATTTCATACGCATAGTGACACGTAGCTTTTCCTGCCACGTCACTTAAAATACTCACCTCTGATTGGTCACAATACTACACGTAATAAAACCCAACCTTTGATCGCAAGACCGTCCATTTAATACTTAATGAGAGAAAAGATAATACGAAAACATACATTGCGTTGTGCGTTTATCACCATCAATGCAGCGGTATATTATTTATGATTCCTAGATGAATGATCTGCAGCGGACTGACCTTCTCCCAGCGAGTGTTTTAGGGCCTGAACGCTACCTTTTAACTCGAGCCAAGCCTCTTCAGCTGCCACTTGAAGGCCGACAACAACATGTTTTGATTGTTTGCTCATTTCTAAGGGTTCTATAAAGGTTCTGTAAAGGTTCTATAAGGGTTCTATGAGTGACTTGTTTCAACACCAAACAAAAATATTCTATGAAAACCTGGAGAATAATGATGGAAACATGTGTGTGGTGTACATTATGTAATTTTGCATGAATGCTAGAACAGCGTTGTGTCCATGAAGCGATGTATCCTGGCAGTTTGTGAAATAGTCCCGATAGGCGATCTATTGGTTTCGTGTTCAGGGACACAAATTGTCCCTCAGGACGAAAATAATATAGATGGAAAGTAGATTGGGATCCTTATTTCGTGGTGGATATATTTAATGCACCCAAGTGACAGACTCATCCAAAAAGACAACTATCGGTGGGCGGGTCCAACAAACAGGACTTTCAACCAGAAGACCAGTGTTTGACACCGTGTTGTGGTTTTATGGTGTTTTGGTCCCCTAAACCAAACCGTTGGTGGTTTCGTCTCCTTAAACCAAACCGTTGGTGGTTTCGTCTCCTTAAACCAAACCGTTGGTGGCTTCGTCTCCTTAAACCAAACCGTTGGTGGCTTCGTCTCCTTAAACCAAACCGTTGGTGGTTTCGTCTCCTTAAACCAAACCGTTGGTGGCTTCGTCTCCTTAAACCAAACCGTTGGTGGCTTCGTCTCCTTAAACCAAACCGTTGGTGGCTTCGTCTCCTTAAACCAAACCGTTGGTGGCTTCGTCTCCTTAAACCAAACCGTTGGTGGCTTCGTCTCCTAAACCAAACCGTTGGTGGCTTCGTCTCCTAAACAGTTCAAAGTTATTTTAACACCAACCATGATTATTTATTTTACCTGAACCTAACTAAGTGGTTTTGTTGCATAAACCTAACTTAAATTTTTTTTTGTCCTTGTACACGAAACCAATAGATTATATTTCGTGCCTATTTCACTGACCTCGGGGGTCGGACAGAAATCAACTTGACTCAGCTTCATACAAACGGATGCATCGGTCCGACGTTACCAGACAATATGTTGAGGCTGGTTTGATTCCCAAAGCACTCGGAACTCCTAGCGCCGCTATCATCTCTGTAGCCAGCCTCTCTCTCTCTCTCCCTCTCTCTCTCTCTCCCTCTCTCCCTCTCTCTCACAGCCAAGCTACACTGGCCTCTTTGAGCATCCACTGCCCACAACAAAACCCACACAACCACCACGACTGCCAACATCACACAAAGACACCATGTTACTACAACCCACGGGCGAGGAGATGGGGGGCCGAGAGAGAGAACTCGTCCGCGTTGAAAGGGGTTATTCTCACACTGCGGCTATTTTTATAGGACTCCATTTAGACGCTTCCACAAGCTCGTTCGTGGAACAATCGTCAGGGAGCACACGGCAAGGTGAGCGGAGAGTAACAGAAAAGGGTTTATTTATTTTGTTGCTGCTGCTGCTGCATGCACGAGCACGAGACCCCGCCGGGGTGACGGAGCGTCCAGCGCTGAATCAGCGGGTCGCACGTTGTGTAATCTCACACACACACACACACACACACACACACACACACACACACACACACACACACAGATTAACAGCACACAGAAAGGCAGGGTTTCTCTTTGCAGAGAAACTTTTTTTTTTTAAAGAAGGAAACAGAGGCCCAAAGAAGTGTTACAGTTGTGTGTCTCTTCTTAATTTAAAGCCCCGCTGCCACTGAATGGCTCCAGTTGGCCCATAAAACTTGTCTCTGCGAACAGAGGATTCTTTAGGCTCGAAAGGAAGACTTCAACTAGACACTTAATTACACAAAACACTGGGCTCGAGGAACCCCTCGAGGGGTCCTCTGGGAGGAGCGAAATGACAAATAGTGCAATTTCTCTGAATTAAAATGTACTTTTCCTGTTGGATAATGTTACCCCATCATCATACCCCACGTTGAACAAGTCTAAGTATTCATTTAAACCAGTCGTTATAGAAATCCCAGGGGCACAATTGTCACGTAGGGGGACGGGGGGGGGGGGGGGTCCATGGGCTCTGAGAATGTTTGAGAGCCCCCTGCTGTATAAAACAGGTCTAATAGTACATCTTCTCAACTTTGTACAGACCGTCTACGGATTCCAAAAAAAAAGGAAACGCCTCAGCTAAAACTTCTAACAATAAAGTTGAATCACATTAAAAAAAAAAAAAGTTTAACCGGCAAAGCACCGGACGCCCGCACAGCTATCAGATGCATGTCATATCACAACACATTATGCATGTATGTACTGTACACAGCAGCTTTTTCTCAGCACCCAAGCTGCTGAACAACAATGAATTGATCCATTGTTGAGTGGATATCAATGCAGCCTACGCTGAGCTCCTGACACATACAGTAACCCCGATGACTGCTGCACTGTTTGGGTGGAGACGACATTGGGATCATCCTTTGCACATTCAGTAGGTGGTTCAATTATGATGGCAGGCGCGTGAGAATATTTGCAGGGTCAGGGTTCTGAATGCACATAATTATACCTGCAGAACTCCATTCAGAAATCTGTTAAGGGAGAGCTAATTTGTTTTTTTCCACAAATATGCACATCTTACGACATGACTCCGTGTTTTTACTCAAATCATTAAGAGGTCATTGTGAATTCGGCTTATGTATTGAGCACCGGGCATTACTTTATTTCCCTAAATATCTACTTTTAAAACTGTCCCACCGCTCACCGGGGTGGTCTTGTGTGGAAAAAGGCGAAATGTCCGGGAAAGTTTATATTTTTTCCTCACACACACACAAAAGTTTTATGAAATATTTTCATGCCGAATTCATCATCACATTTTTTAAAATTAAAAACAGGTGTAAAGTATTTTTTTAATATACGTTTACTATACAATACACACGGCTTTCTTAAAGCGCGTGGGGTTTTGTTAACGGAGTTTGGCTAAGGTCTCGCCTTCCAGGAGAAGGAAAACACCAGCTGAAATCCAGATGTTATGACACTAAGCTCCTCTCCCACCTGCAACGTCTCAACGTGAAGACGCTCAGCGTGAGGTGTCGGACACTTCAGAGACATGTCCTGACTTATGTCGCCATAAAAGTGGAGCAATTAAAGACTTTGAAGAACACACGAGCCACACACAGCGGCGTCCGACACCACAAACCTCGGTCACTTTCACGGGGGCGTTGAACTTCCTTTAAAATCTGACAACTTATATATAGGTGACCCTTAGTTGCAGAAATAAAAACACACACTCGTAGAGCTCCACTGTTTCATTCGGCATGCTCACATCACACCAACACGCGTGCTTTCTCAACTTTCTACCAGTTGTGTTAGCTCCTAACACCACATGTGGACGCTCAGGCTGCAGCCTTAAATTGCAAGATTTGTCAATGGAGTCTGGCTTTTTTTTTTTTTTTTTACTTTTTTTACACTCCTTCAGGAATGGGACTGCTGCGTACTTGTGCGGCCGGTGGGCAAAGTTCAGATTGACAACAAGTCAAACTTACCAGAGTCTGTTCATACTGCAGCGCCCGCTGCTCGGACCCGTCCCCTGCCATGGCTGCGCGGTCTCGACCCGGCGACTTCAGGAGACGTTTTCGGCGTGCGAGTGAGAGGAAGCCGGGGCAGCTCTCTCTCTCTCTCTCTCTCTCTCTCTCTCTCTCTGTGTGTGGGCAGTGATTAAATCATTGGGCTGACTTTCTGAACGGGAGTTCTCGGAGGGAACTCCAGCTGCAGAATGCGTCCCGGTTACAGTAAGTTCACTTTATAGCCCCTCGCGTCCCGGCGGAGCCGCACGCTGCGAGGCGGGACTAAAGGCTCTCTGAAGTGGAAGCGTCGCCTCCCATCTGCAACAAAGTGTCACTCAAACTGGAAGGAGCTTGTGCTCTTTGAACCTTTCTTGTAAAGAGGTTTCCTCACATGTTGCGTTTTGTTTTTGATTTTTTTGATTTTTGTTTGTTTTTGTCCATATAAAAAGTGAACATAAAGCAAAAATAACTTATCAATAATTATAATGTGTGCTGAGTAACCTGAGTCCAGGTGGGATTGATCCTCCACCACACCTTTCTGGATGTTGATGATTAACCACCAGCATTTTTGTTATTAGAGCAAATTATGTAAATGATTAATTCATTCTTTTTTGTGTGATGGCCCAAGCCTCCTCCGGGCCCTAAAAACAAATTACATTAATGTAACCAATGTCCTCTTATTGATGTTAGTTTTACCCATATTCTATAATAATATAATACCCATATATAACAATTTTGTCCTTGTGCTTGTAAAAATGATGATCTCTTGTTTCTCAAGGCTACATGAAAGCAGTGTAAGTTGTACCTGGGCTGTAGGTGAGAGATGAAGTGTGGCACTCTGGGAAAGGAAACATGTGTACAGACGCTCGTGAGGACTACGACAGATATACACCGTGCCCAGAGAATAAAACCTCTTGTTTTCATCCGGCTCCAACTGGAGATCAAAGTCTTCACGTAGCCAGTGAAATATCGTAAAGCTTAAAGAGGAACTTTCATGTAGTGGTGGTTCTGGCGCCCCCTATGGATTAAAGAGGTAGTGTCTCTGAGCACCAGGGTCCCTTTAGAGAACCTCTCATGGTACTGCAGCAGGGTCTGACAGTCTGCCCTCTCAGTCCTGGTTCTGGTTCTGGTTCTCCCGTGACCCCCTTCCCTCCAGCGGGTCCAGCAATACATCCTGGGGAAGAGGAGGAGGAGGAGGAGGAAGAAGAAGAAGAAGAAGAAGAAGAAGAAGAGGAGGAGGAGGAGATGATGCTGCCGGGAGCTGAGCTCTCCTCCTCCCTCCGGAGAGCTCTGACTGCAGGTCCGAGGCTGCAGGTGAAACTGGATCTGGATCTGAGTCTGTCCACGGTGGACTGGTCTCTGCTGGATCTGGGTCTGTGCACGGTGGACTGGTCTCTGCTGGATCTGAGCTGAAGGAGGTTCTGGTGAACCTGCATGATGTCATCTGGTTTCACCAGAATCCGACCCGGTGGCTCCGATGAGGAGCTTTAAGAAGAACTCTCTAGAACCAGACCATCTTCTCTCTGGTGGTCTGGTTACTGAAACATCTCCGCAACTATTCGATGGATCTCCATGCGGTTTGGTGCACAGCGTTCATACCTCTCTCGGGGTGAATTGCCATCCCATCAGTTCAAATTTAAAACGTTGTTATTTTAAACAATTTAAAACGAGCTGATTCGTCAGTTCAAAATGATTGTTGAGCAGATCAATAAGGTGCACCAGTAAATTTCTTTTTTTTAATGTGATACACTCACATGAGAGCTGAATCCCATTTGAAAGAGCATGCCTTGATTCAAAATAAATCCATAAAAACCACATTGACCCCGCGGGGCAGAATAAACTGCTTCTGCACCGCTCCGCGTGGCGGAGGCCTTCCAAACTTTAATACGATCGGACGTTAACAGCTGTTTCTCAAAAGAGACGAGCGGACGAAGGCTTGAGTCTGCTTCACTGGATCAGACTTCGGAAACTTGGTGCAGAGAAACTGAAGTGTTTGATGTTCTTTTGAAACCAATAAGGGAAAACCACATACATAGCTGTCAGCGGGGAACTCAACAAAAACACATACTTGAGCCCACAAAGATGTTTTTTTTGTTTTGTTTTTTACTTCAACAGAAGGTTAATCATTGGAACAGCCTCGCTTTGTGTGGACCTCGTTTGAAAGTGCCAGCCTTTGTAGTTTAGCCCCGCCTTCTTGTGTGAACGGCTCTCCTCAAGGTTATGCAAGGGCTTCGCATTCTTGAAACTCATGATAGCCCTTCGTCCCTCACAATGGAAAATGACCGGGGGTTCAGGGACAAGCAAAAAAAAAAAAAAAAAAAATCACTGATGATCAACACATCCATTTTTACACCGGTTAATCCGGATTCGGGTCGCGACGGCAGTCGGCTGACAGTAAAACTCTTTTTCCAGCCAGCTTTTCTGAGGGTGTCCTGAGGCGATGCCTCCAGCGTGATCTGGGGTCCGCCTCGGTGCCTCCCCCCTATTAAAACACGCTTTTAAAAATAAAAACTTCCGCAAAGAGGAGCTTTCACGACGGACCCCCCCCCCCCCCACCCCTTCGACTCGCTGCTTTTAGCTCGGAGCGGCGATCGCATCATTGGGCGACTCGAGAGATCATGCAACAAGAAAATAAGCCACTTGAATCTGCAATTAAAAAAAACAAAACACTTTCAGTCACTGCCTACAACCTTGTGATCACATTGTAACTTCAGTGTCTCCACTATCAACAATTTTCACCCACATCAAAGACTTGAAAGATAAGATATAAGCAGTCAAATCTGACCAAACTGTTTTATGGTTTTATGTATAAAACTGTTTGGCTATAGGCTACGGAGGCTGTGTAGCCTCTATAGCCCATAGCCATAGTTTTATGGTTTTATGTGGTATCTATGTAGCTTCCACAGCCCAGACAATGAGCTTACAGATCATGTAAGCGACGACAGGAAACGACTATGGCATACTGCATATTTATTGTAAATGTAAACCTTCCTGTGACGCCTCAGTTAGGGGCAGGCACTTGCTACCAAACCGTCTACTGCGACGTGTCCTCAGCACAGACTTTGTATAAGAAGTGGACGTAGTCATGGTGACGTCACCCGTTGGTTTGTGGACTGATGTTATGAAGCCTCGAGTTTTGTGATTTCGTCGTCGCCATCTTGGAGATTTTTGCATTCCGAAAAACAGAAGTAACCGTATTTTGACTGAGGAGGAGTGACGTAGAGACGCCGTATACGACTCTTGTAGAGACCTGTCAATCACCTTATAGCCCCGCCCTAAAAATGCTTTATGGTCTGTTTGACTCTAAATGGACCATAATTTACGAAATGAACATCATGCTGTATTGAAGAAGACTTGAAACTAGAGATTGAGACATAAACTCATGTTTACAATGTTTACTGAGGGAATAAATCAAGAGAGAAGTAGAGTCATTTTCTATAGACTTCTATACAACCAGAGGAGTCGCCCCCTGGTGGTCAGGAGAGAGAATGCAGCTTTAACACATGAAGCTTTGACTTCTATACAACCAGAGGAGTCGCCCCCTGGTGGTCAGGAGAGAGAATGCAGCTTTAACACATGAAGCTTTGACTTCTATACAACCAGAGGAGTCGCCCCCTGGTGGTCAGGAGAGAGAATGCAGCTTTAACACATGAAGCTTTGACTTCTATACAACCAGAGGAGTCACCCCTGGTGGTCAGGAGAGAGAATGCAGCTTTAACACATGAAGCTTTGACTTCTATACAACCAGAGGAGTCGCCCCCTGGTGGTCAGGAGAGAGAATGCAGCTTTAACACATGAAGCTTTGACTTCTATACAACCAGAGGAGTCGCCCCCTGGTGGTCAGAAGAGAGAATGCAGGTTTTAAGACATTTCGGCATCGGCTTCACTTGGCACGTTTCGTAAATCGGCGTTTTAAAACGTTTCCATTTTCCATAAAACAACGTTTCGTATACAACCTCTTGTATACAACCTCTCGTATACAACCTCTCGTATACAACGTCTCGCATTACGACGTCTCGTAATACGACGTCTCGTAATACGACGTCTCGTAATAATACGTCTCGTAAAACAACGTCTCGTAAAACAACGTCTCGTAAAACAACGTCTCGTAATACTACACATCGTAATACAACATCTCGTAAAACAAGGTCTCCTAATACAAAGTCTCGTAATACAACATATCGTAAAACAACACATCGTAATACAACATCTCGTAAAACAAGGTCAACTAATACAACATCTCGTAAAACAAGGTCTCCTAATACAACATCTCGTAAAACAAGGTCACCTAATACAACATCTCGTAAAACAAGGTCTCCTAATACAAAGTCTCATAATACAACATATCGTAATACAATATCTCGTAAAACAAGGTCTCCTAATACAACATCTCGTAAAACAAGGTCTCCTAATACAAGGTCTCCTAATACAAAGTCTCATAATACAACATATCGTAATACAATATCTCGTAAAACAAGGTCACCTAATACAACATCTCATAAAACAAGGTCACCTAATACAACATCTCGTAAAACAAGGTCTCCTAATACAACATCTCGTAAAACAAGGTGTCCTAATACAAGGTCTCCTAATACAAAGTCTCATAATACAACATATCGTAATACAACATCTCGTAAAACAAGGTCTCCTAATACAAAGTCTCGTAAAACAACATCTCGTAAAACAACGTCTCGTAAAAACAACGTCTCGTAATACAACGTCTCGTAATACAACGTCTCGTAATACAACGTCTCGTAATACAACGTCTCGTAATACAACGTCTCGTAATAATACAACGTCTGGTAATACAACGTCTCGTAATACAACGTCTCGTAATACAACGTCTCGTAATACAACGTCTCGTAATAATACAACGTCTGGTAATACAACGTCTCTTAAAACCCTGTTACCTATAACACAATTATGTCCAACACAAATTAGTGATTTTAGTTTTTCTTTTGTAGGGAGGAGAACATCCACCAGTGACTGAGACCAGGACGAGTCGGTGGTGTTGGACACGTGTTGCTAACACCAGACTCAACAGCCCCGAGACATACAAACATAAACCTCTCATTCCTGCGCTTTCACTCTTGTGTTATTCCATTGAATGCATAAAAACTGTGTTTGTCACATCCATATTAAAGCGAAAGCGATCCATCAGCGGCCGCGTAAAAAACGCTAATGGCTTTTGTTTGACTGTGTGACAGCTTGTTTGCTGGAAGCCTTCGAGTGTGACGGATAGGGCCACCAGGAGTAAACACACCTGAAAGGCAAATTAGACAGCTGGCAACAAAGCAATGGGATGGATTGATGATAATGTCTCTTTAATAAGCTGTTTATCTGTGTGTGTGTGTGTGTGTGTGTGTCTTCACACAAAAATCTAAAACAGACCATGCCTTTGCACGTCTAATATGTCTGTCAGGTCTCCAATACATGTTTATTAAATGTATATATGTATAAATTCATTCAGAGCCACTCGCACGAAGAAAACATACCATAATATTATATTTGGGACGCTCAGCCTTCCCAGAGTCAATAAACTATTATTTAATTCAAAGAATGGGTAAGTGACATGAAGTGTGTTGCTCAACTCACATTCCCCCGGAACGGCAACTGGAGAAAAGAGGTCAATGAAGGGTCGAGGCCGGAGCAGTGTGTGTGTGTGTTTGTGTGTGTGTGTGTGTGTGTGTGTGTGTGTGTGTGTGTGTGTGTGTGTGTGAGACTCAGGTAGGCCAGCACCTTTCGCGACACCGAAGCCGATCAGCTGTGACCGCCCTGCTCGGGGGATTATTCCTCTTCACATGGTCCGTGTTGACAGAGCGGATCAGTCCTGGTGGCTGAAAGGCCCTCCACAGTTCACTATCTGTAATCCTCTTTGGGGTTTTTGTGGAGGACCCATCTGACATCCTCCGGCGGGTCTGTCTGCTCGCTGGTAGTCAGGGACAAGACTCTGAAAGTAACCCTTATTTTGCACATTAACCCCTTAATTTTAACTAACCGCACAATTCTTAATTATGAGCCTCTGCCAAACGGTTGAGATAAGAATGTGTAAAACCCTAAGAAATAAAAAAAAAAAAGAATACATAAATCCCCCTTTTTTTTTATTCATGAAAAAAGACCAGATGTCCACATCTGTTACTAAATTTATTTCATCACTGAAAAAAAAAAAACGTAATATAATATCATTTTTAAAATATATACAATGGAATGAGGTTTACTGACAGCTGTTAATTAATAATCAGAAAACTTTGTGTTTCCTAGCAATATTTAACTTCTTTTAAAAAAAATACAAAATACAAAAATTTACCTTTATCTTTACTTTAACATTTTTCATAAAGCATGTTTAAAAAAAAAAAAGCATGTTTGGACTGTTTTCCAAAAGAAGAACAAAAATGTATTGCTGCGTCTCAAATCGAATACATCAGTTGGTACACTTCCATGTAGTACTTTGTGTACACTGTGTACTTACTTGCGTAGTGCACAAATTTTGAGGTCGTAGTTTTAGTGCACAGACCCACATTTGATAAGATTTGAAGAGATTCGATAAGAACTGTTTTGATGTGTTATTACAGAAAGTGCATGAAAGCCATTGCCAAAATATTCATACGTTCTGTCATTGTGTTACTTATGGATGGAATTACAGTAAAATAAAATTTCCCTTTTCTCTGTGGACCCCCTGGGACCCCACTTTGAAAACCACGAAGCTACAACATTTACAGACCCAGACACTACCTCTTTAGTCCACAGGGGGCGCCAGAAACAACACGAACTGAAAGTTCGTTCTAGTAGCTTTGAGTAGAAATGTTTTCTTTTTTAAATCTGTATTCTACTTGTTGAATAAGTATTAGTAGAATACGGTATTGCTACTTGTACTTAAGTTTCTGAGTACTTCTTCCACCTCTGCTGGCTTTACAGTTTTCAATATTTAGATAAAGTATACATCACCTAAAAATATCCCAAATCAGACAACACATTACGCAGTTTTTAAGGCCAGGCGACGGAGTTGCTCTCCACCGACAGCACGACCCAATGCATGATGGGAAACGCTTGGCTGTCGCCAGATCAGAGAGCTGATTGGCTCTTAGATTTGACAACAAACACCACGTTTTGTAGGAAATACTAATCCTATATTTCTGTGCAATTGTAATACATAACGCTAGATCGTCGGCTATTAGTCGCATGTTGTGGTCGATAATAATAAAGCTTATTTATATAACACATATCAAAATGAGCAGCAAAGTGTTTCACATGCATAAAAAGAACAAAATAAAGCATACAATACAGATACAGGCATATTTCTACATAAATATATATTTACAAACACATAAATAAATCCGAACAAGGTCTGTAAACTACAAGTAGCCTACAGATCGGATCTCACAGGAAGTAACTGTTTCTTTGACTTCCTGTTTATTCTTTGAAGGCGGCTGAAAACTGTAGTTTGTTTTTTTATCAACTGCCGCCTGACCTCGTCCTCTTTCCAGACGCAGCACATCTGGAACGAGCCCATCGCCTCGGCCTTCCCTAAACCGTAACCACGTAGCTTTTAGTCGCCCTGAACCCGAAGCAGACCTCAAACATAGAGCACCAGAGCGGCACCTATTCATAGAAACACTCTCCTACCAATCACAATTACCTTCCCTTGTGGTGTAGGAACGGGGCTCTGCTACGTACCTCGCACTTCACAGAGAATGTGGAGAGTTACTCCTTTTCACTTCCAGCCAAACTGGTCTTCTTGTTCACGTGCATTTCCAAATTTTCCACAATTTTCCACTTTCCTTTATTAAGTAAATTCGGTTTTTAGTAAAAAAAAAAATAATTAAAATTAATTAAAAAAAAGTCAAGAAAAGTCAAAAGAGAATTTGTTCATTTGGCAAAAATAACTCAACTTACCAGCTTTTTCTGGAGCTTTTCGCCCATCTCACAGCCTTCCTCGGTGAAAGGATTTCACTCAGTTATCATCATGTGACCGAAGTGTGGAAAGAGTCTTAATGAGGCTGAAGATTGGAAATCCCATTCTCAGTAACCTCTGTTTGTGTTTGCACTGACTTGAACTGAGGAAACTCCTTCAGCTGAGGCAGACCGTGAAATGCAGTTGAAAGCTCCAGAAAAAAGCTTGTCAAGCAGAATTATGTTTTTGGTCAAAAATAAACTTTTACACTAAACCCAATATAAATGTCAACCAGACAAGGAGGGATTGTGTTTGTATAATGAATGAGTTGACTTTATCAGAGGTGCATCGCGGGGACAAGAGTTGTTTTTTTCCATCACAAACGGACATATTGCCGCTTGGTGTACTTTTAGACCCATTTCACCTTCTTCTCATCCAACCTGGGTATTTGTTTTTTTTACCAAAAGAAGAGGTTTACCAGGACACGCCCCAGGCTTCAGCCCAGTAAAGGGCAAAGCAATTGTCCTGTAGAAGCTCAGCCTGACAATGTTTAAACTTCCGAGAATCACCGAGATTTCTTTTCTTTTTTGTTTTGCTGTCGCACGAGTTGGCGCACAATCCAATCATGACAATAGATTGTCTTTGAACAGGCGAAGATGGACATTCCTCCCACCACGGCCATTATGGGTATGGAGACGGAAGGAAAGTCAAGAGGTCTGTTTGCTAAGCTTTGGATTTCTCCACTTGTTGAAGGCGATGTTCAAAAAGCAGTAGTGAGAGTGATGCTCGGCCTCTAAAGAGTTTGGATGGCGCCATCTTCTTTTAACCTTTTCAAAACCCAAAACATTTTATGATATAACCATAAAATAATCCTCAAACAAAATACTCAAATTGTATAAAGTGAATTAATCAAATTGACCTTTTTTTTCATTAAATCATCTTTCTTGAATGAATATAACTCGTCTGTGCGTGCCTCCCTTTGTGTGATAAGCACAAAGGGAAAAAAAGGCCAACAAACACGGATTGAAGCAGAATATTTCGTTCGATAAAAAACATATTGTATATGTGTATATATATATAACATATATATATATATATATATATATATATACACAGCAAAATTGGAGCAGGATGGAGGCCGATGCTCCGACTCTTTAAAAATCTGAGTCCAGGCCTTCAAACATTTCTTCAAATTCTTGACTACTATTTCTCTCACTGATGAATGAATGCCTTCCAGGAGAGACTTTCTGAAAACGTGCACCGTTATTCAGAATATTTAAACAACAGCGCAACCTGAGATAGCGTAACGTTAGCTTCCAAAGCTTCCAAAGCTTCCAAAAGCCTTTCCTCTTGTAACAGTAATGGTGAAACAGCGAACAATTAAAGACTTTTTGCAGATAACAAAGTTATGGGGTTAGAATAAGGAAAAAAGTAAGTAACAAAAAAGTATTTTTAGTCCTGTTTCTTTATTTCTATGTCTTCTACGTAAATTGCCTCATCAGAGATTGTACACATACGTAAGGACTTACGTGTACTGACAATTTTTTTGGGCTACTACGCCACTGTGCATGTGTGGAAGGCCGACTCCATCCGGTTTAATTAACCTAAGCTGCATGTCTTTGGACTGTAGGAGGACGCAGGAGAACCCGAAGAGAACCCACGCTGACACGAGGAGAACATGCAAACTCCACGCAGAAGGGCCGTCCAGCCCAGGAATCGAACCCCGGCCCCTCTTGCAGTGAGGCAACAGTGCTCCAGACTCCAGAAAGTAGCAAACCGAATTATGACGCGTCCGTATTTTAAATATAAAAAGGAATCTTTACGTCATTTTAGTATGGGAAGTAGAAAACAAACTGTTTGCTATGAAGTCAGGCTGACTCATCGCATGTAGACTGTGGGTATTAGCCGCCGCGTATCTCACTATTTGGCGTGGGCACCGTCGCTGCATCCCACGCCTGAGACGTTTGTGATTGGTTCAAAGAAACGCAAACAAGCCAGAGCATTTTTTTTCTTCCTTACACCAGAATGATAACGCGTGTAGCCAGACCTTTCTTTAGCGCTGACACAGTGCTGTGGAGATATATCCGGCTACGCGAGACTACTATAAAGCTAGCTTCTTTTTTTTGTAAATTCTGTGTAAATTCAACCTCTATAAAGGTCAAACTTATTTTCTGCATGCTAGTATCCCTCCAGGCTTTGTTCCTGTCTCACTACCAAGTGGCTCATGTGTGGTGAACCAATTAAAAGGCCTTTCCTTTAACTCTAACCACATGTCTCAGCTGGTTTTATTTACATCGTTACACTCCTTTTCGAGACAGTAGGTCCTTTTTTAATATTTGTTCTGCTCATGCGTTATCCCTCACTACACCTCCACACACAGAACCATTAGTAATATGATTATTCCTCTTCACGGCTTTCCTCGCTCTACTTTTGACCTTTTCTGACTTTAAATGGTCTTCATCCCTCCTCCGCCCGCTAATTTACTTATTCTTGCTTTGCGCGAGTGTGTTTGCGCGTACGCGTGTTGTTTACGAAGCTACACTCCGCTTAAGCATGCAACGTTGTTTTCTTTCCGCTTTCATGTTTTTTTTTCCGGTCAGCGTTTTAAAATGCACGTCTGCAATATAATCACACTTTCTCTGAGGCTTCCACCTCCTCCTACTTATGTGGGGAACTCACAAACGTCTGTCATTAATGACAATTTGTGGGTTTTGAGGTACATCAAAGTTCACGAAGCTGTGTGCAATGGAGGAGTACAAGCCGGTTGTGTAACAGCTCAGAGGCAACCCCACTTGTGTAACACTGACCCCTTTTGTTGGCTCTGTACAGACACCCCTGATACAATAGGTACGCAGAAATTAAACTACTGTAGCAAACTAGAAAAAGACATTCTCTACAAATCTCTGATGTTGTGAAATCAGGAGTTGAAGTTGATGTTCCAAAGTGGCCCTCTCTTAAGAGTGACGGTTATTTCACCTTTCTCTAATTGCATTGATTGGACTAAATTGGACTGCAACATATATTGGTGTTTTTTTAATAGTTTGAGTAACCAACCTCATATTCATTCTATTCTTTTAAAATAGGCTACATGCAGTTTTTTTTTAAAGTGACCCACACTTAACTGTCAATGAAAATGATATTCTGACATTTTTTTTGACGTGTCAGCATTTTATTAAGCGTAGTTGTAACAAATCTCTTACAAGATTATAGTTTAGGTTTACGTAAAACCTTCAAACACAGGACTTTCACCAAGGAGACCACTGTTTGTGTCTGCGTGAAACCAAAAATCAACGTTGACTTATTTCAATTTACTTCTGTAATTTTTATAGAAAAGGAACAAAGACAACTTTCATAAGGCAAACCACAGTGTTTTTACCAAACCTAACCAAGTAGTTTTGCTGCCTTTTTTTTGTTTTTGTTTCAATTTACAACATTAAAACCACATGTTTAAAACTGTGATCCAATCCAACAGAAAAATACGTTTCCCTCAAAACGTAATTGAGAAAGCAGTTTAGTTATATGGGAACTTTATCTTGTCGGAGTCAGGGTCGACCAGCGAGCCAGCGTGCTCAATACCAGGAGCCTGAAACTGAAGCAGCTTAATTGAATTCAGCATCATTAATTTAAATAATTTATACCTGTGCTTTTCCTACTGTGACAAAATGTGAAAATGGCCTCTGAAAAGAAATGTTATAAATACTATATTGAGAATATAAATTACAACATTATTGGCCACAGAAACATGAAAGGAGAGAATCGAGACTGCTCCGGGATGAGGAATGTTTACGGACGGTCTCCAGGGTAAACTCACATAGTGTGATTCAGTATAGATCGAATTCATGGTATTATACACTAAGGCCGTTACACATTTACAGCCTTATCATCAATTATGGATTACAACATCCAAAAGCTCACATACAGTACCTTCCTCTGAGCTGCCTGTGTATCCATGTGTGTTACATAGATTTATGTCGATATACAGTATGTGTTGGTGTGTGTATATTTTCTTAAGGCATTTCTGTGTGCACGTTATATATATATATGTGTGTGTGTGCGTTTGTGTGTATTATTTATAAGGGCAGAGAGAAAGGGTTTAATGTTGCTTCTCAACTGATAAAAACAGGATTGAATACCCCCTTGTATTTTTACGTCAGGTTTCAATTAATTTCGAATGTCAGGCCGGATGGAGCAAAATATAATTATCGCAGTCTCATCCTTGTATAGTTGGAGAAAGTTACAAGACATCCAACAGTTAACATCGTCAAAGAAAGCTCCTGGGACAACCAAACAGTAGGATTGTCAGGAAGATATAATTGTGTATCGTCTGCGTAACAATTAACTATTACATTGTGTCTTCTAATAATGTGAACAGTGGGAAGCATGTATGTTGAAAAAGGAAAAGGGCCCAGAATTGACCCTTGTGGTCCATCGCGAGAAAGTAATATAGAGGAGGAAAATGAAGTTATTCTGCTTTTGTTTTGCTTGCTTTTATTGATTTTTATCAATTGTTTGTTGTGTAATCTGGTTGCCTTTGGGTATGAAATGCACAATATAAATAAATTAGCACTATCTTCATGCATCTTTAATAATCTGTTGTGTATGTGCATGCATTCTATTGCTATCCACACAGTGATGGAAGGTGAAATAAAAGAATAAAGGGTTTTTTCCCAGGAGGGTTCAGGTGAATCTTGTAGACAGACTTTGATACACAAATACAATTTCGCTCTCTATTCTCAACCGTCTTCTGTCTTTGTTTCGATTTTCACTGCTGCAACTAAATCAAACTGTTGTACAGTGGGTTGTGTACTGTACTGCTCGCAGATGATAACACTGACATCAAAAATATTCATGTGTCACTGGTACATTTTTGGCTTCGGTGCTCTGTGCAACACTTGTGTAACACAATGTTGAGTCATGGCGTACGGTACTTCAAAAGATGGAGTGAAATGAGAACTTTTCACAGCTCATATGTCTGTCACTTTGCATTAAATATACACAAAAAAGGGTTCGTGCTAGCATGGGCCACAGAAAGTTTTCTTTTGAACAGGAAGTAAAAGTGGCGGGAAATATGAGACTGGTTGACTAAAAGTGAATATGTGATTAATTACTTGAAATAATTCAGAATGTTGACTTGACTACTTCCGTTTCAGTCATTTAAAACACGTTAACAAGCAGCAGCCTGAATATGAGCTCAACGTTGGCCAACTCAAAAATAGTTTGAAACCACAATTCTTCACAATTCAATGTGTATCAACCATTTCAGGATGCCAATATCACTGTGACAACAGATACTTATTTTATATCAGGAATACATAGAGGAAAGTACAGCCAAATAAGAGACTAAATTTAAAAGAGAAAAGAAGAAACCATTTTTACTTGACGTGTTATTGCACGTGTGTTGTGCTTAAAAGGGCTGGTGATTTCACAGTATATCCTGGGTATCCTACAAAAGAATACTACACAATACTTTTGATCAGGTTATTTTAATTTAATTTAAACTTTTTGTGTAACAGAACCCATGGGAATCACATCACTCCTTCCATGCTGGAGAAAATAAATAATTCAGACCGTGATCAGGCAGTAGCAGACTGACCATCTGGAAGCCGGTAGCTTCACCACATCTTGGCTCATTCAGCAATACACATTGTTAGACTCTAGTTGCAGAATCACTGTTATTTTTTATAACAATTTACATTTTGTGGAACTAAAACAGTACAGAATGGGAAGAAGTATCGGTAAACTTTGAGCTAGCTTCATTCTGTTTCGAGTCCGTTTATAAATTCTGGGAGCAATTAAAACAAAAATAATACTGAGGAAGATGACAGGAGAGCAGACTGCTTTAAAAGTGTTTTTTGAAGAACTGTCAACACACTTTCAAAGGCCTGTCGTGCATGTGGAATATAATTTACACTGAATTCATCAGGGTCCACTGTGATTGAGTGCCTTTAAGAATTGGTTAAAACATTTGTTTAAGTCTGTTTTTAAATGAAAGTCAAACAGTTACAGTTTGGTGCAAATACAGGGGCATCTCAATGAACTAGAATATCATCGAAAAGTTTATTTAGTTTATAAATACAAGCCATAATCATCAAAATTAAAATAAATAAACGCTTGAAATATATCACCATGTGTGTAATGAATCTATATAATATATGAGTTTCACTTTTTGAATTGAATTACTGAAATAAATTAACTTTTCGATGATATTCTAATTCATTGAGATGCACCTGTATGTAATTTATTGTAGCATGTGTAGCAACCGGGAGCAACAAGACCACTGGGTTTACGTTAGCCGGCTAGCAACACGGAGCAGCATGTAGCCTAGCTTCTTAGCTTAGCTTGTTAGCCTTAGCATGTTTCAGCCGCCAGGAGTCATTCGGCCCACCTCAGCTCGGTCCACGCTCCACCTCTTTGCCCATTGTTGGATTAGCCCCTCGCAATGGAAGATCATTAGGAAGGTTTCTTTTTTTAATGGCCAGTCTATGTATACAAGTCTAACTCCTTCAGCAAGGTTCCTAACTCCACCTGGTAGAAGATCGCTATACTACGACTCAGACATTTGTATTCAAAGACAAAGCGTGTGACTAAGTCCTCAAAGTATGCAATGAAGGATACCCAAATAAAAGATAACCCCAATCCAATCTATAGTTTATGTTTTTGTATTTGACTGAATGTGTTTGTAAATGACAGAATCAGATTTTATGTATGAGAAGGCAATTTTGTTCCTGACATAAATTATGTGACCACCACCAAATAAATGTCAGGCTTTTTTTTGGAACTTGAGTCTACAAGTGCTCAGTTAGAGACAGATTTAGAAGAAAAAAATAAAATTAGCCCCAGACGCCATTACACAATTTCAGTCTTCACCCAAACATCAAAAGTCCTAAACTCTCTAAATGAGGTCAACATTATACTTTACGTCCCAAATAATCCATTATACATCTTTCTATATCAGATTAAAGAAACTGTCCAACAGAACTAAAATAGCACAAAGAAATCTCTGTGGTTCAAGAGCTCATCATTAAAAAAAAAATGATTTACACTAATTATGTGTGTCTTGATCTCTTTTAAGAAAGCCTTGCCACAGTGAGTAGATATGTCCAGAAATATGTATATTTGGTCACAAAGCATGGAGGTAATCTTTGTCATTATCTTTAATGATCTTCATCAAATCTTTATATTATGCAAATAGCGTTTGAAATGAGCAGAGAGAGACGTTCTCAGCTTGTACGAGTCACATCTTTGTTTACGGCTCCGGCAGAGATTGAATTGATAAATATGGAGTTTGGCAGTGTAACAAGCAGAGTCTGATAGCTTCATGAATGAGGACCACTGTCTTTCCAAGAACCTTGAAAATCAATTGCAGACTGCTCCGAGATAAAATATGATGAAAATGCTGTCTCTGTTTCCCGCTTTTATCATCATGTCTGCCTCCAGATCTCCTCATTAAATTTGTTCCTCCGTCGCTGTTGAATCGGTTTCTCTGTCACACAGGAACATCACCGTTCACTGGACACCTGTACCACAACCTTCACCGTAGCTACTGCACAACTAAACCAAACCCTAACGCTACACAACTTTAGCTTTCCACGCATATATGTTTTAGATCATATGCAAAAAGAGAGAGAGAGAGGAGTTTTGAAAACTTTCACATGAAGAAAATAATTCCTAAAACCAGAAGTTTGTCCTAGGATAGCTCCTCTTCTCATTTCTCCTATTAACTGAATCATTTAAATATTTCTTGAGCTTCTTTCATTGCAATTTCATTTCATCATTTAGACAGCACATTGCACAAATCCAATATTCTTATTCAAGGCATACATATCGTCCAGTTTCAGCATTAAAAAGACCAGATCTTAACTGGACACTCTCATAAATGTCAGTTCTATATTTAATATTGTATTATCCTAAATGTTTCGTTTCATGCAGGACTCAAACTCCTGTACCGCGGCCTGATCCCTGATCCCTACCTCACGACACAAAGGACACATTACTTCCTGTATTGGCACCGGCCGTTGGTATTTGAGGTAAATGGTGAGACGTGGATTGATATAATGTTCAAGCTATAATCTGGGGTTAAAAAAAAAAAGTCTAAAAGTGTAAATTGAACGGTTTACCTTGTGGGGACCACATGAATGGGAGGTGAGTCGTTGCAATGTAGCTCCGTCAAAATGTTTTTGCACACACAACGTGATTAAAGTACACACACACACACAAATAGAACAACACAATGCAGATAGCGGTCCATCTGCAGTAATATACGAGATGCAATGCCTTCGTCTTATTCTGCCAGCCATGCACAACAGCCCGAGGCAATAAACACACTCACAAGACATTGTGTTTTGACATTATGGATTCCCTAGCCCATTACCCTTAACCTTCACCATCACAAATACATATCTGAACCCAAGCCTTATCCTAACCTTTACCTATGAAGTATTCTGAACTTTAAAACTAAATCTGAACCTTCAAACAGGCTTTTGAAGAAGTGAGGACCAAAATGTTACGGTCCTCACTTTGTTGCAAGTACAAGCAGACACACACACACACACACACACACACACACACACACACACACAAGTCTATGAGAAAATGACTCTACTTCTCTCTTGATTTATTCCCTCAGTAAACATTGTAAACAAGAGTTTATGTCTCAATCTCTAGTTTCAAGTCTTCTTCAATACAGCATGATGTTCATTTAGTAAATTATGGTCCATTTAGAGTCAAACAGACCATAAAGCAGGGGATGCTTTAGGGGCGGGGCTATAAGGGGATTGAGAGACGTATACAGTGACTGTACGTCACTCCTCCTCAGTCCAGATATGGTCACTCCTGTTCATTGGTTGCAAAAAAACAACATGGCGACAGCCGTAATCCAAGATGGCGACGGCGAAATCGTCAGGCCTCAAAATGGCGGTCCACAAACCAACGGGTGACGTCACGATAACTACGTCCACTTCCTAGATACAGTCTGTGCCTAAACCTTAATACCAAGTCTGAAACCCTCAAACAGGGCTTTGAAGGTCTGTCCCAAAGTGAGGACCGGCCAAAATATCCTCACTCTGACTCTTGAGCTTAAAATTGC
The DNA here is from genome assembly GCA_016806645.1 of Ophiodon elongatus. Taxonomy (NCBI): domain Eukaryota; kingdom Metazoa; phylum Chordata; class Actinopteri; order Perciformes; family Hexagrammidae; genus Ophiodon; species Ophiodon elongatus. The sequence continues at coordinate 34,819 of JACSYO010000298.1, read as the reverse complement.
TCCTCACAAATATAGCTGTACACACACACACACACACACACACACACACCAGGAGAAGCAGCCCTCGACAACAGCTTGAGGTGGATATTGGCTGTTTGATGCTGTTTTCTTTGGTGGGACTTGGTCAGACGCCACTACAAACTCCATATCAGTCCCTCTGTGACTTCAGCTTTTCCCTCTGCACCACAAACAGCGCAGCACCTCTCGTCGAGGCCACATTTCCTGCCCACACACTGGGAGACAGTGTCTTCGGCATGTCTCCACGCTCTCCTATCCATCTGTACGCTACATTATTCCGTATTTTATTCCATTAGTCATTTGCAGCGATTCTCTGTGCCCAGCTGTTGAGGCAACTTTTCAAACCAAAATGCTAATTACTTGTGTTTCCATCAGCTGGCCGGCTGCCGAATAAATCATCCTGCAAATCCCCCGGGCCAGACGGCTACACTGTCAAGGTCCACAAAGCGCTCTCTACCTTCCTGTCACCAGCTTTGCAGGAAATGTACGATGACACATCCAGAGGAGAGGAAGCCTATTTTAAATGCGCTGCGTATAATCCCGTACTCTAACACGGGGTCAGTTTGAGATTATAAGCAAAGCACCATGCCACCGTGTCTTCTCATCACGGAGCAGGAGTTAAGAATCTTCTTCAGCAGGAACAGCCCAAGGCGTCCTCGAGTCTCTAGCTTTAAGCAGAGATGAGCAGCTGGTTGAAGAGGTCTCGTAAACTCACTTATTTCTAACCAACCCCCCCCCCCTTCAATTTTTATCAAACTCATAGTCGTCAGCCCCAGGTGACATCACTTCACTCAGCTCCCCCTGCAGACACTTTACACAACATTTCTTTGCGTATGAAGCATAGACTCTATATAAGAAGTGGGCATAGTCACCCGTTGGTTTGTGGACTGCCGTTATGAAGCCTTGAGTTCTGCGATTTAGCCGTCGCCATCTTGGCTTTTTTCAACCGATGAACGAAAGTTACCATATTTGGAATATAGAGACGCCGTACACAATCACAGTAAGCCCCGCCCCTAAAGCGTACCCTGCTTTATGGTCTTGAATCTCTTGACTTGAAACTAGAGATTGAGACCATAAACCCGTAACAAATCAAGTGAGAAGATGAGTCATTTTCTCATAGACTTCTATACAATCTGACTTCTTTTTGCAACCAGAGGAGTCGCCCCCTGCTGGCCAGTAAAGAGAACGCAATTTTTAAGACACTTCCTCATCGGCTTCACTCGGCAGAACCTGAGGTGGCCGCCTGATATGAAGTAGTGCTCCTCGAGACCTCGAAGTGCTTCTTACCTAAATGCATTGTGGGTAATCTTGAGGTCTGACAAACTTGTTTAATGCATTTACTTCCTCATAAAACATCTCAAACCCCACAACACCAACCAACACCAAAAGGTCCTGGTTTAGTTCAGTGACTACCATTCAAGGAAGAAAAAGGTTCCTTCACCTTGTTGTTGTCCGTGTTTCCATAGCGATCTATGGACCAATGCACCAATGGACCAATGGTGAACATTATTACACAATACAAACCTTAGTTTTGTCTCACGGCGACAACTTTTACTGCTGCAATTGTATTTACTGATCAGCGTTGGACGTATGTAATGAAATGCAGAGGAGGAAAATTAACCAACAGACTTTTTTGTCGTCAAACAAAGAGAAATGCTCTCCCCTCGTCCTAAAATGGTCCCAGTTTTATGAATGAAGCGGTGCATGAATTAAAGCTGCAGCGCTTTGTGTGTTTGACCAACCGGCGACGGTTACACCTGCACCCCGAAAGTTTCTGTACTTTCAGAAAGTACTTCCTTTTTTTGGGGGGCGAAAATGTCCCTGAATCCTTCTTTAGACTCCGGTCCCTGCGATTGAAAACCGGTGATTCCTCCAAAGATTCTTAGTCCCTGAAGAACCTTCCTGCGGTTGAAAAGGTTCCTCGTGTCTGCCGGCTTCTAACTCGTTGTCATGGAAATAAATGTATTGCGACGCAAATTGGGGACCCGCTCTCAAAAAAACGTATGTGTAACATATTATTGTTAGTAAAAAAATATATATATATATATAGTTTTTTCCAGATTTAGTCAACATCATCTTTTGTATTTTTGTCAACATTTAGTCGACAAACAGATTCAAGTCTTGGTTCAGCAAACAAATTATTAAATGCATCATATCCGCCTCGGCTTTCAAACTGCACCTAATTTTTTCCATTTCATTTTCCCCCTCACTCTGATGTCACTGGTGAAACAGGTACGTACACTTGTTTGCTTTCCCCTGTTTGAGTGTGTGTGTGTGTGTGTGTGTGTGTGTGTGTGTGTGTGTGTGTGTGTGTGTGTCATTGTAGTTTTGAGCATCTTGTGCGTGAATGCATCCGTCAGTGACCTTGAGTGTACGTGCTGACTGGTCCCCGCTGGGATTAAAAACCTGGAGATGATTCAATTACAAGAAATAAAGATCCTCTGATCTAACCAGAGTGTGTAGGTGTGTGTGTGTGTGTGTGTGTGTGTGTGTGTGTGTGTGTGTGTATCTCTGTGTTTGTTCAGGTATGACTGCCTTGCGTAACATCTGAATTGTGTGCACGTCTCATTCAAGACACAAAAGCTTAATTTCTCTGCACTCATGTTTACAAGAAAGTCATTCACAAGCTGGGAGGTGAGAGTTGTTTTGTTTTATCCCTAAATTCTGGAATTGACTGAAGTGCACACGCACACACAAAAAAACCACCTGCTGAAGAACGTCGGACATCATGTGTCACACCATGTGGACATAAAAGACCGTCATTAAAACCGTTCACAGGGAGCAGATTCGACTGTGATCAATGAGTCAGGAGAAAATTTAACATGCTCCCTAAAATGTTGCAGCTCAAGCTATTATTATTTAATTTCTTTATTATTATTATTTTTTTGTCTCGCTTCCCTTTTTTTCCTCTCCCTCTCATTATTTCTTTCTTCCACCCACCGTCTCAGTGCTCAGTCGGAGGAGGCGGCGCCTCTTCTCGATTTTTGTCTTGAGGCAAAGAGAGAATGAGGAAAGAGAAAGAAAGGAGCTCTGGGCACTGGCTCATTTTCTTTTCTTTTTTTTTTCAACAAATGGGTTTTCAGGGTGCCAGTAATGGAAGTCCACAGGTCTGAAGAAGCCTCAGGTGATAGGAAACAGATCCTGGCACATGCAAATTTCACCGTAACTCTGTTCTTGACTGTCGGATATTCAGCTCGTCTACTTTCTCTTTCCTGTTGTGCTTCGCTGCTGTCTGCTTAAAAGTCCAGTGTTCAGGATTTAGGGGAATCTATTAGCAGAGCTGGAATATTATATTAATATATATATTTTTTTTTTGTAAAACATAGGGAACAGGTCCGCCGTGTTTCCCAGAACGGACAAACCAAACACTGGCCATTGGTGTTTTGGCGTCGGCCACCGTCGTTCTCCTCACGCTTGGCTTTCCGTTGGTCGCAATCTGCAACCTCGCCACTAGATGGCACTAAATCCGAACACACTGGACTTTTAAAGAATCCAGCGAAAGCCAATATCTTACAGTATATCAATGGTGTGGAGCATATAGCTATATTTACTACGGAGCTAACTTTGGCAAGGATCAATGGGCTTAATCAGGATGTTTCTATAAAAAGAAATTCCTTTTTTTAACCATTTTAGATGTGAACCTATTTATTAAAATATGCCCAAAAAAAAAAACAGAATTCCTTATATTGTATATCAAAAATCCAATCATCAATTGTTTCGGTAAAACATGCACATTCGTAAACTCGTACCGACCAATGCGTGTGGAACCACATTCCTCGCTACCCTCTGAGCCCGCCCACTTTTTTAGCGGTCCAATCAAATGCCAAATATTCTATTTAAATCCCTCTTGTAACTGTACAACGCTCAATTGCTCTGTTTCACTGTCACATGTTCCCAGTACAGAAACTAAGGACGCTCTTAAATACGAAATATATTTACAGGATGAAGGAAGTGTTGTCATGCAGGAACATTTATGTATCTTTCTAACGTGTTCCGTATTTGTTGGCCTGTATATGTTCAAAAAGCCTGAACGTATATGTTGGAAATAAAGTAATTTTCAGACTAAAACAATGCCAGTACGTGTGTTCAGATTTCTTTTTTTTTTATACATATACCGCTTGGGGGCAACGCAGCAACAAGCTATAAACATAACATATTAGCACATTATAAAGTTGTTACCTATTCACTGGGGCTGCCCTCTGAACATTTGAGTCATCAGAGAAGCCCAGGAGGTGCACTTTTACAAACTGAGACTGGTCTAAATTACCTAACCACGAACCTGTGATGGAAATAGTGACGCAGTTAACTTCTCTGGTGCTCCAACTATGAATCAGACCAGACGCTGGCACAACATGCCGCCTTCAGGCCGACGGGCGCCCTTCATCTCCCTGCACCGCTCGGATTTTATAACAGAACACTTTAAAAAAAAAAAGATTTCTCCAACTGTGTGGAAATCTCATATTTTCACATCACGGATGATCACAAAGGCATAGAAGCTAGAGAGCGATGGAGGCTGTTATCGCCGCGTGGCACCCTGCTCGCTCTGCTCGCTCTGCTCGCTCTGCCCACACCAAACACACAGACGTCGTGCGAACAGCCAGGCCGGGAGCAGGCGGCCCGTTTGTGCTCGCCGCACGATGCCAGAGCCAATAAGTGTGTCGGTAGGATGGTCGCTGACCCGACTCACCCCACACACTGCCTCCTCAGAGACGCTCCCATCAGCAGCAGGACCACGAGACACCTGAACAGTTAATCGCCCCCAAAGGCCATCACTCTCCTCAAAAACTCATCCTAGTCCCCCCCCACCACTCACACACACACACACACACACACACCTTATCGGAAGTACAACCCCCTACTATGGACGGCCCAGTATGTGCAACACTTGCCAGAATTTAAAACAGTTTATAGCATAATCCATCGTTATCGTTCTTAGCTTTATATCATTCTTGTACTTATTTTTCTATTTTTTCATTTTTTAACTCAGCCGTTATAACTTTTGCCTTTCTTGGTTTCACTGCGATGCATCTCTCAAGTCTGCTGGACTTCGCTGTAACTGAGCAGAGGAGCGAATAATTGTTGGTGAGGTGTATTGAAGAAAAAGCATCAGTCGTAACAGAATTAAGAGAAAGCCAACCCGTTCTAAATCCCGTGTCAAATACCGACGCTTAGTCAGTGCACCAATGTAACACCAATGTAAACCCAATGTAAACCCAATGTAAACCCAATGTAAACCCAATGTAACACCAATGTAAACCACCAATGTAAACTCAATGTAACCAATGTAAACCCAATGTAACCAATGTAAACTCAATGTAACCAATGTAAACCCAATGTAACACCAATGTAACACCAATGTAAACCCAATGTAAACCCAATGTAACACCAATGTAAACCCAATGTAAACCCAATGTAAACCCAATGTAACACCAATGTAAACCCAATGTAAACCCAATGTAACACCAATGTAAACCCAATGTAACACCAATGTAACACCAATGTAAAACCAATGTAAACCCAATGTAACCCCAATGTAAACCCAATGTAAACCCAATGTAAACCCAATGTAACACCAATGTAACACCAATGTAAACCCAATGTAACCCCAATGTAAACCCAATGTAAACCCAATGTAACACCAATGTAAACCCAATGTAAACCCATCTGCATCGGTATCAGATGCTCAGAGCAAACAGACTTATTTAACCCTAGAACACTAACGTAACAATTAGTAACACCATCACTAACGTCGGATATATTTTACCCGATATAATGTACCTGATAAAAAATACTCGGGGGGGACCCGATAAAAAGGCTCAACATTTTTTAAAAAAGTAGGGAATCGTTAATGAAACATTCCTAAAATAAAAAGAATGGTGCTGGGAACTTGTTCTTTGGTCCACCCGGTCCTGGGACATGTGTAAAAATCACCCAACGTTAGTTCTAGGGTTAAGAGCAAGAAGGTCTGCTAAGCTTCAAGACGCGTCGGGCAACACAAGTGATGAGTCAAGTTGAGAACATTTTAACTTTAATCTATAAACCGCTAGAAGAAATGCAACGCGCTCCGCAGGAGAGGAGCGCGTGCCAGACGCGCCGTACCAGAGGAAAACAATGTTTTTGCGAGCCACCTGGTTTCTAGTGACGCATCTCGGTGGGATCGGGGGCTAAGGCAGCCTCGGATGGGAGAGGTTGTGGGTGGGAAAGCAAACACAGGACTTTCATCCAAGAGAGAAAAAAATAAAAAATAAAACAAAATATGTCAAACGAAAAGTGACTGCCTCATGTCCACCATGTCAGATATCCAGTTTCTTTGGTAATTCAAAACTGCAAACATGTACAATGAAGCCAAAGTCAAATCCGACACAATAGTTTTCAGCAATGTCGAGATTATTATTCCTATCGCTCCCGTCCTTCAGTCAGTGACGAAGACCTTGTCTGAAGGAGGAATAAAAACCAGCACAGTAATTTTGATATTTATCACATTTTAATATTTTAAGTGCCATGATGTCATATGTTTGCCGTGACGACGTCATCCTTCCTCTATTTAGTAGCAAGGACTTTTTGTAGCGTTGTTCCTCTCAGGCCAGACAGTGGACGATCCGTCTGGTTCTCTTACACCTGAAGACACACTCTGCTTATTTGCTTTGGCAAGGTAATGTTGATTAGCCTGCCGGGACTCCGTCTAATGTCTTGATTTGGTCCTGGTATCTGGGTCCAAGGGGACTCTGTTGGACTAATAAGTACTTTTACAGAAGCTTTGTGTCAATTTCAGGATTTATGTGAACTTTTTTATCAGAACGCAGATGTTGTGTCACTTTTCTTAAATTATGACGTGAGATATTATAAGTTGTACTGTTGAGCTTGGTGCTTATTTTGGTTCCCGGGCCTCCACACCTGTTGTTGGGCTGATATCTTGTAGTCTGAATTTGGTATAAGAACCTGCACAAGAGGGTTTTTAGGTAAAGTCAAGTCAATTTTGTTAACATACATTTATTTTGAAACGCCAAATAATCACAACAGAAGTGTAATACAACACAAGAAATCATAGACAAAGTTGAGATGACTGGCTTACTCGTTCACAGATGCAAACCTGTCGCATTCTGCGAAACCTGAACACGAAAATCAATTAAAAAACGGTTTTGCTACGTCTTTTTCTTTTAATTGTAGCTAGGCAACCACCGAATGGGTGCTAGCGTTAGCTTAACGCAGACCATGAACTGTAGGCTACTTAGTTATAAAAAACTGTTTTTAATCAATGAAAACCCGAAATCTCAAGTATGTGGTTTGGTAAAGTCATATAGCTCCAGGTGTCCTGCAAAAGTCACAACAATGAGAAAGAAAGGCTAACAGCTAACGGCTAACGGCGCTTTTTCTATTAGCGAGTTTCAACACGAGGCGTTCAGGGTGCTCCTGCGAAGTTGTCAGCACAAAACGCGTCATTCTCATTGAAAACAATTACAAAAAGCCACCCCGGTCTGCGCAAGGGTTGTTGTGTCTCGGTGTCATTATTTATTAACAGAAAACCCACAATTTACTCAACATTGCGACCTATTGGAGTTTTGCTCCAGTGAGTGTACAATCAAGGGAAATGATTATCCAGCACAAATTGAACCAGAATGTTAGTAGCACTGCACACAGACTGAGCTGTTTAGAGAGCAACATGGAATAATGATAATCTCAATTAAGCCCTGATTTCTAAAGCTCCGCCCACATCCTGAAATGGATCAACTTCATTAAAATTCCTCGAAAGTACTTTCATTTAAACACAGTTTTGGAAAACAAATCAGGCCTTTTTTTTTTTTTATCTCCTCGCTTCACGTCGTCCAAAAACGCTCCGACACTCTCTCAGGCCATCAAAGTGGAAGCGAGATTCAGAGATCAATACGAAATACTGGGAGCAATCCAACCTCCATCTGCCTGCACCCTTCTCACCTCACGCCCTCCTCTCCTCCCGTCTCAGCAAGTCTGGTGCCGTCCCTCGAGTGGTGAACTTTAAAAGAGAAATCCATCACATGCCTTGGGCGAGTGCGGCCGCTGATACTCTTGGTGTTTATTTGGCGGCTGACAACTCTATTAGTCTCGTGGATACGTCGGACTGATTCATGCTCCAGAAGGAAAAACCCTGCAGACCCGCAGCTCTTTGCCAACTCGGTTTCTGCCTCAGCTAATTGTTTCACACTTAGACGTCGACTACGGCGTTAATGGAATGTGTCCAAAGAGCCCCGCGAGTGGGGATGAGTTAATGTAGTGGTTTTACAAGAGAGTTGAGAAAGCCTCTTCTGAGCATTCAACTCCCCGATGTGAACCTGGACTCTCACAAGGCAGGACGAAGACATTATCCCACACCACAGAGTAAACATTCACATTTAAAAAAATGAAAATTGCAAAAGTTGAACTTCTCAAGCACACAAGCGCTTTACTCGTAGTCTGAGAGAGGCATCAGTCGTCAAAGTAAGACACAATTGCCATTATATAGACAGGAAGTGGACAAAAATGTTGTCTCATGGCAACACTATGATTCATTTTAAAATATCTTTTTATACTGTATGTCTTATTGAAAGACAATTAAACATGTAATGTCCCATTCCGCAAAGATTATCTCTAATCTTTCTCCCTCTAAAGTAGTCGTCTTCAAGGACACGTCAGACGTATTTGTATACAACATTGTCTCGTGGCAGTTTGTGACGAACAGCCACAAAGTACAACACAGTGGTGCGGTGGATAGCACCGTCTCCTCACAGCAAGAGGGGACTGGGTTCGATCCCCGATCCCGGGCAGTCCATGTGTGTGGAGTCTGCACGTTCCCCCCGTGGCAGCGTGGGTTCCCTCTGGGTTCTCCGGCTTCCTCCCAATGACATGCAGCTCAGGTTAATTGAACTCTAAATTGCCTGTAGGTGTGAACATGAGTGTGAATGGTTGTCTGTCTCTATATGAGCCCTGAGATAAACTGGAGACCTCTCCAGGGTGAACCCTGCCTTCGCCCAATGTCAGCAGGGATCGACCCCCGTGACCATAAATAGGATAAGCCGTTTGGATAATGGAATGAAACAATCAATTGGTTTTGTGTCCGACTTTGTCGTTGTCTTAACATGCGACACAATTTATTTGTCAGGACGACATCGTGGTAGAAATGAAAGTTACGTTCAGGGTTATGAAAAGCATCACAAACATTGTAGATTTAGGCAACAAAACCACAACAACACCGGTCTCGCGGTTGGAAGTCCTGTGTTTGTTTGTTGGACTCATCCAACTCCCCTCCCCCACATCATAAGTGGTCTTTCTTGATATTTAATACTACGTCACTAGCTTTGAGCATTAGCATATTCACATGGATGTGTTTAATATATGTCTCCACCACAAAAAAATGAATCATAATTGACTAAAAAAGGACAATTTGTGTCTCTGAACACGAAAACAATAGATTGCATTTGTGACTATTTCACGAGCTGCCATGATACTGGCTGTTATATAAAACCCACTCTTATAGAATCCGCATCATACGGGGGCTGAGGAGTGTCGATCAAATGCAAAAAAAACACGATGCTAAAGCTCGAGGTGAGCAACAACGGATGTTGACAATGAAACTGGACGACTATTGTTCCCTGTAAAGACAACGAGGCTCGATCCAGAAGAACTGATCCTCGATGAGGTCCGGCGGCAACAAACTGCATTTAAATCGAGGTTTCCCAGCAGCTTTTAAAGAAAAACAGAATTATCATGGTAGATCCATCTGCATGCTGCATGTAGTTTGCAGACTATGCTCCTATTTTATTTATAGATTTTTTAAATTATATATATATGTGGAACGAGTCCAGAAGTCCGTCTGCAATAATAGGTATTTTATTTCCAACATCCGTTGTTGCTCACTTCCAGCGTTCCCATTTGTTTGACACTTCTCGGCCACCGTATCCTCCTCCTCTAAACAGCAATGGATCAACAAGAGAAAAACAAAGTGAGATAATCAGAGTAAAGATTATTCCCTTCGGTCACCTCTCAGAGGAACAACACGATCCAGACTCCACGACTACAGAGACAGAACTTAAATCTACAGACAACCAGTCGGATACTTTTCTGTGAATCAATCGTTATCGCCATTCCTCAAGAAAGATGTAAAACTATCCCGACTAATGAGCCCTCATGTTTAGGGACGTGCTGCCCTAAATTGGGATGCAATACATTATTTTACTTAATGGAATTTCTCGATTTTTTGCAGCAGAAACTACTCTCATAAGCTTTAAAGAAAACAACATTTTCATGTTGATTAAAACTTAACACGCTCGCAATTTCTTTTTCTTTTTCTCCTTTTTTCTTTTGGGTCGATGTGCAATCATGGATGGAGCATCCTTCTGTGCTATTTTCTTAAATCCACTGCCTCTGAGTTCATCAAGAGACAACTTGAAATTATATGTATACAAAGCACATCCATCCACCACGTACAAGGGGGGGAGGGAGGAGGGGGGGAGGAGGGGGGCATCAATAGAAAATGGGTCATCGACGTCAGATTTTGTTGCAAATTCTCTGATTTTAAAGAACGAAAGCTTTGCCACAAGACTAACAGAAGCGCACAACAAAGTGTAACAGTTGCACAGTTCAGTCACAACACGACGTGAAGCTCAGCTGAATCCAACAAGTGACTGAAAGAGAAATTCAGTTTCGGGAACCCAGAATCCCAGCAGGTCTATAAATAAGGCGAACAGCGTAACTACACTTACAAACACATAATTCAAAAAGTTCCAGTGGAATCACAGATGAATGATTTCTGGCTGTGTAGCTTCAGTGTTCTTTCATTTTGGTTTTCATGAGGTTAAATCTGGGAGGCCCCTGGGTGCCCTGAGCCCCCTGGTGGGGCGATCCGGGCACAGTCACGGCCCCTTAATGTGGACCAGGACCTGTGGAGCGTTCACGCTCCGCCTTTGATTCTCCTTAATGAAATCAAGGCAACTCGCTGCCTCTGGCCCAGTGCAGGGTGTGTGTGTGTGTGTGTGTGTGTGTGTGTGTGTGTGTGTGTGTGTGTGTGTGTGTGTGTGTGTGTGTGTGTGTGTGTGTGTGTGTGTGGAGTGTGTGTAGGCATGACCGAAGATGCAAGCTTTACGAATTAGAGTGGAGTGCCATTTCCTGAAAGAGTTAGGCACATGATCACTCGCCCAATTTAAATGCAGATTGTGTGTGTGAGAGAGAGAGAGAGAGAGCGCGCGAGAGAGAGAGAGAGAGAGAGAGAGAGAGAGAGAGAGAGAGAGAGAATACTGTGAATGGAGAGCCCGCAGCTGATGTGCAGCTTTCTATATCCATCTTGTGACCAGCAGGAGCGTCGTGACCGCGCAGCGCGCGAACAACCGAGTGTGAGGAGGAATGGTGGAGGTGAGCACGGGGTGAGGAGGTTGACTGAGAGGCGACATGAAGGCTGCATGATGCTGGATGACGCACGCACACACACACACACACACACACACACACACACACACACACACACACACACATACACACACACACACACACACGCACACGCACTATAGTCGGGCATGCGGACGCGCAGTGCGCAGCCTACCCACCATCCTGCCCGGGGCCCCTGGGTGTCCCAGTCGGTCGACCAGGCGTCCTGAAGCGGCGATGAGCGGTCAGTCACCTGCAGCTCTCCATCTCTCACCCTCGGGGCGCTGAGGGCGCAGCAGCGAGGGAGGAGGAGGGAGGGAGGAGGAGGGACGGGGGAGGGCAGGGAGGAGGGCAGGGGGGAGTCCGGCAGGTCAGAATCCCGCAAGTTGAAAGACAAAGTTTGATTCGAGGCAACAGTTTATCCTCCGCGGGAACTGGAGCGCTGCCTCCGCACAGGTCTGGTCGCTGCCTCCCGGTCCGGATCCGGTGGCTTCAGGCTCCCGCCGGTGTCGGGCTGCCTGGAGATCCTATTGGTTGCAACAGCTTCAACTTCCAAGACGCATTTATTATCCTAAAAAAAAAAAAAAAAAAAAAAAAAAGACAGACCACACACCCTTTCTATAATCCTGTCAGAAGGAAACCGCGCGCCGTGACTGCGCGTGACCAACAACGTGTTCATCTGTCTGCTCACTGCTGGTGATGGAGACAAACAAGTGGACCAACGAGGAGAGACGCTCCTCTCACATTCAACAGCCGGTGCTTCAGCATCCTCGGCTCCCGCGATGCAATGCGGGGCGCTGGGCGCGAGGACGGAACAATAACGGCTCGATTCCCGCCTCGTCGCTGGTCCAGATGTGCGTCCACCAGCCTGGTGCGGACTGGACGTAGTGGGATGCGATGGAGGGGGGAGGGAGGGAAGGGGGGGGGGGGGTAGAGTGCGCACTGCTGGAGAGGTGGAAGAGGGAGGGGGGGAGGCAGGGAGGAAAGCGACGCAGGAAGCTGGGAAAAGAGAGCGAGAGAGAGAGAGAGGGATAGGGAGAGAGAGAGAGAGAGAGAGAGGAGGCTACCTGTGGGAGGTTTTTGGTGGATCCAGTTCGGATGCCGACACGCGCTCCCGACGCGCGCATGTGTGGGGAACATGCTGCCTCACACCACGCGGACCTAAATCCCAAAACATCCGAATTTAATTTAATTCGTTACATGATGCAAGAAGTGTAAGAGTGTGTATTACAGCTGCATGTGGCTGACAGAGTGCAGCTGGATGGAAGACTTAAAAAAAAAGAAAATCCATTTAAAATCCAACACGAGGGAAACCTGCACATTTAAGAACAAACGATTTCATGAACTCCTGGTTTAGTGAATACACAATCCACCCTGTATGCACCAACAGCTTTAACAATATTTAATTATAAATTCACTAGTGTTTTATATATCAGATTGGATTTGACATGAGATATGGAGCCTATAAAAAGCCCCCCCCCCCACCCCCCCCTCATCCTTCCCCTTTAGGCAGCTATTACAACCATGCCTCTCTGTGAATGGTCCTATCAGCTCGGCTCATCAGGACACTTGAGGTTTTCTATTATTTGCACGGGGATCATGAGAGAGAAGCCTTGTGTTTGTTTTATTTTTTATTTATTTTTTCGAGATCTGGATTCTGCCTCAGCCTCTCCAGGCCATTAACTTTGTTGTTTGTTTCTTTGGCTTTCATTGTCCTGCTGGAAAACAAATCTTCTCAGGCTGCATCAGGGCTTCTCCCTCCAGGATTCATCTGGTTCATCTGGTGTGTTCCTGCTGCATTCATTTGAGCATCAACACTCAGAAACCCCTTCTGAGGATGTAAATACAGAGTGGAGGTGAGGCAGTTACACTGGAGCCACACAAGGTGTGTGTGTGTGTGGGGGGGGGGGGGGCCTTATGTGAGTCACAGCCCTTATGTGAGTCATTCAGATTCAGAATAACTGCCATTTGCTTGATATTCCCTTTAAAAGATGAATCCATCTCGCTCATAGTTTACATGTTTAGGGGGGCGGGGGGGGGTAGAAATAGTCAGAAGCAATCTAGAACAGAATTCTATCCTTCTGCAGAAAATATAAATAAAATATGAAAAAATATGTAAATTAAATGATATATTTTTTTATTTTTAAACACGTACCCGGAAAAATCTAATAAATGAGAACTTAATAACATTAAGAACTGCAGACTTGATGTATTACAAAGCCTTAAACTACAGATTTAATGTCCCTTTTTTACAGCACTCAGCCTCCAGACGAGCTATCAAGCTTCTTTTTTTTAACACTGAATTAAAACTGTTAACCATCAAAATGTCTGTTTGATGCAGGTTTTGGTTGCCATATCTACGCCACAGTATTCTGTATGTTATGCACGTAATCATGAAGGAGGAAGTGCAGACCCAGAGCAGGAGGGAGTGGAGGTGGATCGGTACTCAGGAGTTCTGCTGCCTAAAGCTAAGTGGTTTCCGTGAAGACGGAAGTTTATTTTGAAAAGCTTTCGTAGGGAAACGCTTTTTGTGCAACCTGGCAACCCAAACGTTATTCTTATTAATGGTTTAGTGAGTGATTTACGAACATTAATAAGGCCGTTTGTTTCAACGTACAACCTGTTTATTAAGGGCGACGACAGCGCCGTAGTCTCTGTGACTTTTAGTTCCCTGCAGCAGCATCACGGCTCCATAAAGAACCTTTGGGCCCATTAAAGGCATCGCTCACATTAAAATGCCCCGAAGAACTTAAATCAGGATCAATAAACCGTTCTGGGAGGTTGTTTCTAAAGTTGTCTTCTACCCTGCAGCAGAATAAAATCTGCACTGACACGTCTATATGTGGACGTTGTGGGAGCTGAGACACTGATGGAAGCAGTCGGGTCAAAAGTAGCTCAGCAGAGCGTTTAGAGATCAGACAGAAGAAGTGGACGGAGAAGGGGATTTCACATCGCCATCTTATTTGTTTTTCGGAATGCGGAGGAGTGACGTAGAGACGGTGTATACGTCTCTGGTAGAGACCTGTCAATCACCTTCTAGCCCCGCCCCTAAAGCATCCCCTGCTTTATGGTCTGTTTGACTCTAAATGGACCATAATTTACTAAATGAACATCATGCTGTATTGAAGAAGACTTGAAACTAGAGATTGAGACATAAACTCATGTTTACAATGTTTACTGAGGGAATAAATCAAGAGAGAAGTAGAGTCATTTCTATAGACTTCTATACAACCAGAGGAGTCGCCCCCTGGTGGTCAGGAGAGAGAATGCAGCTTTAACACATGAACCTTTGACTTCTATACAACCAGAGGAGTCGCCCCCTGGTGGTCAGGAGAGAGAATGCAGCTTTAACACATGAAGCTTTGACTTCTATACAACCAGAGGAGTCGCCCCCCTGGTGGTCAGGAGAGAGAATGCAAGTTTTAAGACACTTTGGCTTTACTCGGCAGAACCGGAGGTTGCCGCCTGGTCCTCAGTGAGCTCTAGAGGTCATAGGTCAATGAAACCAGCAGGGCTACATCATTGACTACGAGTTAATTTTAAAGGACAGATTCAGACTTATCCAAGTCTGTCTTAATAAATGACTCACATGCCATATTTGTTTTTATGTTTTCCTTAATTAATATATGTGGTTAGTCTTTGTCTTATTTATTGTTGATTGTCTGTGTGTTGCCTTACTGATAACTGTATTTGTATTTGTTATTTAATCTGTCAGTGTTGTTTTGCATTAATTGTGATAGTAATTTTCTCATAGACTTCTATACAATCGGAGGAGTCGCCCCCTGGTGGCCAGTAGAGAAAATGTAAGTCCTTTATAGCCCAAATGTTAGCTTTTTAGTTCTGCTGATTGCATTCATTCTTCAAAATTCATAAAAGTGGTTTTCATTTGTGAAAATGATCATGATCATTCCTCTGACAACGAAGCAGAGAGCGCCACGAAATCAATGAAGAAATGTGCGACACTTCTGAGTCGCCCCCCCCCCCTTCGCAATCTCGCTCAATTAGCACGCGGCTCAGCCGGCGAGCCGCCGCCCATCGCCACGCGGATTTCACCTGTGCAGTTAAAACTGTCAAAGAAACGCTGTGTTGGTAAAAAAATAAACCTGTATCAGGGCACACAGGGGGGGCGTACTGGGATCTGGAATCCATACGCACTAATTAGAGCCTGCATATCGCGGGACGGGGCGTCGAACGGTTGACGGGTTTGGAAAAAGGAACGGGGGTTTAGCTTCCCCCATTGTGCTTCTCTCGGCTGCTCCCGTCTCATTCAAAGCGCCCGAGTGTGTTGGAGAGTCTCTTTGTCTTTGACTTTCTCTGCAGCCTGTTGTCTCCACGTTCAGCTATCTACCGGTGCATTATATCCTCCAGGCTTATTTACATTCTAATTTAGAGCTTTGGTGAGCAATATTAGCATATACGACGCTGACGACTGCACCCTTTGCTCTGAGAATTGGAGGAATGTAACTGAATGCATATTAAACTACAAACCATTAACACCCGATACAGACTGTAACTGTACCCACACAACCATGCATTAACGATATGTATGGAGAGAGAGATACGACCGACTTCTCCCTGTCTGCACGGTTTGATAAGCACAGTGGAAGTGCACAGAGCCCCCGCCACAATAATGGAGTGCAACAATTCTGGACTTTTCTTGGGGGGGAATTGAACAGCTTGACTTTTGAGTCTTCTGCTGTGACGTGTTACAGGCTGGAGAGGAAGAAAGCCCCGGGTAACGCGTTGCAGGATAGTGAGGATAATGTGAAAAGCGGATCAATTCCGTTAAACTCACCGTGTGTTTAACTGCCGGCACGTTATTGCTCGTTGTGCTACGGGAGCTCTGCTTTACTGCGAGGAGCCTGCTGATTCAGATCTAATGAGCTGCAGGTCTTGATGGAGTCTGTAATGAAAGAGATTCAAAGACTCAAGGATTCAAGGGTCATTTATGCAACACAGGGATGCACAACGGACTTCAGCTGTAGCCCGTTTGTAACACATGATAATCAAAACAGGAACAGTAGCACATTCCTGTCGTGCATTTTTTTTTTTTAAATTGCATGTACATGTAAACATCAGCAACAAAAACAATTCTCAGGGCAGAAAACATGGCCGACGTCTTCACATTAAATATTCAACAAGAGGAAAACATTGTCCATCAACTTGATGTTTGATGGTGTAAACAGAGTCTTCCTCCTCTCGTTTGATTCAATAATTCTAGTATTCTTACTCTTATTATTGTTTGCTGTCTCGGTCACGTGATACGTTACCCCAAACATTAAGCCCACTAGCGAGCTAAAAATGAGTTGGAGAGTTTCTTTGGAAAGGGGAAAAGGGCCAATGAGGAGACAGAAGAAGAAAAGAAAAAGAAAGCTGCATTTAAAAGACAACATCAGGAGTCCTAATTAAAATACGGGTTCATCCTACAGCTGATTCTCACTCCCCCGCTCTGCATAATATGTGGCGATAATTCGGCGTAATGGTGAGTTGTATATTTTATGCACTTTACATTTGTTTTTATGCTGGTCGTATCATTTTATTACGTCATATTTATCCCCCACACCTTGACAATATTGATGCTCTGAATGCCCTCACCTAAATCTTATATGGGCAAAAAATAATGAGATTTGCATGCTGTACTATTAAATTATGCAAGTCTATGACGGCCGCTGTTAGGAACTCGCTCCACTGACGGAACTGTAGCACACGGTTTAGTCCTAGTTTGGTTTAAGAATATTCACCTAACAGTGAAAGGTCATATCGTTGCGACCCGCCAGTTATATAAACAAACGGCAACCTCTAGTGTTGAAAACATGAAGCCAAGTGCCCAAAACTGTAGTTCCTCAAATGGCCACTTGAGGCTTTCACCGAAAAAAAAAAAAACGAGCCAATCCCCCACCGACAAAACCTCGGTTTTCAGGATGATTTTCCTGTATTGTGTTTTTTTGTAGGTGGTACATTTTGTTAGCACGCCATTCTTAAGTCTGGAAACCTACATTAACCTTATATTAACCTTATATTATCTACACAGTACAGATCAAAAGCCTTCCTTCCGTCAGAAAACATGTGGGAGACACATCCTGAGAAACATTTAGAAGGGAAATGTCACGCTAAAAGTCACATATTCTGTTGTCAAATTACAGTAGTTTCCCGTTAGTTAGTTCAGATATTTACGAGTTCAGGTGGAGTTGACCTTGTTTTGGGGACACCGGCAGATTACGGGGGAAGTGAACACCATTTGTGCTTCGGTCTGTCGCGCTAGTTCTGCTTCCCGCACGTGGGAAATGGTGAGCGTTAATCTGCCGATCTATAAATCCTGTCCTCTGGCTGCATATAGATCTCTGCAGTTGTCAGAGAGGCTTTGTTTCCAGCTCAGGATTTTGGTGGAAATAGAGCCGCCGACAGAAGGAGGAGTTTTTTTCAGCTCCCAATTTTATGTGTTTCAACACGTATAACAGAATATAACAGAGTACAACAGAATATAACAGAATATAACAGATACAACAGAATATAACAGAATATAACAGAGTAAACAAATATACAGAATGTAACGAATATAACAGAGTATAACAGAATGTAGCAGAATATAACAGAGTATAACAGAATTAGACGTATAACAGAATATAACAGAGTACAACAGAATATAACAGAATATAACAGACTACAACAGAATATAACAGAATATAACAGAGTATAACATAATATATCAGAATGTAACCGAATATAACAGAGTATAACAGAATGTAGCAGAATATAACAGAGTATAACAGAATGTAGCAGAATATAACGTAATAACACATAACAGATAACACAGAATACGTAACACATAACACAAAGAAATTAAATTAAATTACACAACATAACATAACAATATGTTTTGCATAGATAACATGGACTTAACATGAATGACACAACAAAACGTAACATGACAAGACTTAACATAACAATTTGATGTAATATGACATAAAGTAAAATAACACAACACAACAATATGATAAAACATGACATAAAATGGAATAACACAACGTAACATGACATAACAATATGACATAAAATAAAATAAATTATCATTAAATTAATTTAAATTCTGTTTCTAGAGAAGTTGTATTTTTTGATCTCCTGTTATAAACCTTCATTCATTCTTCGTGTTTCATGCTTTTATTTTGAAGTCCTCACGTGTCTTGTCTTTTTTTTACCTGCTACCTTTTGTTCTCCTGCACACCTGTTCTTCTGTCCACCTGTTCTCCTGTAGTCACCTGTTCTCCTGTCCACCTGCCCACCTGTTCTCCTGCCCACCTGTTCTCCTGTCTACCTGTTCTCCTGCCCACCTGTTCTCCTGTCTACCTGTTCTCCTGCCCACCTGTTCTCCTGCCCACCTGTTCTCCTGTCCACCTGTTCTCCTGCCCACCTGTTCTCCTGTCCACCTGTCCACCTGTTCTCCTGCCCACCTGTTCTCCTGCCCACCTGTTCTCCTGTCCACCTGTTCTCCTATAGTCACCTGTTCTCCTGTCACCTGTTCTCCTGTAGTCACCTGTTCTTCTGTCCACCTGTTCTCCTGTCGACCTGTTCTCCTGTCCACCTGTTCTCCTGTCCACCTGTTCTCCTGTCGACCTGTTCTCCTGTCCACCTGTTCTCCTGTAGTCACCTGTTGTCCTGTCCACCTGTTCTCCTGCCCACCTGTTCTCCTGCCCACCTGTTCTCCTGTCCACCTGTTCTCCTGCCCACCTGTTCTCCTGTCCACCTGTTCTCCTGCAGTTACCTGTTCTCCTGCCCACCTGTTCTCCTGTCCACCTGTTCTCCTGTCCACCTGTTCTCCTGCCCAGCTGTTCTCCTGTCCACCTGTTCTCCTGTAGTCACCTGTTCACCTGTCCACCTGTTCTCCTGGCCACCTGTTCTCCTGCCCACCTGTTCTCCTGCCCACCTGTTCTCCTGTCTACCTGCCCACCTGTTCTCCTTCCCACCTGTTCTCCTGCCCACCTGTTCTCCTGCCCACCTGTTCTCCTGTCCACCTGTTCTCCTGCCCACCTGTTCTCCTGTCCACCTGCCCACCTGTTCTCCTGCCCACCTGTTCTCCTGCCCACCTGTTCTCCTGTCCACCTGTTCTCCTTCCCACCTGTTCTCCTGTCCACCTGCCCACCTGTTCTCCTGCCCACCTGTTCTCCTGTCCACCTGCCCACCTGTTCTCCTGCCCACCTGTTCTCCTGTCTACCTGTTCTCCTGCCCACATGTTCTCCTGTCCACGTGCCCACCTGTTCTCCTGTCCACCTGTTCTCCTGTAGTCACCTGTCCACCTGTTCTCCTGTCCACCTGCCCACCTGTTCTCCTTCCCACCTCTTCTCCTGTAGTCACCTGTTCTCCTGCCCACCTGTTCTCCTGTCCACCTGTCCACCTGTTCTCCTGCCCACCTGTTCGCCTGTCCACCTGTTCTCCTGCCCACCTGTTCTCCTGTAGTCACCTGTTCAACTATCCACCTGTTCTCCTGTCCACCTGTTCTCCTGTAGTCACCTGTTCACCTGTCCACCTGTTCTCCTGTCCACCTGTTCTCCTGTCCACCTGTTCTCCTGCCCACCTGTTCTCCTGTCCACCTGTTCTCCTGCCCATCTGTTCTCCTGCCCACCTGTTCTCCTGTCCACCTGTTCTCCTGCCCACCTGTTCTCCTGTCACCTGTTCCTGTCCACCTGTTCTCCTGTCCACCTGTTCCTGCCCACCTGTTCTCCTGCCCACCTGTTCTCCTGTCCACCTGTTCTCCTGCCTGTTCTCCTGTCTGCCTGCCGACCTGTTCTCCTTCCCAGCTGTTTTCCTGTCCACCTGTCCACTTCTCCTGTCCACCTGTTCTCCTGCCCACCTGTTCTCCTGCCCGCCTGTTCTCCTGTCACCTGTTCTCCTGCCCACCTGTTCTCCTTCCCACCTGTTTTCCTGCCCACCTGTTCTCCTGCCCACCTGTTCTCCTGTATCACTTGTTATCCTGTCCACCTGTTCTCCTGAGTCACCTGTTCTCCTGTCCACCTGTTCTCCTGTCCACCTGTTCTCCTGTAGTCACCTGTTCTCCTGTCCACCTGTTTTCCTGCCCACCTGTTCTCCTGCCCACCTGTTCTCCTGTAGTCACTTGTTATCCTGTCCACCTGTTCTCCTGTAGTCACCTGTTCTCCTGTCCACCTGTTCTCCTGTCCACCTGTTCTCCTGTAGTCACCTGTTCTCCTGTCCACCTGTTCTCCTGCCCACCTGTTCTCCTGCCCACCTGTTCTCCTGCCCACCTGTTCTCCTGTCCACCTGTTCTCCTGCCCACCTGTTCTCCTGTCTACCTGCCCACCTGTTCTCCTTCCCACCTGTTCTCCTGTAGTCACCTGTTCTCCTGCCCACCTGTTCTCCTGTCCACCTGTCCACCTGTTCTCCTGCCCACCTGTTCTCCTGCCCACCTGTTCTCCTGTCCACCTGTTCTCCTATAGTCACCTGTTCTCCTGTCACCTGTTCTCCTGTAGTCACCTGTTCTCCTGTAGTCACCTGTTCTTCTGTCCACCTGTTCTCCTGTCCACCTGTTCTCCTGTAGTCACCTGTTCTCCTGTCCACCTGTTCTCCTGTCGACCTGTTCTCCTGTCCACCTGTTCTCCTGTAGTCACCTGTTCTCCTGTGTACCTGCCGACCTGTTCTCCTTCCCAGCTGTTCTCCTGTCCACCTGTCCACCTCTTCTCCTGCCCACCTGTTCTCCTGTCCACCTGCCCACCTGTTCTCCTGCCCACCTGTTCTCCTGTCTACCTGTTCTCCTGCCCACCTGTTCTCCTGTCTACCTGTTCTCCTGTCTACCTGTTCTCCTGCCCACCTGTTCTCCTGCCCACCTGTTCTCCTTCCCACCTGTTCTCCTGTCCACCTGCCCACCTGTTCTCCTGCCCACCTGTTCTCCTGTCTACCTGTTCTCCTGCCCACCTGTTCTCCTGTCTACCTGTTCTCCTGCCCACCTGTTCTCCTGTCCACCTATTCTCCTGCCCACCTGTTCTCCTGTCCACCTGCCCACCTGTTCTCCTGCCCACCTGTTCTCCTGTCTACCTGCCGACCTGTTCTCCTTCCCAGCTGTTTTCCTGTCCACCTGTCCACCTGTTCTCCTGCCCACCTGTTCTCCTGTAGTCACCTGTTATCCTGTCCACCTGTTCTCCTGTCCACCTGTTCTCCTGTAGTCACCTGTTCTCCTGTCCACCTGTTCTCCTGTCCACCTGTTCTCCTGTCCACCTGTTCTCCTGTCCACCTGTTCTCCTGCCCACCTGTTCTCCTGTCCACCTGTTCTCCTGTCCACCTGTTCTCCAGCCCACCTGTTCTCCTGACCACCTGTTCTCCTGTAGTCACATGTCCACCTGTCCACCTGTTCTCCTGTCCACCTGTTCTCCTGCCCACCTGTTCTCCTGCCCACCTGTTCTCCTGTCTACCTGCCCACCTGTTCTCCTTCCCACCTTTTCTCCTGTCCACCTGTCTACCTGTTCTCCTGCCCACCTGTTCTCCTGCTCACCTGTTCTCCTGCCCACCTGTTCTCCTGTCCACCTGTTCTCCTGTCCACCTGCCCACCTGTTCTCCTGCCCACCTGTTCTCCTGCCCACCTGTTCTCCTCTCCACCTGCCCACCTGTTCTCCTGCCCACCTGTTCTACCTGTCCACCTGTCCACCTGTTCTCCTGCCCACCTGTTCTCCTGTCCACCTGTTCTCCTGTCCACCTGTTCTCCTGTCCACCTGTTCTCCTGCCCACCTGTTCTCCTGCCCACCTGTTCTCCTGTCCACCTGTTCTCCTGCCCACCTGTTCTCCTGTAGTCACCTGTTCTCCTGTCCACCTGTTCTCCTGCCCACCTTTTCTCCTGCCCACCTGTTCTCCTGTCTACCTGCCCACCTGTTCTCCTTCCCACCTGTTCTCCTGTCCACCTGCCCACCTGTTCTCCTGCCCACCTGTTCTCCTGTCTACCTGTTCTCCTGCCCACCTGTTCTCCTGTCCACCTGTTCTCCTGCCCACCTGTTCTCCTGTCCACCTGTCCACCTGTTCTCCTGCCCACCTGTTCGCCTGTCCACCTGTTCTCCTGTCCACCTGTCTACCTGTTCTCCTGCCCACCTGTTCGCCTGTCCACCTGTTCTCCTTCCCACCTGTTCTCCTGTAGTCACCTGTTCACCTATCCACCTGTTCTCCTGTCCACCTGTTCTCCTGTAGTCACCTGTTCACCTGTCCACCTGTTCTCCTGTCCACCTGTTCTCCTGTCCACCTGTTCTCCTGCCCACCTGTTCTCCTGTCCACCTGTTCTCCTGTCCACCTGTTCTCCTGTCCACCTTTTCTCCTGCCCACCTGTTCTCCTGTAGTCACCTGTTCACCTGTCCACCTGTTCTCCTGCCCACCTGTTCTCCTGTCCACCTGGTTCTCCTGTTCCCACCTGTTCTCCTGTCACCTGTCTGCCTGCCACCTGTTCTCCTGTCCACCTGCTTCTCCTGTCCACCTGCCCACCTGTTCTCCTGCCCACCTGTTCTCCTGTCCACCTGTTCTCCTGCCCACCTGTTCTCCTGTCCACCTGTTCTCCTGCCCACCTGTTCTCCTGCCCACCTGTTCTCCTGTCCACCTGTTCTCCTGCCCACCTGTTCTCCTGTCCACCTGTCCACCTGTTCTCCTGCCCACCTGTTCTCCTGCCCACCTGTTCTCCTGTCCACCTGTTCTCCTATCCACCTGTTCTCCTGTCCACCTGTTCTCCTGCCCACCTGTTCTCCTGCCCACCTGTTCTCCTGCCCACCTGTTCTCCTTCCCACCTGTTCTCCTGTCCACCTGCCCACCTGTTCTCCTGCCCACCTGTTCTCCTGTCTACCTGTTCTCCTGCCCACCTGTTCTCCTGTCCACCTGTTCTCCTGCCCACCTGTTCTCCTGTCCACCTGTCCACCTGTTCTCCTGCCCACCTGTTCGCCTGTCCACCTGTTCTCCTGTCCACCTGTCTACCTGTTCTCCTGCCCACCTGTTCGCCTGTCCACCTGTTCTCCTTCCCACCTGTTCTCCTGTAGTCACCTGTTCACCTATCCACCTGTTCTCCTGTCCACCTGTTCTCCTGTAGTCACCTGTTCACCTGTCCACCTGTTCTCCTGTCCACCTGTTCTCCTGTCCACCTGTTCTCCTGTCCACCTGTTCTCCTGTCCACCTGTTCTCCTGCCCACCTGTTCTCCTGTCCACCTGTTCTCCTGTCCACCTGTTCTCCAGCCCACCTGTTCTCCTGACCACCTGTTCTCCTGTAGTCACATGTCCACCTGTCCACCTGTTCTCCTGTCCACCTGTTCTCCTGCCCACCTGTTCTCCTTCCCACCTTTTCTCCTGTCCACCTGTCTACCTGTTCTCCTGCCCACCTGTTCTCCTGCTCACCTGTTCTCCTGCCCACCTGTTCTCCTGTCCACCTGTTCTCCTGTCCACCTGCCCACCTGTTCTCCTGCCCACCTGTTCTTCCACCTGCCCACCTGTTCTCCTGCCCACCTGTTCTACCTGTCCACCTGTCCACCTGTTCTCCTGCCCACCTGTTCTCCTGTCCACCTGTTCTCCTGTCAACCTGTTCTCCTGTCACCCCCCCACCTGTTCTCCTGCCCACCTGTTCTCCTGTCCACCTGTTCTCCTGCCCACCTGTTCTCCTGTAGTCACCTGTTCTCCTGTCCACCTGTTCTCCTGCCCACCTTTTATCCTGCCCACCTGTTCTCCTGTCTACCTGCCCACCTGTTCTCCTTCCCACCTGTTCTCCTGTAGTCACCTGTTCACCTATCCACCTGTTCTCCTGTCCACCTGTTCTCCTGTAGTCACCTGTTCACCTGTCCACCTGTTCTCCTGTCCACCTGTTCTCCTGTCCACCTGTTCTCCTGCCCACCTGTTCTCCTGTCCACCTGTTCTCCTGTCCACCTGTTCTCCTGTCCACCTTTTCTCCTGCCCACCTGTTCTCCTGTAGTCACCTGTTCACCTGTCCACCTGTTCTCCTGCCCACCTGTTCTCCTGTCCACCTGTTCTCCTGTCCACCTGTTCTCCTGCCCACCTGTTCTCCTGTCTACCTGCCGACCTGTTCTCCTTCCCAGCTGTTCTCCTGTCCACCTGTCCACCTGTTCTCCTGTCCACCTGCCCACCTGTTCTCCTGCCCACCTGTTCTCCTGTCTACCTGTTCTCCTGCCCACCTGTTCTCCTTCCCACCTGTTCTCCTGCCCACCTGTTCTTCTGCCCACCTTTTCTCCTGTCCACCTGTTCTCCTGCCCACCTGTCCACCTGTTCTCCTGCCCACCTGTTCTCCTGTCCACCTGTCCACCTGTTCTCCTGCCCACCTGTTCTCCTGTTCTCCTGTTCTCCTGTTCCTTTGTTCTTTTATTTTTATTCATTCATTGCATTGTTTCTGTCCTCTCCTCGTCTTCGTCTGTGTTTGTGTCCACACATGGGAACACAATGTAACAACATAATACGACATAATATGATTATATGACACAATATGATTATATGACACAATACGACTCTATAGGAATCTATAGGAACACAACATACAGAATAACGTGACTTTCTCAGGACATTGCTCCCAATAAGTGTTGGATAATTATTAAACCTGTGAATGCTTCAGCAAATCTCAAAGTTTAATTCTCTTCATCAAAGCGCTGATTAAAGAATGAAAGATGAAAGGCTCATATAATCATCAGAGACGCTGCGCTGACGAACTTCAGTTGAAAGATTTTTAACACAGATTTCACTTCAGTATGTTTTCTTATATGCGACATGGAATAATTTACAAAAAGATTTACAGTTTAGAAACATTCATATCCGTTGATGAATTCAAGAGCATCATAAATACGTTGGTGATGAGTCACATGTGTGGTTGTTTTTCTTGAGACTGCCTAAACTATTTTATAACTACCTCGTGTACAAATTATGCCAAAGCAGTCAGTTATGAAAAAGCATTGTTACATGTGTTGCGCAATAGTGGATCGAGACGGGACTTTTGCCACGTGACGAAACTCTACCTCGTGAGATATCTAGTTTTTTATTATTTTCATATCGTGTGTTTTGCTTTCCTTAAACTTCAAACCACTTTTCGGCTTCATTTTGTTGTCGGATTCCTCGTTGGGCCTTGGTTTAGACTCTCTACAAGGAATATTAATATATATATATATGTATATATAATATATATAAATGTAGCCGTTTATGGTTAACTTCTAGCATTTAAAAATGAACTGCAACCCGAGGGTTTTTTTACCTTTGGATCAATGAAAAAAACAAGTTAATGCACAGATTTCACTTTGGTTTGTTTTCTTATATGCGACATGGAATAATTTACAAAAACATTTACATTTTAGAAACAATTCAAGAGCATCATAAATACGTTGGTGATGAGTCACATGTGGTTGTTTTTCTTGAGAGGCCACAGTTTTATAAACAGCTGTTCTTCTGTTTAATTGAGAATCACGTTGTGTGTATTTATGTTTCTTGTTCTTCTGGCTGCTACTTTAGCCGGCTCTCTCTCTCTCTCTCTCTCTCTCTCTCTCTCTCTCTCTCGTGAAAGCGAGACAGGAAGAGTCAAAATAAAACGTCAAATAAAATAGATGAATAAACAATTCGCAGGAGAGATTACCTTAAATGTCAGTTGGAGAGATATAACAAAAATAAAGATGCCTCAAACGTCACGTGAAGTACTTTCATCTGAGATTGTCGAGACGCAGGTGAACCTGGACGGGTAGCTCTGAAAAGATGACTGACGTAACCACGGAAACAGCACAGCGCATTAATCTCTCAATCTGAGAGGAGAATCTAGCAACCAATATGTGTGAGATGAAAGTCTGAAGTCTGAAGCTTCAAGGCTTACGTGTCCTTAAGTTAGACACCACAACTGTTTGCTTTTCGCTTGTATTCAAAACTGCTTCACAAGTAAGAGCAGTTCAAAGAGTGTTTCACATCTGCCTTGTATTCTGGTTGCATGGACACAAGTTTTATTGGTTATAATTACAAAAAAACTATATTTATATACAAAAAATAATATAATGTAACCGTGTAACAGCCAACTATAGCACCTGTGTTTGTTGTTGGTTACATCTGCACTACTGTTTCATTTTGTTAGTTAATTTAATTTAATATTATTATTATTCTATTCTATTTGTTGTATGTATTGTGCATTTTTCTTATTTTCTTCTTCTTATTATTATTATTCTATTCTATTTGTTGTATATATTGTGCATTTTTCTTATTTTCTTATTATTATTATTATTATTATATTCTATTTGTTGTATATATTGTGCATTTTTCTTATTTTCTTCTTCTTATTATTATTATTCTCTTCTATTTTTGTATATATTGTTCTTTTCTTATGTAATCTTTTTTAATTTTCTTGTAAAAATGCTGCTGTACCAAAATAAAATTCCCCTTGCGGGATTAATAAAGTATTTCTCTATCTATCTATCTATCTATCTATCTATCTATCTGTCTATCTAACAGCTTTTTGACAAGAGAGGGCATAACCATTTAAAAAATTCAAACATCAAGCTCGATCGCTGATTTTCTTAATAGCTGTGTGTGCAACCAGGAAATGCTGAAGCGAGACTCATGATGATTGTATCGTAGTAAAATATTTGTCTCATAATAAATGTTTTTAGTTGCAATAATATTGTTTGGCTGAGTTCAAAGCAGGAGGAACGTAAACTGCATTTTATCCAGAATCCACCATTTTTAACAGATATTTCCTCCCATTAATTTATGTCATATCATCCACTTGACAGAAAACGGTTTTGTACTGTAAATAAAACAACATGTAATTAGCTGGTACATGTGGGGCTGGGCGGACGTGGGTTCATACAACAATGGAGCTGATATCTTTTATTGTATTTTACTCTCTTTAAATAATATTTACATGGCTTTTGGATAATTTTCCAATTGTTTTATATTTTATGCGTTTACGTTTTATTTAAATTACTTTAAATTGCCTCGCTGTCAAAAGTTTGCTCTGCAAATAAACTCTCCTTTGTGGGCGTTGCTGGTCATCTGCAGTCCTCTCAGAAGAAACTTTCTTTTAAATCTAACTTTGTGAAATCCCAGACGTCACAGAAGATCCGCCAACGCTGTAAAGAGAAGATGAGTTCTTTGAACTGCTGGTTTAAAACTCACACAGTACTCAAGTAGAAGTTTAACAAAGGGAGAAAGTCAAAAACAAAACTTTTGTCCTCTGTAATACGAAGTGGTTTCACCTCGGCTGTATTATATAACATTTGTCCACGTGTGAAGCGTTCAGTGCTTTAACTTTCATCCGAAAACCCCGGAGGGCGGTTTGTTGCTCCAGGCACAGGCTGAACAGAGAGGTGAATTTCCACAGAATCTTTTTGATATGATATTTAAAAAAAAAAAAAAAACTGGCTTTTGCAAATACATGAGCAGCTTGAAGGTTAGACATATGGCGAGAATGAAAAAAAAAAAACTGCTCAGAGAATTTCTGTTTTTTTTTTTTCTTTCTTTCCCCTGAGCAATTGCTTCTGTAATGCCCCTTGAGCAAGGCATTTACCCCGGCGTGAAACTTCAGTGGCCGAAAAGCTTTGGTTATGACGCCGTAAAAGCCGCCGCAGCTGCAGCGATGCTCCGAGCCTAAAGAGGCGTTTTATGACGCCCCGTACACATGCAGGGCCCGCGTGTACGCGTGGTCGGTTAAACACGGTAAAGCCTCGCTTTAATGCGGTGATTTAAGATGTCAGTTCAGCTGTTCACAGCAGAGGGCAGCAGTGATAAAATGTTGACGAGCCTCTCTCCTTTCTCCGGGGCTGTCGTTTGAGAAGTGTTTACAGGTTGCTAGGGACGCAACGCCGATACTTGTGGCCCAAAATGTTGAAACCACGCACTCATGTAGCGAATCTGTTGACCTTGTTGGGCTGAAACATGAACTTTAGACAACTGCTTTGCTTTTTGCAAATAAATTCTAATGGTTATCTGCAGTAGACGCATCACTCATGTATATAAGAAATATACGGCTTATTTCTGTTATTTTAACAAACAAAAACACACGGGAGAGAAGCTACAGTACAGTAATTAACTCAATGAGTCACTGTAAACTCACAAGGAAAACAATATACTATAATATAAAAATATTACAATAAAAGTACACTGAAATATAAACGGCACAATTTTGTAAAAGTTTCTTTCATTATTTGTAATTATTTATTTATTGAATTTACATTTATTTATTAAATTCTATTTTAATAATTTTTTTTAATATTTTTTTTCTATATATGTATATATAGTGTGTATATATATATATATATATATATATATATATATATATAGTATATATTATTTATTTATTTTAATTATTATTAAAATAATTATTGTTTTGTGTACATGTGTTTATTCATGTATACATGCATGTATATGTAGGTGTATATATATAATTAGATATGTATTCGCTACTTTCTAAATTATTGTTACTTTTAATACATATATTAGTTTTGTCGTGTGCCTTTTTAGTTCTTATTTCAGGGACTGTTCTATTTTGTAAATAAAATAAAAAGTTCCATTAAAATTAAAAAGATTACACTGACATGTGAAGCAAAAAAATAAAGTATTGTAAGGGATGGTGGTTGGTTTATGGATCCAACCTACTCAGAGGTGTGTGTGTGTGTGTGTGTGTGTGTGTGTGTGTGTGTGTGTGTGTGTGTGTGTGTGTGTGTGTGTGTGTGTCTGTGTGTGTGTGTGAGACAGATGAGGCCCTCTGATGACTGTAACACCTGTTTTCACACTATACCTCTACTGTCAATACATAACAAATGTGGCCATGTGGGTGTGTGTGTGTGTGTGTGTGTGTGTGTGTGTGTGTGTGTGTGTGTGTGTCAGTTCACGGTCCTCTATTGTTGCTTTTCCTTCAGCACATTTCAAACCGTGCTGACTTTTCTTTTTTGCTGACTCGGTGCTTTCAAAAAATATAAAAATGAGAAAATGCCAACAAGACTTACAAGTGCTGAAATGTATTTGTCAGGGACCTTTTGTTTGTCACACACACACACACACACGCACACTAACCTTGTTCTTCTATCTCTGTGAGGACACTCGTTGGCAGAATGTGTTCCCTCACCCCTTACCGTTAACCTTAACCATCAAAACTAAATGCCTGACCCCAAACCCTGACCCTTACTTAAACCTAACTCTAACCTGAACCTTAAAACCAAGTGTCTTCCCTTCAAACAGGCCTTTGAAGGTCCCTCAAAGTACGGGGCCAGCCAAAATGTCCTCATTTCCCCAAAATGTCCCTAAAACTCTGTAATTGGTCCTCAATAAGATAGCTGTATAAGACTCCCTTTCGAGGGCATAACATTGACTTACATTCATTCGCTTACCCTAAATATTACCGCTACGATAACCTTAAAATTGACATAAATTGTAGTTTTTGTTATGGGGACCTACTTTTTGTCCCCATAAGGAAGGCGAGTCCCCACAACGTAACTGTTTAAATAAATAAATGTCCCCACAAGACTGGTAAAACAGGTTTTACACACACTTCATTCCCCAGTTTCTCTCCGTGGTGTTAAACGTAAATAAAGATGAATCACAACACACCCACCTTCTCTCCTCCCCCTCATCTCCTAAACCAACCTTTTCTCTCAACCCCCCCTGCCCCCCCATCCCCCCTCCCTCCTCTCACCTCCGAAGGATCATTATTATAAAATGTAACGTCGACAAAGTTTATTAAAAAACACAGAGGGTTTGTTTTATTTTTAAAATATACCAAATATGCATGTATGGGAATATTTGCATTACTGTAAATTACGCACAATACATGTATATTGTCTTTTTTGTGTGTATTGCTGCAGCCTAAATATACTTGGGGGGGTAAGAGATACTTTTGAAGGGAAGGCTTTAAGTGTAAAGTCTAATTTTCAGATAAAAAAAGAACCATCAAGTCGCCCTGAAGCCCTAAAAACTAAAAATAAAACGTCTTCCATCTCCAATAATAATGTTGATTTATTTAACAGTGTTGTTTTGAAGGTCTTTATTAAACGCGTCGGTTTCTTACAGTTAATTTCCTCCAAACGTGTCGACTCTTCTGTCTGCTTCTCTCTGATAACGCTTCTATACTTTTTTGCCAGAAATGAGTTAATAATAATTCCGAGAGTGCAGTTAGTGACAGTGTGGGCTCCATTATGCGTATTTATTTAGGTGGTTGGGGGAGTGTGATTTTTCTTATTTTTCTTTTGCATCTAAAATATAATCGTGACGTCGGACAAAAAACAAACTGAGAATAAAAGAAAAACTAACCAGCACGACGTCCATGTTGAATAAAAGTGTTTTTCCTTAAACCACAAAAGAAGAAAAAGGACCCGTTCACGACATATGGCTCTGGTTTAACTGAGGTAATAAACAATAACAATAACTGGCAGCGTTGGTCAACTGTTTCTTATCAGCGACAGACTGAACAGCTATGTGAGGAGGTGTCGCTGAGAGACGGAGGAGGAGGAGGAGGAGGAGGAGGAGGAGCCCCGGGGAGAAGCAGCCTGTTCTTATATAAACAAACCTGTTTTAAAAAACAACAGAATAATTCGATGAACGTGCGACGATGAAAAACAACGAAGAGGGAGAGAAACCACGAAGGCTGCTACACGTGTCATGCTTCTTCCCCGAGCTGGAGCCCAGCATGCTTAACCTTTGACCCCCACACACCCCCCCTCTCCTCAGATACACCTCTCCCCGCTGGCCTGATGATGACTTTCCAACACACACACTTACACACACTTACACACACTTACACACACTTACACACACACACTGAGGTCAACAGGTGCCGTCAGAAGCGCCGTCAACCAGCTGGTTCTTAGGAGGCAACGTAGGTGTAATGGTGTGTTTTGGCCAGCAGAGTGCAGTGTAGCAGATGTGTGTGTGTGTGTGTGTGTGTGTGTGGGTGTGTGTGTGTGTGGGTGTGTGTGTGTGTGTGTGTGTTGGAAAGAATTCTGCTTGCCTTTTTGCAATGTGTGTGTTCCTGATTCAGGAGTTTGTGCATGTGTACATCAGTGAATGTGTGTTTATGTTTCTGTCTGTCCGCACTGTGTGTGTGTGTGTGTGTGTGTGTGTGTGTGTGTGTGTGTGTGTGTGTGTGTGTTTGTCCTTGCTGACACATGTGACATGTGGTGACTGTTTGAGGAGGAGGAAGGAGAGGAAAGGAAAGGAAAGGACAGGAAAGGACAGGAAAGGAGACGAGAGGAAAAGACAGGAAAGGAAAGGAAAGGAAAGGAAAAGACGGGAAGGGAAAGGAAAGGAGACGAGAGGAAAAGACAGGAAAGAAAAGGAAAGGAAAGGAAAAGACGGGAAGGGAAAGGAAAGGAGACGAGAGGAAAAGACAGGAAAGGAAAGGAAAGGAAAGGATAAGACGGTAAGGGAAAGGAAAGGAGACGAGACGAAAAGACAGGAAAGGAAAGGAAAGGATAGGAAAAGACGGGAAGGGAAAGGAAAGGAGACGAGAGGAAAAGACAGGAAAGGAAAGGAAAGGAAAAGACGGGAAGGGAAAGGACAGAATAGGAAAGAACAGGAAAGGTAAATAAACATAAGGAAAGAAAGAAAGAAAAAGGTGGGGAAGGGAAGGAGTGAGGAGGTCAGAGAAAGTAACATGACGAGAGAAAAAAGTGAGTAAGATGATGAAGCTCAAGGACGAAGAGAGAAGAGACGAAGAGAAGAGACTGAAATCCCAGAGACTCCAGATGAAATAAATAAAATAGGGAACAAAAGACACCCACAGATATTCCCTCTTTTCTTTTAACCAGCAAACATCTTTTAATTTTTTTTTTTTTATTTTTGTCTCCACGTCATTCAATAAATACAAAAAAAAAACAAAATACAAACCAGCTTCATATTCATAAACAACACCGATAGAAAAACTCACAAGAAATATGAATTCCTTCGAAGCGGAGAGGCGACGAGATCCACAGGAGGGGAAGGCAAAGCTCGCGTGAGTGAGGCAACGATGGTCCTGATGGCTCCGTGACAATGAGTGGGAATATAATCTGACAACCAATCACTGAAGGGGAAACCCCGTTTACGGGTTTTCACTGTGTTTTTATTTTACAGTTTTTTAAAACGATGCTTTGCCGCCCTGGACGTTAATTGTGTTTCTGTTTTGCTGATTATTCGTATTCTTTACTGGTAAAAAACACACACACACACACACACACGCACACGCACACACCCACACACACACATGTACACACACACACATTCACACATATGTAGGCCACACGTTCCTCTCCATCCAGTAGCCATGGCTGTACCTCAAAAAGAAGCTCTGTCCAGTAACTAACATCTGACCACAGTTTTCCCCTCAAAGCGAAGCTGAGAATCCCATTGAACAGATGTGTTATATGTTTACACACAAATATATATATGTATATATAGTATATATATATATATATATATATATATATATATACAATATATTATATATTATATGTATATATATACAATATATTATATATTATATATTACATATATATACAATATATTATATATTATATATTATATATATATAATATATAATATGTGTATATATATATATATATGTATATATATATATATATACAAATATATATTATATGTATATATATACAATATATTATATATTATATATTATATATATATAATATATAATATATTGTATATATATATATATATATATACAATAATATATATATATATATTATATATATATAATATATAATATATTGTATATATATATACATAATATATATATTATATTATATATATATTATATTATATATATATATATATATATTATATTATATACATATATATATGTTATATATATATGTATATATATATATATATATATACATATATATAACATATATATATGTATATAATATAATATATATATATATATATATATATATATATATATATATATATATATATATATGTATATACCTTGTTGTCCTGTTGAGCTGTTTTCAAAAAGCAAAAAGAAAAAAAGAAAGTTCCAGCAACGACGGAGAGGCAGGAAGCAGAAAGGTTTGTAAAAGTCTGGTTGGTCCTCTTCATCCCTTCGCTGAGAGTCTCTGGAGGTTTTTAATCTTGATATGTCTCCGTCTCTGCTCTCTGTTCATTATTACAATCCTGAAGCTGACAACAGGGCGGGTGTGAGGGGGGGAGGGAGGGGGGAAGGGAGGGAGGGAGAGGAAATGAGACCCAGTGTGCAGCTCTGGGTTTTGGGTCCATCGGGGAGGAGGAAGGGTTAAACGGGCCCGAGGGGGAGAGGGGGGCGGGGGGGGCTTAGGGAGGAGGGGTTTAGGGGGGGAGGGGTGTCCGGAACAGGTCAGTGTCCCCAGCTCCGTCTTTTGTCTGGAGCTTTCATCGTCACGTCGTCTTCTTCTTTGGACTCTGTGGAGAACAGAAGGAGATCGATTTAGGGGATCAGGATCTGGAGAACAGACTGTAGATAGGAAGTGGACGTCGTCATGGCGACGTCACTCGTTGGCTTCTGGATGTTTTAAAAGCCTCAAGTTTGGCGATTTTGCCGTCGCCATTTGGCTTTCTGCAACCAGTGAACAGGAAGTGACCTGTCAATCACCTTGTAGCCCCGCCCCTAAAGCATCCCCTGCTTTATGGTCTGTTTGACTCTAAATGGACCATAATTTACTAAATGAACATCATGCTGTATTGAAGAAGACTTGAAACTAGAGATTGGGACATAAACTCATGTTTACAATGTTTACTGAGGGAATAAATCAAGAGAGAAGTAGAGTCATTTTCTATAGACTTCTATACAACCAGAGGAGTCGCCCCCTGGTGGTCAGGAGAGAGAATGCAGCTTTAACACATGAAGCTTTGACTTCTATACAACCAGAGGAGTCGCCCCCTGGTGGTCAGGAGAGAGAATGCAGCTTTAACACATGAAACTTTGACTTCTATACAACCAGAGGAGTCGCCCCCTGGTGGTCAGGAGAGAGAATGCAGCTTTAACACATGAAGCTTTGACTTCTATACAACCAGAGGAGTCGCCCCCTGGTGGTCAGGAGAGAGAATGCAGCTTTAACACATGAAGCTTTGACTTCTATACAACCAGAGGAGTCTCCTTTGTGCAATACTGTAACTGTCACTTATACTTCATGATAAAAGCACTATTTTCTTCCAAAGAAGTTTCTTTTAGAAACAGGAAGTCTAAAAAAAATCTCCATTTGAGTAAATATTTTGCAGCCAAATCAAATAGTTTACAGGATATTCAACCTTCGTTTCTTTACAATACGTTTAATACGTTGACTTCTTTCTTTAAAGAGTTTGTGCAGAGACAATAAAGTAGTCCACGAACACGAGATGTGAGTTCACAGATCACAGCACACGTCTAAACCCTTACTGGTGTTTCTCTCAGTTCACGTGTTCGTGTGCGTCGCTCACCGAGGCATTCGGGGCAGCACGCCGCCTCCCGGCGGGCGATGCCGCCGCAGGTCAG
>JACSYO010000297.1:25000-27679 GCA_016806645.1 Ophiodon elongatus | reverse complement strand
CCCCCCTCAGGTCTCTGTCCTGTGGACCCCCCCCTCAGGTCTCTGTCCTGTGGACCCCCCCTCAGGTCTCTGTCCTGTGGACCCCCCCTCAGGTCTCTGCTGACAGCTCATCCGTCTTGTGAGCCGAGGAGTGGAGGGTCGCACAGGTGCGGACTCCCCCTCTGTGAACCGGACTCCCCCTCTGTGAACCGGACCCTCCCTGTGTGAACCGGACCCTCCTTCTGTGAACCGGACCCCCCCTCTGTGAACCGGACCCCCCCTCTGTGAACCGGACCCCCCCTCTGTGAACCGGACCCCCCCTCTGCATCATCTCTGGGTGACGTCTCATCTCTTTTTACTTAATTCATTGACGTTCATAATTAATTCTCTATAATATAACGTGTCATCATCATCCTCCTCCTCATCTCCTTACCCTATCTCTAAGGCTGAGCCCTACAGAGGAAACTCATCTCCTTACCCTATCTCTAAGGCTGAGCCCTACAGAGGAAACTCATCTCCTTAGCCTATCACTAAGACTGACCCCAACAGAGGAAACTCATCTCCTTATCCTATCTCTAAGGCTGAGCCCTACAGAGGAACCTCATGTCCTTACCCTATCTCTAAGGCTGAGCCCAACAGAGGAAACTCATCTCCTTACCCTATCTCTAAGGCTGAGCCCTACAGAGGAAACTCATCTCCTTAGCCTATCACTAAGACTGACCCCAACAGAGGAAACTCATCTCCTTACCCTATCTCTAAGGCTGAGCCCTAAAGAGGAACCTCATCTCCTTACCCTATCTCTAAGGCTGAGCCCAACAGAGGAAACACATCTCCTTACCCTATCTCTAAGGCTGAGCCCTACAGAGGAACCTCATGTCCTTACCCTATCTCTAAGGCTGAGCCCTACAGAGGAAACTCATCTCCTTACCCTATCTCTAAGGCTGAGCCCTAAAGAGGAACCTCATCTCCTTACCCTATCTCTAAGGCTGAGCCCTACATAGGAAACTCATCTCCTTACCCTATCTCTAAGGCTGAGCCCTACAGAGGAAACTCATGTCCTTACCCTATCTCTAAGGCTGAGCCCTACAGAGGAAACTCATCTCCTTACCCTATCTCTAAGGCTGAGCCCTACAGAGGAACCTCATGTCCTTACCCTATCTCTAAGGCTGAGCCCTACAGAGGAAACTCATCTCCTTACCATATCTCTAAGGCTGAGCCCTACAGAGGAAACTCATCTCCTTACCCTATCTCTAAGGCTGAGCCCTACAGAGGAAACTCATCTCCTTACCCTATCTCTAAGGCTGAGCCCTACAGAGGAAACTCATCTCCTTACCCTATCTCTAAGGCTGAGCCCTAAAGAGGAACCTCATCTCCTTACCCTTTCTCTAAGGCTGAGCCTTAGATATGATATATGATGTAGACATGAGACATGATGTAGACATGATGTAGATATGAGACATGATGTAGACATGAGATATGATGTAGACATGATGTAGACATGAGATATGATGTAGACATGATGTAGACATGAGATATGATGTAGACATGATGTAGACATGAGATATGATGTAGACATGAGATATGATGTAGACATGAGATATGATGTAGACATGATGTAGACATGA
Organism: Ophiodon elongatus; assembly: GCA_016806645.1. NCBI lineage: Eukaryota > Metazoa > Chordata > Actinopteri > Perciformes > Hexagrammidae > Ophiodon > Ophiodon elongatus. Next base: position 26,075 of record JACSYO010000297.1, on the reverse strand, counting down.
GATATGATGTAGATATGAGATATGATGTAGATATGAGACATGATGTAGACATGATGTAGATATGAGATATGATGTAGACATGAGATATGTAGACATGATGTAGACATGAGACATGATGTAGACATGATGTAGATATGATGTAGACATGAGACATGATGTAGACATGATGTAGACATGAGATATGATGTAGACATGAGACATGATGTAGACATGATGTAGACATGAGATATGATGTAGACATGATGTAGACATGAGACATGATGTAGACATGATGTAGACATGAGACATGATGTAGACATGAGACATGATGTAGACATGATGTAGACATGAGACATGATGTAGACATGATGTAGACATGATGTAGACATGAGACATGATGTAGACATGATGTAGACATGAGACATGATGTAGACATGATGTAGACATGAGACATGATGTAGACATGAGACATGATGTAGACATGATGTAGACATGAGATATGATGTAGACATGCTGTAGACAGGAGATATGATGTAGACATGCTGTAGACATGAGATATGATGTAGACATGAGATATGATGTAGACATGAGATATGATGTAGACATGATGTAGACATGAGATATGATGTAGACATGATGTAGACATGAGATATGATGTAGACATGATGTAGACATGAGATATGATGTAGACATGATGTAGATATGAGATAACATTTATTAAACGGTCTCTGAGAAGTTGCGAAACAAGAACACTGTCAACTGTTAATGTTCAAAATCTTTACTCGGACTTGGAAGAGAATTTCTGTTCAGTAGGTTGTAATAAAAATCAATTGAATAAAAGTTGGCAATATAGTGCATAATCCTCAGCTGAGGGTTCATAAGCAGAAGGCCACAGCCTTTCAACAGCAGCCTGTAAAAGCAGCCTGAAGAGTTACTGTCTGCTTATTGACCTCAGAGCCTCAAGCTGACCAGGACATGTGATCATATCGTCCAATGAGAATGTGCATCGTCGCCTCTCATTGGCTCAGTTTTACAACATATATTCAGCTAAAGTGTCACATGTCTAGAATCAGCATTCAGATTGGTGGTCGGTGCC
>JACSYO010000297.1:2500-17500 GCA_016806645.1 Ophiodon elongatus | reverse complement strand
TTTAAACTACGTCACCTTCACATTGCAGTGGTTGTTGCCACAGGCGTTTACGTTGCATCAGAGCTTTATAGTGTGGTCTGCCTCGTACCTTCCCTCTGCAGACAGATCGGACGTTCTCCACCGGCTGGCCGGTCTCCAGCTGAAACGCTCTGCAGCGCTTCATTTCCTGATCCCACAGCTTCACCGCGCCGCCCTCTTTAGTCCTGTCACATACACCAACACACATCATGGCTTTATGTTCAGAGTTCTGAATGCACTGCTTCCCTATGTGTCATAAGACTTAGAGGGCTGCCAGATGAAACGCCAGGAACATTCGCTGCCTCAGCCACTGTGGATCCAGAAGAACTAAACCAACTGCAGCCCAGGTCTACGGTTGTCCCTACTTCTGGTTCTTGAACCAAATATGGGAGTCAGGAAAGAACCAATGGTCTGGTCTTTCACCGGAGACCGAGAGGTGCCCTCATGTCCATAGTCCTGCCACGGTTCTCTCTGATCATCTTGAACCATCACAGGAGTCAAGAGCCACAGTTGGTCCGGTTCATCGCCTGGAACTCCACCAGAGGCAGCCGGACATCAGTTATGTTACGCTACAGGTGCTAGAACAATAACAACCGCTGCCTTCAGTGTTGTGGATCAGAAGTGACCACTGAAAGTGAACTGGTTTGTGACTTGTCCTCCCTTTTCTAACTGTAGCCGGGGTCAGGCCTGTTGATTCTCGGGTACTCACGGCCGTTCCTTCCCTCCGGTGACGATGAGGCCGTCCCTCAGGGTGGTGTACATGGTGAAGACTGGACCACTGTGCGCCTTCGCCACCACTCGAACCAGGAAGTGCTCCCTCCATACGTAAACGTCTCCGTTGATCGCGCCGGTGAACGTCAGGTTGCTCTGGAGACAAAACACTGACTCAATACAGATTTAAATATCTTATGTTAGAAGGTGAGCCAGAGCTTTGTTTTGATCTTACAGCACCGAAGGCGACAGACAGCATGGTCTGCATGCGGCCGTCCTCCACCGAGCCGATCACGCCTTTCTTGTACACGAGCGAACCTCCGACGAGAGTCCAGAACTTGATGTGTTTGATTCCCACCGACACAAACTGGGTGTCAGAGTCCGGTCTGAACTCCACCACGAAGATCCGCTCAGCATGGCCACCTTTACAAGTCACCTTGGTGCCTGGCAGAGAGATCAAAGGTCACTTTTCAAGTCAATATGTCTCTGGCAGAATCATAGTGAATTCTGTTTGCTTTACATGAATAAGTCCTTATTGGTCAAAATATGCTAAAACTGCTTAATGTATGAAAATAAAGCCACAAACAGACATTTCCTGTTACGCATGTTATAAATAAATGTTAAATGTATATCTGTCACAGATCGGATGAAGACTGATTTCTGGTCAACTTTCGAGTTTCCAATCAATCAATGTGTCTTCATCTTACTGGAGAAATGGTGTGCTATGAAGTCCTGCTTCAGGTTTAGAAGGACAGATTCCTTAATATAAAGGTCCAGAGCAAAACCCTTTTCCTTCAGTATATAAATAACTAGTGTCGCCTGATGGAGAACTCACCTTCACGATGAGACAGGAAGACGATGTTTCTGTTTCAACCTTCATTTATGACCCCGATTGATATTATTCTTATCTTCCTTTAATCGTTAAACACACTGCTCACCTGCTGTCACCAGGGTACCTGGATCCAGAACAGACCCTTATGGATTCTGATCCGTTCTGAACCCCCTCAGTCTAACGGTAACCATCACAGAGTAAATAAAGTTCATCCTCCAGTATCCAGTAGAACATGTGATCGTTTTTGGGACAGTGGTTAAAATAAATGATGTGGATCTTTGTGGACCAGCTGCTGTACTCAAACCACAAAGGGATCTGGATCTGTTAATACGGATCATCAATGATCAATAATTAGTATAGACAGCAAAAAAACACGATCAGAGATCTAAAGGTTATAGTTGCTCTCTTGTTTCTCTTGTGATGATCCGTTGCTTCTGGAGTGCTGAGAGAACTCTCTTGTCCTCATTACATCACGTACTTTATTTAATCAGGTGAACAGGTGATTTATTAAAAGGACTACATTAATAAAGCGCTTCTCTAGCATTAGCGACCACACAAGTCACGCACCTGATCTTTAGGAGTGATCAACAGTCACACTTTGGGGTTCTTCTTGGATCCTAGTGGACGACCACTCTATCCCTGAACCATGGCTACCCTAAAAGTTATAACGAAGGACTTTGTACCTTCCTGCCACCTCCACACGGTGATGGTGTGTTCAGGCTCCGCCCCCACCGACAGCAGCAGCTTTCCTGTGGCGCTGAAGTTGACGTAGCCGACGCCTTTAGCGTGGGAACAGCGGAGGATGGACAACGTCTGCTTGGTCATGGCATCCCATACATGGATGGATGGAGCAAGGCCTGATAGAGGAGACCAGAAATGTAGGAACCAAAGAACTGAGGAGCCACAGAACCAAGGCAACTAGATACCCATGGTCTAAGGATCCAAGGAACTGTGGACCAGAGGGCCTGAGGCAGTAAGGTAGCCCTGGAACCATAGCACTTAGGAACCTACGAACCACAGTACCAATGGGCCAAGGAACAGTAGAACCAGGAGTCAAGGAACCAAAGGACCTATCTAGTGCTGCACTTAACCAACTATTCTGTCAATTATTACTTTGATTAATCAATTATTAATCTAATAAAATGTTTATCAGTGCGTTAGCTTCATCAAGCTTTAAGTTTAAAACTGCTTCATCAAGGGCGTGAACTTTATTTAGTGTTAGCTTTTGAAGCTTTTGAAGCTTTTGAAGAGCTTCATCCAGCTTTAGTTTCAAAACAGCTACAAAAGACAAGAGAAACAGCCTCATTCCCTCCGAGTTCAACATGTGAGCTCCTCATTGGCTGACTCACTGCTCCACCTTAGGAGACGTCGCCCCGGCATCATAACCCTCGCATCCCAGAAAATATAGAACCAAAGGCCTAAGTCAATAAGATAGTAAGGAAGCTGAGGAACCATATGATCCAAGGAACCAAGAATCCCAGGAACTGTGGAACCAAGGACCAAAGTCACTAGTGTAGCCAAGGAACCATCTTCAGCACCTTAGATCATTGGTCCTTTGGTTGGAACCAAGGATTCAAAGAACAGTAGAACCAAGGAACATAAGACCCACAGTACCAAGGAGCAGAGGACTAGAGGGTCCCAGGGAATGTGGAAGCAACACACAAGGCATGGAACCTAAGGAATCAAGGACTTAAGGTAGTAAAGTAACCAAGGAAGCAAAGAACAGAGAAACAGCAGAAAAATAGAAACAGAATCATGGAATCAAGGAGTTGATGGACCAAGGAAACAAGGAACCAGGGAATCAAGGAATCAAGGAGGCAAAATATCAAAGAATGAAGGAAACAATGGACTGAAGAGGTAAGGAACCTTTGAAGACAAGGAGAGATGGAACCAGAGGAAGTGAGGAGAGTATCAGGGAGAACAGGCTAGGGATCAGGAGTTGAGGAGATAGGGGACCAGTGATCGTCTTCTACCTGGTCCTGACTCAGCAGAGACGTCTGGGAAGAGACGTTTTGGATTCAGAGTTGAGGAAATACAAACTGCTTGTTTTTCCCTCCACCTTGAATTCACAGGTGAGACCAGGTGAGACCAGGTGAGACCAGGTGAGTATTTAGAACTGTATGATGGTCACCAGCTTCATGTGAGCCAACCTGTAAACAGCCTCACCCTCCTCCCCCGATCCCCTCAGTTGACATCATTTAGTTTTTTGTTGTTTGTTTTCAATGTACTTTATAAATAAACATGGTTGGATTCCTCCTCTGGGGACTATGAACACCTCCAGTAAACGTAGAGCTCCTCCCATGTGATCACGGCTGTCGAGGTTACTCGGACCGGGTCGGGATTAAAGAACCCTGAGATCCTCTGCACCAATACAAGAGACCCGGGTCCAGCTGAGTCACAGTCTCACCACAGACACCACCAACAACACCACCACAGACACCACCACCACCACCACCAGCACAGACACCACCACAGACACCACCAACAGCACCAGCACAGACACCACCAACAGCACCACCACAGACACCACCAACAACACCACCACAGACACCACCACCACCACAGACACCACCACAGACACCAGTACAGACACCACCAACAGACACCACCACCAACAACAACACCAGCACAGACACCACCAACAGCACCACCACAGACACCACCACAGACACCACCAACAACACCAGCACAGACACCACCAACAACACCACCACAGACACCAACAGCACCACCACCACAGACACCACCAACACCACCACAGACACCACCACAGACACCACCAACAGACCACCACAGACACCACCAACAGACACCACCACAGACACCACCACCACAGACACCACCACCACCACAGACACCACCAACAACACCACCACAGACACCACCAACAACACCAGCACAGACACCACCAACAGCACACCACCACAGACACCACCACCACCACAGACACCACCAACAACACCACCACAGACACCACCACCAACACCACCACAGACACCACCAACAACACCACCACAGACACCACCACCAACACCAGCACAGACACCACCAACACCACCACAGACACCACACAGACACCACCAACAGCACCACCACAGACACCACCAACAACACCAGCACAGACACCACCAACAACACCAGCACAGACACCAACAGCACCACCACACCACAGACACACCAACAAAACCAACACCACCACAGAACCACCAACAGCACCACCACCATAGACACCACAACACACCACCACCAAACACCACCACCACAGACCCACCACCACCACAGACACACAACAACACCACCACAGACACCACCAACAACACCAGCACAGACACCACCAACAGCACCACCACCACAGACACCACCACCACCACAGACACCACCAACAACACCACCACAGACACCACCACCAACACCACCACAGACACCACCAACAACACCACCACAGACACCACCACCAACACCAGCACAGACACCACCAACAACACCACCAACAACAACACCACCAACACCACCACAGACACCACCAACAACACCACCAGACACCACCACCAACACCAGCACAGACACCACCAACAACACCACCAACAACACCACCACAACACCACCACCACCACCACCACAGACACCACCACAGACACCAACAACAACACCACAGACACCACCAACAACACCACCACAGACACCACCACCACAGACACCACCACCACCACCACCAACAACACCACCACAGACACCACCAACAACACCACCACAGACACCACCAACAACACCACCACAGACACCACCAACAACACCAGCACAGACACCACCAACAGCACCACCACCACAGACACCACCACCAACACCAGCACAGACACCACCAACAACACCACCACAGACACCACCAACAACACCACCAACAACACCACCACAGACACCACCACCAACACCAGCACAGACACCACCAACAACACCACCACCACCAACAACACCACCACAGACACCACCACCACCACCACCACAGACACCACCAACAACACCAGCACCACCAACACCATAGACACCACCAACACCACCAGCACCATAGACACCACCAACACCACCAGCACCAACACCACCAACAGCACCGTGACACGGCAACGCTAACATGCTAACATGCTACGAGCTGCTAAGCTAGGCGTTACTGCTATGGTTTCTCTCCGGCCATTCTCACTCTGAAATGGACTCATTTGAAAACACCGTTTACAAAAAGCTTCTCCATCCACACTAATGCTTCAGATTGTTGTTCGTATGATATGAATCTCTTCTTCATCTTCCTCCTCCTCAGGAAGCTGGTAACGACTCACTGAGTTCACAGGATGAGGACATGAGCTTTAAGGTCGGGTTCCTTCTGGCTCGGACAACAACATCACAACTAACCAACTCATGTCAAGAGTTAATATTAATATAATATTATATGAGATACTCTATACTCTTCTCGTGTTCCAGTAACTTCTGGTCTGGTTTTATAAAAAGTGTTTGAAGATGTGAGGGTCAGAGGTCAGAGCATGTGTACAGACTGTGAAGCCCTCTGAGGAGAGTTTGTGATTTTGGGCTATTCAAAATAAATTATCATTTCATTTCCACCTTTTCACCCTAAAACACTAATTCTATAATAATTTGTGTCAGAACGTTGAAACCAGTGGGATCACGGCTCTACGACTCTGGACCTCTCAGAGCTCTGGTGGCTCCTCCAGGATCTGAGCTCACAGGAGTCGACTAAACTCTGGTCCTCTCTGGTTTAGTGTGAGTGGATTTCACAAAGAAGCTGTGTTTTCATCTGAGTCCATGTCAGAGTGGACCTGGTCTCTGGAGCTACAAGAAGAACCACACCTGAACTGGATCCTGATACTCACCGGACACCTCAGCCTCTACACAGCGACACCACGTTAAACACGATAAACACGATAAACACGTTAAACACGTTAAACACGATAAACACGTTAAACACGATAAACACGATAAACACGTTAAACACGTTAAACACGATAAACACGATAAACACGTTAAACACGATAAACACGATAAACACGTTAAACACGTTAAACACGTTAAACACGATAAACACGTTAAACACGTTAAACACGATAAACACGATAAACACGTTAAACACGTTAAACACGTTAAACACGATAAACACGTTAAACACGTTAAACACGATAAACACGATAAACACGTTAAACACGATAAACACGTTAAACACGATAAACACGTTAAACACGATAAACACGATAAACACGTTAAACACGTTAAACACGTTAAACACGTTAAACACGATAAACACGTTAAACACGTTAAACACGTTAAACACGATAAACACGTTAAACACGTTAAACACGATAAACACGTTAAACACGATAAACACGATAAACACGTTAAACACGATAAACACGTTAAACACGTTAAACACGATAAACACGTTAAACACGATAAACACGTTAAACACGATAAACACGTTAAACACGATAAACACGTTAAACACGATAAACACGACTCCACAGAGGCAACAGAATGTGATGTGAGTGATGTGAGTGACAGCAGACTCACCTGGCAGGTCGGCCATGTCGCCTGGTGATGAGTGAGGCGTGACGATGAGGAAGCAGTGGACAAGAAGAGAAGTGCAATGGGCCAAAAGCAGTCGGGTCATGCATGAGAACAAAATGGCTGCTTATTGATCTGTCTGACGGCTTGTATGTCAACTAAATACTAATAAATATATAATAAACCATAGCGTTTAGAGCAATGAGACCACGAAAATATCCTCCTAGTGGTTGTTTAGTGTCTCCTAGTGGTTGTTTAGTGTCTCCTAGTGGTTGTTTAGTGTCTCCTAGTGGTTGTTTAGTGTCTCCTAGTGGTTGTTTAGAGTCTCTTTGTGGTTGTTTAGTGTCTCCTAGTGGTTGTTTAGAGTCTCTTTGTGGTTGTTTAGTGTCTCCTAGTGGTTGTTTAGTGTCTCCTAGTGGTTGTTTAGAGTCTCTTTGTGGTTGTTTAGTGTCTCCTAGTGGTTGTTTAGTGTCTCCTAGTGGTTGTTTAGTGTCTTTGTGGTTGTTTAGTGTCTCCTAGTGGTTGTTTAGTGTCTCTTTGTGATTGTTTATTGTCTCCTAGTGGTTGTTTATTGTCTCCTAGTGGTTGTTTAGTCTCCTAGTGGTTGTTTAGTGTCTCCTAGTGGTTGTTTAGTGTCTCCTAGTGGTTGTTTAGTCTCCTAGTGGTTGTTTAGTGTCTCTTTGTGATTGTTTATTGTCTCCTAGTGGTTGTTTAGTCTCCTAGTGGTTGTTTAGTGTCTCCTAGTGGTTGTTTAGTCTCCTAGTGGTTGTTTAGTGTCTCCTAGTGGTTGTTTAGTGTCTCCTAGTGGTTGTTTAGTGTCTCCTAGTGGTTGTTTAGAGTCTCTTTGTGGTTGTTTAGAGTCTCCTAGTGGTTGTTTAGAGTCTCCTAGTGGTTGTTTAGAGTCTCTTTGTGGTTGTTTAGTGTCTCCTAGTGGTTGTTTAGTGTCTCCTAGTGGTTGTTTAGTGTCTTTGTGGTTGTTTAGTGTCTCCTAGTGGTTGTTTAGTGTCTCTTTGTGATTGTTTATTGTCTCCTAGTGGTTGTTTATTGTCTCCTAGTGGTTGTTTAGTCTCCTAGTGGTTGTTTAGTGTCTCCTAGTGGTTGTTTAGTGTCTCCTAGTGGTTGTTTAGTGTCTCTTTGTGGTTGTTTATTGTCTCCTAGTGGTTGTTTAGTCTCTTTTGGTTTTAGGTCTCTTTGTGGTGTTTATGTCTTTGTGGTTGTTTATTGTCTCTTTGTGGTTGTTTAGTGTCTCCTAGTGGTTGTTTAGTGTCTCCTAGTGGTTGTTTAGAGTCTCCTAGTGGTTGTTTAGTGTCTCCTAGTGGTTGTTTAGAGTCTCCTAGTGGTTGTTTAGTGTCTCCTAGTGGTTGTTTAGTGTCTCCTAGTGGTTGTTTAGTGTCTCCTAGTGGTTGTTTAGTGTCTCCTAGTGGTTGTTTAGTGTCTCCTAGTGGTTGTTTAGTGTCTCCTAGTGGTTGTTTAGTGTCTCCTAGTGGTTGTTTAGTGTCTCCTAGTGGTTGTTTAGTGTCTCCTAGTGGTTGTTTAGTGTCTCTAGTGGTTGTTTAGTGTCTCCTAGTGGTTGTTTAGAGTCTCCAGTGGTTGTTTAGTTCTCCAGTGGTTGTTTAGTGTCTTTGTGGTTGTTTATGTCTCCTAGTGGTTGTTTAGGTCTCCTGTGGTTGTTTAGTGTCTCCTAGTGGTTTTTTGTGGTTGTTAGGTTCTCTAGTGGTTGTTTAGTCTATTGTTTAGTGTCTCCTAGTGGTTTAGATCTCTTTGTGGTTGTTAGTTCTCTAGTGGTTGTTTAGTGTCTCCTAGTGGTTGTTTAAGTCTCTTTGTGGTTGTTTAGTGTCTCTAGTGGTTGTTTAGTGTCTCCTAGTGGTTGTTTAGTGTCTCTTTGTGGTTGTTTAGTGTCTCCTAGTGGTTGTTTAGTGTCTCCTAGTGGTTGTTTAGTGTCTCCTAGTGGTTGTTTAGTGTCTCCTAGTGGTTGTTTAGAGTCTCCTAGTGGTTGTTTAGTGTCTCCTAGTGGTTGTTTAGAGTCTCCTAGTGGTTGTTTAGTGTCTAGTGGTTGTTTAGTGTCTCCTATGTTGTTTAGAGTCTCCTAGTGGTTGTTTAATGTCTCCTAGTGGTTGTTTAGTGTCTCTTTGTGGTTGTTTAGTGTCTCCTAGTGGTTGTAGAGTCTCTTTGTGGTTGTTTAGTGTCTTTGTGGTTGTTTAGTGTCTCCTAGTGGTTGTTTAGAGTCTCTTTGTGGTTTTTAGTGTCTTTGTGGTTGTTTCTCCTAGTGGTTGTTTAGAGTCTCCTAGTGGTTGTTTAACAGTCTCCTAGTGGTTGTTTAGAGTCTCTTTGTGGTTGTTTAGTGTCTCCTAGTGGTTGTTTAGTGTCTCCTAGTGGTTGTTTAGTGTCTCCTAGTGGTTGTTTAGTGTCTTTGTGGTTGTTAAGTGTCTCCTAGTGGTTGTTTAGAGTCTCCTAGTGGTTGTTTAGAGTCTCCTAGTGGTTGTTTAGAGTCTCCTAGTGGTTGTTTAGTGTCTCCTAGTGGTTGTTTAGTGTCTCCTAGTGGTTGTTTAGTGTCTCCTAGTGGTTGTTTAGTGTCTCCTAGTGGTTGTTTAGTGTCTCCTAGTGGTTGTTTAGTGTCTCCTAGTGGTTGTTTAGTGTCTCCTAGTGGTTGTTTAGAGTCTCCTAGTGGTTGTTTAGTGTCTCCTAGTGGTTGTTTAGAGTCTCCTAGTGGTTGTTTATGTCTCCTAGTGGTTGTTTAGAGTCTCAGGGTGTTAGTCCCTGTGGTTGTTAGTCTCCTAGTGGTTTTTAGCCCTAGTGGTGTTTAGTGTCTCCTAGTGGTTGTTTAGTGTCTCTAGTGGTTGTTTAGTCTCCTAGTGGTTGTTTAGTGTCTCTTTGTGATTGTTTATTGTCTCCTAGTGGTTGTTTAGTCTCCTAGTGGTTGTTTAGTGTCTCCTAGTGGTTGTTTAGTCTCCTAGTGGTTGTTTAGTGTCTCCTAGTGGTTGTTTAGTGTCTCCTAGTGGTTGTTTAGTGTCTCCTAGTGGTTGTTTAGAGTCTCTTTGTGGTTGTTTAGAGTCTCCTAGTGGTTGTTTAGAGTCTCCTAGTGGTTGTTTAGAGTCTCTTTGTGGTTGTTTAGTGTCTCCTAGTGGTTGTTTAGTGTCTCCTAGTGGTTGTTTAGTGTCTTTGTGGTTGTTTAGTGTCTCCTAGTGGTTGTTTAGTGTCTCTTTGTGATTGTTTATTGTCTCCTAGTGGTTGTTTATTGTCTCCTAGTGGTTGTTTAGTCTCCTAGTGGTTGTTTAGTGTCTCCTAGTGGTTGTTTAGTGTCTCCTAGTGGTTGTTTAGTGTCTCTTTGTGGTTGTTTATTGTCTCCTAGTGGTTGTTTAGTCTCTTTGTGGTTGTTTAGTGTCTCTTTGTGGTTGTTTAGTGTCTTTGTGGTTGTTTATTGTCTCTTTGTGGTTGTTTAGTGTCTCCTAGTGGTTGTTTAGTGTCTCCTAGTGGTTGTTTAGAGTCTCCTAGTGGTTGTTTAGTGTCTCCTAGTGGTTGTTTAGAGTCTCCTAGTGGTTGTTTAGTGTCTCCTAGTGGTTGTTTAGTGTCTCCTAGTGGTTGTTTAGAGTCTCCTAGTGGTTGTTTAGTGTCTCCTAGTGGTTGTTTAGTGTCTTTGTGGTTGTTTAGTGTCTCCTAGTGGTTGTTTAGAGTCTCTTTGTGGTTGTTTAGTGTCTCTTTGTGGTTGTTTATGTCTCCTAGTGGTTGTTTAGTGTCTCCTAGTGTTGTTAGTTCTTGTGTTGTTTAGTCTCACTGGTTGTTTAGGTCTCCTAGTGGTTGTTTAGTGTCTCCTAGTGGTTGTTTAGAGTCTCCTAGTGGTTGTTTAGTGTCTCCTAGTGGTTGTTTAGTGTCTTTGTGGTTGTTTAGTGTCTCCTAGTGGTTGTTTAGAGTCTCTTTGTGGTTGTTTAGTGTCTTTGTGGTTGTTTAGTGTCTCCTAGTGGTTGTTTAGTGTCTCCTAGTGGTTGTTTAGTGTCTCCTAGTGGTTGTTTAGAGTCTCTTTGTGGTTGTTAAGTGTCTCCTAGTGGTTGTTTAGAGTCTCTTTGTGGTTGTTTAGTGTCTTTGTGGTTGTTTAGTGTCTCCTAGTGGTTGTTTAGAGTCTCTTTGTGGTTGTTAAGTGTCTCCTAGTGGTTGTTTAGTGTCTTTGTGGTTGTTTAGTGTCTCCTAGTGGTTGTTTAGAGTCTCTTTGTGGTTGTTTAGTGTCTTTGTGGTTGTTTAGTGTCTCCTAGTGGTTGTTTAGTGTCTCCTAGTGGTTGTTTAGTGTCTCCTAGTGGTTGTTTAGTGTCTTTGTGGTTGTTTAGTGTCTCCTAGTGGTTGTTTAGTGTCTCCTAGTGGTTGTTTAGTGTCTCCTAGTGGTTGCTTAGAGTCTCTTTGTGGTTGTTTAGTGTCTCCTAGTGGTTGTTTAGTGTCTCCTAGTGGTTGTTTATAGTCTCTTTGTGGTTGTTTAGTGTCTCCTAGTGGTTGTTTAGTGTCTCCTAGTGGTTGTTTAGTGTCTCTTGTGGTTGTTTAGTGTCTCCTAGTGGTTGTTTAGTGTCTCCTAGTGGTTGTTTAGTGTCTCCTAGTGGTTGTTTAGTGTCTCCTAGTGGTTGTTTAGAGTCTCCTAGTGGTTGTTTAGTGTCTCCTAGTGGTTGTTTAGAGTCTCCTAGTGGTTGTTTAGTGTCTCCTAGTGGTTGTTTAGTGTCTCCTAGTGGTTGTTTAGAGTCTCCTAGTGGTTGTTTAATGTCTCCTAGTGGTTGTTTAGTGTCTCTTTGTGGTTGTTTAGTGTCTCCTAGTGGTTGCTTAGAGTCTCTTTGTGGTTGTTTAGTGTCTTTGTGGTTGTTTAGTGTCTCCTAGTGGTTGTTTAGAGTCTCTTTGTGGTTGTTTAGTGTCTTTGTGGTTGTTTAGTGTCTCCTAGTGGTTGTTTAGAGTCTCCTAGTGGTTGTTTAATGTCTTTGTGGTTGTTTAGTGTCTCCTAGTGGTTGTTTAGAGTCTCTTTGTGGTTGTTTAGTGTCTTTGTGGTTGTTTAGTGTCTCCTAGTGGTTGTTTAGTGTCTCCTAGTGGTTGTTTAGTGTCTTTGTGGTTGTTAAGTGTCTCCTAGTGGTTGTTTAGAGTCTCCTAGTGGTTGTTTAGAGTCTCCTAGTGGTTGTTTAGAGTCTCCTAGTGGTTGTTTAGTGTCTCCTAGTGGTTGTTTAGTGTCTCCTAGTGGTTGTTTAGTGTCTCCTAGTGGTTGTTTAGTGTCTCCTAGTGGTTGTTTAGTGTCTTTGTGGTTGTTAAGTGTCTCCTAGTGGTTGTTTAGAGTCTCCTAGTGGTTGTTTAGAGTCTCCTAGTGGTTGTTTAGTGTCTCCTAGTGGTTGTTTAGAGTCTCCTAGTGGTTGTTTAGTGTCTCCTAGTGGTTGTTTAGAGTCTCCTAGTGGTTGTTTAGTGTCTCCTAGTGGTTGTTTAGTGTCTCCTAGTGGTTGTTTAGAGTCTCCTAGTGGTTGTTTAGTGTCTCCTAGTGGTTGTTTAGAGTCTCCTAGTGGTTGTTTAGTGTCTCCTAGTGGTTGTTTAGTGTCTTTGTGGTTGTTTAGTGTCTCCTAGTGGTTGTTTAGAGTCTCTTTGTGGTTGTTTAGAGTCTCTTTGTGGTTGTTTAGTGTCTTTGTGGTTGTTTAGTGTCTCCTAGTGGTTGTTTAGTGTCTCCTAGTGGTTGTTTAGTCTCCTAGTGGTTGTTTAGTGTCTCCTAGTGGTTGTTTAGTGTCTCCTAGTGGTTGTTTAGTCTCCTAGTGGTTGTTTAGTCTCCTAGTGGTTGTTTAGAGTCTCCTAGTGGTTGTTTAGAGTCTCTTTGTGGTTGTTTAGTGTCTTTGTGGTTGTTTAGTGTCTCCTAGTGGTTGTTTTAAGTCTTCTCGTGGTTGTTTTAAGTCTCCTAGTGGTTGTTTTAAGTCTCCTCGTGGTTGTTTTATGTCTCCTAGTGGTTGTTTTAAGTCTCCTAGTGGTTGTTTTAAGTCTCCTCGTGGTTGTTTTAAGTCTCCTAGTGGTTGTTTTAAGTCTCCTGTGGTTGTTTTATGTCTCCTAGTGGTTGTTTTAAGTCTCCTAATGGTTGTTTAGTGTGTCTTTCTGGTTGTTTAGTGTCTCCTAGTGGTTGTTTTATGTCTCCTAGTGGTTGTTTAGTGTGTCTTTGTGGTTGTTTAGTGTCTCCTAGTGGTTGTTTTATGTCTCCTAGTGGTTGTTTTATGTCTCCTAGTGGTTGTTTTATGTCTCCTAGTGGTTGTTTTAAGTCTCCTAGTGGTTGTTTTAAGTCTCCTAGTGGTTGTTTTAAGTCTCCTAGTGGTGGTTTTAAGTCTCTGAATGTTCTGCAGTTGAAATGATTTTGTTGCAGATATTAAAGCCTCTTATTGTTTGTTTGCAGCGAGTTGAAGAAGATGAACACAGCAGTCTGTCCTCACCGATCTGTCCCGTAGCGATGATGTTTTGGTACTTTGGGTGCTGGTTGACGGTCAGACAGAGGATGTCGTCGGTGTGTTCCAGGTAGAAACTCTGGGTTCCTGTCGGGACAGGAAGCAGGTGGTGTGATGTCACCATCAACAACAACAACAACAACATTGGAGGCCTGAGGCCGGACTGACCGGCGGACAGGTTCTGGATGACCACGGCAGCAGCGGTGTGGAAGATGATGTCAGCGCCGTCGTTGAGGTAATGCAGGTTGTTGCGACAGTCGAAGCCTCGGTACCCAAACACGTGGTCCAGCACCAGCTCCTGGGAACCAGACACATCAGCTGTCAGTGTGAAGTCACATGTGAAGTCACATGACAGAGGACCGACGGGGTCAACGAGCACTGACCTCCACCACCTTCTTCTTCTTGGTCACGTTGTTCTTCAGCAGTTTGTCAGGCAGCGGAGCAGCTCGACTCACAGGAGGCCTGCACAGGAAACACATGGTGGAACACTGTGTGTGTGTGTGTGTGTGTGTGTGTGTGTGTCTGTGTGTTGTGTGTGTGTGTCTGTGTGTGTGTGTGTGTGTGTGTGTGTGTGTCTGTGTGTGTCTGTGTGTGTGTGTCTGTGTGTGTGTGTGTGTGTGTGTGTGTGTGTCTGTGTGTCTGTGTGTGTGTGTGTGTGTGTGTGTCTGTGTGTGTGTGTGTGTCTGTGTGTGTGTGTGTGTGTGTGTGTCTGTGTGTGTGTGTCTGTGTGTGTGTCTGTGTGTGTGTGTGTGTGTGTGTGTCTGTGTGTGTGTGTGTGTCTGTGTGTGTGTGTGTGTGTCTGTGTGTGTGTGTGTGTGTGTGTGTCTGTGTGTGTGTGTGTCTGTGTGTGTCTGTGTGTGTGTGTGTGTGTGTGTGTGTGTGTGTGTGTGTGTGTGTGTGTGTGTGTGTGTGTGTGTGAGATCACCTCTCCTCCACAGGAGGCTCTCTGAGCTGCAGGTGAGGTCTGGTTCCTGACATGTTCCTGATGCTGGCGGAGTAGATCTTGGTGACGTAGTCCACCACCTTCTCCCGGGCCACGTCGCTGTCGTACCCTGAAACACAGCGACGATTCCGAGGCTCCTCTGAGTCAAACATTCATCCTTGAAATGGTTTGGACCAATCAGTGCTCAGCGGCTCACTGAGGGAGACTTTCAGAATAAAAGCCTGTGTGGTTGTGTTGCACTGAGGGAGACTTTCAGAATAAAAGCCTGTGTGGTTGTGATGCACTGAGGGAGACTTTCAGAATAAAAGCCTGTGTGGTTGTGATGCACTGAGGGAGACTTTCAGAATAAAAGCCTGTGTGGTTGTGATGCACTGAGGGAGACTTTCAGAATAAAAGCCTGTGTGGTTGTGATGCACTAAGGGAGACTTTCAGAATAAAAGCCTGTGTGGTTGTGATGCACTGAGGGAGACTTTCAGAATAAAAGCCTGTGTGGTTGTGATGCACTGAGGGAG
>JACSYO010000296.1:230000-237500 GCA_016806645.1 Ophiodon elongatus | reverse complement strand
TATTTATTAAAAAAAACATTACTAGCTCTCCTCCTGTTGGTTCTCCGTTAGCGGTGCTGCTAACGTTACTAGCTCTCCTCCTGTTGGTTCTCCGTTAGCGGTGCTGCTAACGTTACTAGCTCTCCTCCTGTTGGTTCTCCTGCGATGAGCAATGCTGCTAACATTACTAGCTCTCCTCCGTTGGTTCTCCGTTAGCAGTCTGAACGTTTAAATCTCCTCCTGCTGGTTCTCCGTTAGCAGTGCTGCTAACGTTACTAGCTCTCCTCCTGTTGGTTCTCCGTTAGCGGTGCTGCTAATGTTACTAGCTCTCTTCCTGTTGATTCTCCATTAGCGGTGCTGCTAACGTTACTAGCTCTCCTCATGTTGCTTTAAACACTGATTGGTTGTTTACAAAGTCACATGATCAGAGATCAGAGACTAGAGACACATCATGATGTCATGATCACATGTTAATGCTTTTAGGAGGAAGAAGGTTTTTGATTTCACAAAAAAAGTCTTGAGCAAGATGTTTCAGTCTCTCCAAATATGTCGTCTTATTATGGGGTGTAACGATCAGTGTGGCCTGTAGGGGTCACTGTGGGCTTCTGCTGCCGTGTCATCTGAGAATGATGCCTTTATGTACTTTACTTTTATGTTCCTGTTAAAGTAAAAATGACCTTCAGATGTCCTTTTACCCTGAAACCAGTTGTGTGTGTGTGTGGAGGTTTTTTACCTGTCTTGTGGGGACATCAGCCGATCACACAGTCACATTGTGGGGACTGGCTATTTTTGGGGGGACAGTAACGTCCCCATAATGTAAGTCATTCAAATTCAGGGTAAAGACTTGGTTTACGGTTTGGGTAAGAAATGAATGTAAGTCAATATAATGTCCCCAAAAGTCATTAAAGTGTGTGTGTGTGTGTGTGTGTGTGTGTGTGTGTGTGTGTGTGTGTGTGTGTGTGTGTGTGTGTGTGTGTGTGTGTGTGTGTGTGTGTGTGACCTCAGCTCTGCCCCGTCCAGTCCAGTATAATATGACACCAGCAGCAGAGGTAAAAGCTTCATGAATTTAGGAACAATAATCCATTTTGCTGCAATGCCACTGCAATGCAACACCCCCTTTGTCTCGTTCAGGGATGCTCCCCATGTGTGTGTGTGTGTGTGTGTGTGTGTGTGTGTGTGTGTGTGTGTGTGTGTGTGTGTGTGTGTGTACAAATATTTGAGGGGGACAGATGAAAGGGCGATAGTCTGGTCTCCTGTCAGAGGTTGACTGATGGAGGGAGGGAGCAGGACAGGGAGAGAAAGATGAGACAAAGTGAGTCAGCTCACCTTTTTCTTGCTCGGTTTGATGTTTTGCCCATTTCTGGGATTTATAAACTAATTACTGACGTCTCACCTCCGCTGACCTCCAACCGAGGAGCTGCTGCGTTTGGTGTTTTACGATCGGCTCTGATTCACGTCCCGCTCGCTTTGTCTCTCCGCCGCCGACCGAGGCGATAAATCTGAAGGCCGACCGGCGTCGGACCGCCAGACGGCGAGCCGTGAACACGGTGCAGCGTCTAGCAGCTAAAGAGACGGATGTTTCCCTCAGGAGGTGGTGGTGGTGGAGGAGGAGACCAAAGACGGAGCTAAAAGAGACGTAGTTTACCTTCATCGGGGGACACAAACACAAAGACTCCTCATGAATCTGATTCCAATAGAAAGATTCAGGTACAGCCCTGACTGATGATCACATGATCCATATCCCAACAGACCAACCAGAGCTTGTCATGGTCAAGACCCTGTCAATCACCCTGTAGCCCCGCCCTAAAGCATCCCCTCTTTATGGTCTGTCTGACTCTAAATGGACCATAATTTACTAAATGAACATCATGCTGTATTGAAGAAGACTTGAAACTAGAGATTGAGACATAAACTCATGTTTACAATGTTTACTGAGGGAATAAATCAAGAGAGAAGTAGAGTCATTTTCTATAGACTTCTATACAACCAGAGGAGTCGCCCCCTGGTGGTCAGGAGAGAGAATGCAGCTTTAACACATGAAGCTTTGACTTCTATACAACCAGAGGAGTCGCCCCCTGGTGGTCAGGAGAGAGAATGCAGGTTGCTTCCTGGATATAATATTCTAATCTCTCTCTCTAATGTCTTTCCAGCTCCATGGACCAATCATCATGAGACTCCTCAACAACCCCCTGTCCTCGCTCCTCCCCCTCCTACAGTGCCCACCCCTTCCTCTGCGCCATCGCTGCTGCCTGTCGACCCTCTCGGCCAATGGCGGCACAGCGTCACGCCGACGCCTCAGCACAGACGGCCCCGCCCCTCAGCCAGTGATTGGTCAGGACTCGGTGGCGGTGTTGGGCCGCTCCTACCCCCGCGATGAGTTCACCAACGTCACACCGAGGATCTTGGCCAAGGTCGGCCGCAACCTCCACAACCAACCCCATCATCCTCTCTGGCTGATCAAGGAGCGAATCAAAGCTCACTTCTACAGGTACGCACTGAGGAAAGGTGATGTCCTCCATCTTGTTTTGACTCTATCGGCTCGTAACTACCAACATGTAGAGCACCAATACTTCCAAGCTCAACGGTTCTGAACTCGTGACTTTTTTACCAAAGAGTGCTCCAACCCTTTAACAAACCATGTTCTTTAGCTAAACCGTTGTCCCGTATGCGCTCCATTTCTGTAACCAGTGTAGCTTAAAGCATGGTGGAATTAGCAGTATAACTAGCTAACTAGCCAGCCGCTAAACTAGTAAAATTGAACAACTTAATGCGTCATTCACACACTCTTAACGCACATTGTTGACACCAGATGAGTGACAACTTTGCGCAGCTCATTTTCTGTAACAATTTCTGTAGCACAAAAGCATGCTGGAATTAGCAAGCTAGCTACGTAGCTAGCTGCTAAATTAGTACAACTTACCATAGTAATGCTTCATCCACACACTAGCATCACAGTGTAGTAAAGCACATTGTTACTTCAGATGAGGGACAACTTTGCTCGGTTCATTTTCTGTGACCAGTGTTGCATTTAAGAATAGTGGAATTAGCACGCTAGCTAGCCAGCCGCTAAATTAGTAAAATTGAACAACTTAATGCTTCATCCACACACTCTTGTCACAGCGTGGGGAAGCACATTGTTAACGCCAGATGAGTGACAACTTTGCTCAGCTCAATTTTGGTAACAAGTGTAGCATGAAATCATGGAAGAAGAATTAGCAAGCTAGCTACTTAGCCAACTGCTAAATGAGTAAAACTTACCATCTTAATGCTTCATCCACACACTAGCCTCACTGCTTATAAAAGCGCATCAACACCAGATGAGTGACAACTTTGCTCGGTTCATTTGCTTTGACCAGTGTAGCATGAAAACATGGTGGAATTAGCGAATTAGCTACTTAGCCAACTGCTAAATGAGTAAAACTTACCATCTTAATGCTTCATCCACACACTGGCCTCACAGCGTATGAAAGCACATTGCTAACACTATATGAGTGACAACTTTTCTCTATTAATTGTTTTAACAAGTGTAGCATGAAAGCATAGTGGAATTAGCAAACTAGCTGCTAAATAAGTCAAACTTAGGGTTATGACTCTCCGCAGGCTCGGAGTGTCTTCGGGGACGGTCGGGTGTAAAAGTTTTGCTGCAGTGAATTACGGTTGCGTTGTTAAAAAAGAAAAAGCCAACACACACACACACACACACACACACACACACACACACACACACACACACACACACACACACACACACACACAGCAGCATTAATGCTGCATTACGAAGTCATTAAGGAGTCACGGGGGGTGTGTGTGTGTGACAGTGCTTTATGGCTCTGCCATTTCACAGGTCGGGAACTTCACCCTTTAGAAAAGCCTGTCTGCTCCACCAGCAGCAGGACAGCAGACTCCCAAGGGCTGCTGGGTAATTTAACAAGATGATCAACAGCTGCTTTACATTAATGCTGCTTCTCGCTCTCTTTTGTTGTCTCTTCCTCTTCGTCTCTTCCTCTACTCGTCTCTTTTGATTCTAAGGAGACTTACAACATGAATAAAATACATTCAGAGTATTAGTAGTAGTACAAATACTGCGGTTTAGCAGTAAATTATAATGTGTGGCGACTAGTTGGCTTTAAAATGACGTCTTTTTAGGAACATAAAACTGTTTGAATAATATTTCAATGTTTAAATTGTCTTATCCCTCCTAACCTCTTGTAGACACTTGGAAACATGTGTTTACCAATTTAAAATTCTATTTATTTGTTGTGATTTATGTCATAATAACTGTGTTATTCTGCACTGAAGACATAGTTCTCTAATTCTAGTCATCATGGTTCTGTTTCAGAGAGGAGCAGGGCTTTTATTTTGAAAATCAAAATCAAAGAATGTTGGAAATCAAAGAATTTTGAAAATCAAAGAATAAAGAAATCTTTAGCTCTCAGATAAATGTGGTGGAGAAGAAATGGAAATACTCAAGATACCTCTGGATTATACTTCACTTGAGTAAATGTACTTAGTTGTTAGTATATAAAGGTTTATTCAGGTTCAGGCTTTTTTTTGTTTCTGTCACTCGTTTGTTTGTTTGTTTGTTTGTTTGTTTACTCTGCTCGTCCATCGATAACAACGACTCTGCCTCACAGTGCTTACATCGGTCGCTATGGGAACCCGCTCTTCTCCGTCCATGACAACCTGAGCCCGGTGGTGACGGTGGAGCAGAACTTTGACAGGTCAGCAGCTTTTTATACGTATAATACATATCATGTCCTCATGTCCTCATGTCCTCGTGTCCTCGTGTCCTCGTGTCCTCGTGTCCTCATGTCCTCGTGTCCTCGTGTCCTCATGTCCTTGTGTCCTTGTGTCCTTATGTCCTCGTGTCCTCGTGTCCAAATGTTCTCGTGTCCTCATGTCCTCGTGTCGACACGTGTATGTATATATATCTATATATCTATCTATATATCTATATAGATATATAGATATATATACATATATTAGATATATATATTATGATTTAGTTGTTGTGGAAACCTTTCCCTGTGTGACTTGATGAATCCTCCGTGAGGTGAATCTCTTCTGTGGTTTGATTGACAGCTTGCTGATCCCGCCCGGCCACCCCAGCAGGAAGCGAGGAGACAACTACTACCTGAACAGGTGAGTGACATATATATAGATATATCTATATCTATATATATATAGATATAGATATATATATATAGCTATATCTATATATATATATATATATATATAGATATATATATATATATAGATATAGCTATATATATATATATAGACCTATCTATCTATCTATCTATCTATCTATCTATCTATCTATCTATCTATCTATCTATCTATCTGTCTGTCTGTCTGTCTGTCTGTCTGTCTGTCTGTCTGTCTGTCTGTCTGTCTGTCTGTCTGTCTGTCTGTCTGTCTGTCTGTCTGTCTGTCTGTCTATCTATCTATCTATCTATCTATCTATCTATCTATCTATCTATCTATCTATCTATCTATCTATCTATCTATCTATCTATCTATCTATCTATCTATCTATCTATCTATCTATCTATCTATCCATCTATCTATCTATCTATCTATATATATAAAAATATTATTTATTTATAAAATAAATACATAAAACTGTCACTTGTTCCAGGAAGACGATGCTCCGCGCGCACACCTCCGCCCACCAGAGGGAGCTGGTGAGCTCCGGGCTCGACGCCTTCTTGTTGGTCGGAGACGTTTACAGGCGGGACGAGATCGACGCCAGTCACTACCCCGTCTTCCACCAGATGGAGGGAGTCCGGCTCTTCTCCAACCACGAGGTAGAGACGGCGGTCAGACCAACACGCGTCTGAGGACAGTTTGAGACGGATCTCATGCTTTCATGCTACACTGGCTTCAGGAAACAAAGTTGTCACTTATCTGTTTGTAGCAAGAGAGCGTGTGGATGAATTTATTAAGTCGTTTAATTTTACTCATCGAGCAGCCGGCTAGTTAGCTAGCTACCTTGCTAATTCCACCATGCTTCCATGCTAGCATTACACTGGTTAAAAGAAGTAGCCCAACAGCGGTCTGGTGTCCGGCGAGCTAACTAGCCAGCTATGGAGAAGCTAGCTAGCTAGCTAGGTATTATTCTCTTTCCTCCTACGCTCTCTGTCCACGTGCGTACGTCCACATGTCCACGTGCGTACGTCCTCTTGTCCTCGTGTCCACACGCGTACGTCCTCTTGTCCACACGCCTACGTCCTTGTGTCCACACGCCTACGTCCTTGTGTCCACACGCCTACGTCCTCGTGGCCACACGCGTACGTCCTCATGTCCTCGTGTCCACACGCCTACGTCCTCTTGTCCACACGCGTACGTCCTCGTGTCCACACGCCTATGTCCTCTTGTCCACACGCGTACGTCCTCATGTCCTCGTGTCCACACGTGTACGTCCTCGTGTCCACACGCGTACGTCCTCTTGTCCTCGTGTCCACACGCGTACGTCCTCGTGTCCACACGCGTACGTCCTCGTGTCCACACGCTTACGTCCTCTTGTCCACACGCGTACGTCCTCATGTCCTCGTGTCCACACGTGTACGTCCTCATGTCCTCGTGTCCACACGTGTACGTCCTCTTGTCCTCGTGTCCACACGCGTACGTCCTCTTGTCCTCTTGTCCACACGCGTACGTCCTCATGTCCTCGTGTCCACACGCGTACGTCCTCTTGTCCTTGTGTCCACACGTGTACGTCCTCATGTCCTTGTGTCCACACGCGTACGTCCTCTTGTCCACACGCGTACGTCCTCTTGTCCTTGTGTCCACACGCGTACGTCCTCTTGTCCTTGTGTCCACATGCGTACGTCCACATGTCCTCGTGTCCACACGTGTACGTCCTCTTGTCCTCTTGTCCTCTTGTCCACGTGCGTACGTCCTCTTGTCCTCGTGTCCACACGCGTACGTCCTCATGTCCTCGTGTCCACACGTGTACGTCCTCTTGTCCTCGTGTCCACACGCGTACGTCCTCATGTCCTCGTGTCCACACGTGTACGTCCTCTTGTCCTCGTGTCCTCGTGTCCACACGCGTACGTCCTCATGTCCTCGTGTCCACACGCGTAGTCCTCTTGTCCTCGTGTCCACACGCGTACGTCCTCATGTCCTCGTGTCCTCTTGTCCACGTGCGTACGTCCTCTTGTCCACGTGCGTACGTCCTCTTGTCCACGTGCGTACGTCCTCTTGTCCACGTGCGTACGTCCTCTTGTCCACGTCCTCGTGTCCTCTTGTCCACGTGCGTACGTCCTCTTGTCCACGTCCTCGTGTCCTCTTGTCCACGTGCGTACGTCCTGGTGTCCTCCACCAGATGCTGGTGTCTTACGCTGTGCGGCCTGACGTGTCCTCTGTCCCCAGCTGTTCTCCGAGGTGCAGCACGGTGAGGACCTGTCCCTCTTTGAGGCCGGAGGACGCAGGACGCCTCACCAGCAGGAGACTCACTCTCTGGAGGCCGTGAAGCTGCTGGAGTTCAACCTGAAGCTCACGCTGACGCGACTCGTC
>JACSYO010000296.1:182500-222500 GCA_016806645.1 Ophiodon elongatus | reverse complement strand
ACAACGTGCTAGTTCTGATCGTCAACAACAACATGCTAGTTCTGATCGTCAACAACAACAACATGCTAGTTCTGATCGTCAACAACAACGTGCTAGTTCTGATCGTCAACAACAACGTGCTAGTTCTGATCGTCAACAACAACGTGCTAGTTCTGATCGTCAACAACAACGTGCTAGTTCTGATCGTCAACAACAACATGCTAGTTCTGATCGTCAACAACAACATGCTAGTTCTGATCGTCAACAACAACGTGCTAGTTCTGATCGTCAACAACAACGTGCTAGTTCTGATCGTCAACAACAACGTGCTAGTTCTGATCGTCAACAACAACATGCTAGTTCTGATCGTCAACAACAACAACATGCTAGTTCTGATCGTCAACGACAACGTGCTAGTTCTGATCGTCAACAACAACGTGCTAGTTCTGATCGTCAACAACAACGTGCTAGTTCTGATCGTCAACAACAACATGCTAGTTCGTCAACAACAACAACATGCTAGTTCTGATCGTCAACGACAACGTGTTAGTTCTGATCGTCAACAACAACGTGCTAGTTCTGATCGTCAACAACAACGTGCTAGTTCTGATCGTCAACAACAACGTGCTAGTTCTGATCGTCAACAACAACATGCTAGTTCTGATCGTCAACAACAACAACATGCTAGTTCTGATCGTCAACAACAACGTGCTAGTTCTGATCGTCAACAACAACGTGCTAGTTCTGATCGTCAACAACAACGTGCTAGTTCTGATCGTCAACAACAACATGCTAGTTCTGATCGTCAACAACAACGTGCTAGTTCTGATCGTCAACAACAACGTGCTAGTTCCGATATATTATTATTATTATTGTTATAAATGCAGATGACAGCGTGTTTGACATGAATAAACATAGTTTCATCTTGTTGCACACTATAATAACTTACGTGCACCGTAGTTTAACTTTTAATTCGTAGTACTGGTAGTACTTCACTGAAGTACAACTTTTACTTTAGCATTTTTACACTTTTAGTACTTCTTCCACCATTGGAACGGAGTACAATCATTATTTGAGTTATTTAAATCAAACTTAAATAACAATCAAAGTACAAAAGTGCATGAAATTGGGCTCATTTACCTCCCAGATTAATATTCTCACATTTAATAAAAAGTGTCACCTCCTTCATTAAGGGCCTCATGTTTTAGAACAAAGAAACAGGAGGCGTGTACGTAGTGCCGCTCTGAGCTCGGCTCTCTGGATGTTTGACTCCTCGTGGGTTTGTCCTGCAGAGACGGAGACTTTATTTTAAGGTGAAGCCGAACGCTGGGTGTCAAACCTCCATGCTTTTTTTTTTCCTACTGACCCAAATGTGTCGCAGCATCAATCAAATGTAAAAAAAAAAACCTGTCAAGTACTAAAAGATGCTGTTGGATGTCTCAGTCAGATTCAAACTCCTTTTTACTGACAGTTTTGTGATGAGGGAAGAAAACTTTTTGGCCGTCGCCATCTTGTTTTTTTGTAACTAGTAAACAGGAAGTGACCATATCTGGACTGAGGAGGAGTGATGTACAGACCTGTCAATCACCTTGTAGCCCCGCCCTAAAGCATCCCCTCTTTATGGTCTGTTTGACTCTAAATGGACCATAATTTACTAAATGAACATCATGCTGTATTGAAGAAGACTTGAAACTAGAGATTGAGACATAAACTCATGTTTACAATGTTTACTGAGGGAATAAATCAAGAGAGAAGTAGAGTCATTTTCTATAGACTTCTATACAACCAGAGGAGTCGCCCCCTGGTGGTCAGGAGAGAGAATGCAGCTTTAACACATGAAGCTTTGACTTCTATACAACCAGAGGAGTCGCCCCTGGTGGTCAGGAGAGAGAATGCAGCTTTAACACATGAAGCTTTGACTTCTATACAACCAGAGGAGTCGCCCCCTGGTGGTCAGGAGAGAGAATGCAGCTCTAACATATGAAGCTTTGAGGAACTGGAGGTTGCTCTACATGAGAGTACGACATATTAATGGTAAAATAAGTAAATGTGCACTAAATCTTCTGTACACTAACTAGTATCACAGCATTTCATTCACATAGATAATGCAAACAGAAACTGTTTGTCTGCAGAGAATCACAGGAAGAAAAAGATGTCTCGCTAATGAAGACACACACACACACACACACACACACACACACACACACGGCGGTGTTGAGTTGTGTTTAATGAGCGTTTCTAATAGAGAGGTCTACTTCAGCAGTGTTTGATGTCAACCCCGGGATGTGGTGGGCGGGTGGAGACAGTCGGGTGGAGCGAGAGAGAGAGGTGATAATCATAATGAGATGAGAGGAGGATGAAGAGTGTGTGTGCGTGTAACTCATCATTCATCAGCTTTAACTTTGTTTTAACCTCAAAAACTTTTACACAATTAATACTATTACTGCTACTTTTGTGACTACTCCCCATGATATATATTGATGCTACTACTTCTCATATAGTACTACTGCTTCTTCTGTTGTTACCGAAGGAATTACTCTGCAACGCTTAGTTCTACTACTGTGTCTAGTACTTCTACTACTACTACTACTCCTACTACTACTTCTACTACTTTTTATACTACTACTACGACTACTACTACTCCTACTACTACTACTACTCCTACTACTATACTACTACTACTACCACTACTTTTTCACGCTACTACTACTCCTACTACTTTTTATACTACTACTACTACCACTACTTTTTCTACTGCTACTACTACTCCTACTACTTTTTCTACTACCTCTACTACTACTACTACTCCTACTACTTTTTCTACTACTCCTACTCCTACTACTACTCCTAATACTACTCCTACTACTACTCCTAATACTACTACTCCTAATACTACTACTACTCCTAATACTACTCCTACTACTACTCCTAATACTACGACTACTCCTCCTCTTGTTCCTACTCCTACTACTCCTAATACTACTACTACTACTACTACTCCTCCTCCTGTTCCTACTCCTACTACTCCTAATACTACTACTCCTACTACTACTACTACTACTCCTACTACTACTCCTACTACTACTCCTACTACTACGACTACTCCTCCTCCTGTTCCTACTCCTACTACTCCTAATACTACTACTACTACTACTCCTACTACTCCTCCTCCTGTTCCTACTCCTAGTACTACTCCTAATACTCCTACTACTACTCCTAATACTACTCCTACTACTACGACTACTCCTCCTCCTGTTCCTACTCCTGCTACTCCTAATACTACTACTCCTAATACTACTACTCCTAATACTACTACTCCTACTACTCCTACTACTCCTCCTCCTGCTCCTCCTGCTCCTCCTGCTCCTCCATGTCCCGGTGAGACTTCCCACGCTGTCTCTGTGTTGTCTCTAGATGGAAGTTGACGGCTGAGAGAGCACGGTGTGAGATGTGTGGTCGTCAGTCAGAGTTGATGATGTACGATGTCACCGTGATGCGTCCGCTGACTGCTGATTCAGAGTCTGATTCAGAGTCTGCATCCGAACTCAAACACTGTCGGATATTTAGGAATAAATGTGTCGGCTGCGACCTGCTTTCACTAACCAACCGATCAGGAGGCGTAGTGACACTTTGACCTTTTCACCTCGAACTCACTTCAGTCTGTCAACATGTTGTCAAGCCCTCCTCCTCTTTGAAGTGTTTTCATGCATGGAAGTGCAGCTTTATGGTCTAATATTAATATTATGGCTGTAATGGATCACGCATCCGTTACGGTCTGCTGAGGTTAACACAGAAAGGTCACTGGGTCAGACACACTGTGGCGAGAGGATGTGGATGGAAACACGTCCAGGATGCCAAAGCACATTCAGCGGCGTCCACCACAAGGACGAGGAAGAGATGCTCCTCACTTTGATAGCCTGTTGTGACCTGGCGACGGCCAAAAAGCAAGATGGCGACGGCTAAAAGCAAAATGGCGACGGCCAAAAAGAAAGATGGCGACAGCCAAAAAGAAAGATGGCGACGGCTAAAAGCAAAATGGCGACGACCAAAAAGCAAGATGGCGACGGCCAAAAAGCAAGATGGCGACGACCAAAAAGCAAGATGGCGACGGCCAAAAAGAAAGATGGCGACGGCTAAAAGCAAAATGGCGACAGCCGAAAAGCAAGATGGCGACGGCCGAAACGGATGTTTATTATCATCGTAAAAAGATGAAACGAAATTAAGTTGGTGACTCAGTCAGTTCAGCAGCAACAAGGTAAAAATACATTACTGATTTAAAACAAGACATTAAATAAATATACAAAAGATAAAACACAGGCATGCGTGGCTTTAAAGTGACAAGAGGGCAAGATGGCGACAAAAAGCAAGATGGCGACGGCAAAAAAAACAACATGGCGACAGTCAAAAAGCAAGATGGGGATGTTCAAAAAACTATATTGCGACGGTCCAAAAAGCATGATGGCGATAGTCGAAACCAACATGGCGATAATCAAAAAACGATATTGCTAAACCAAGATGGCGATGGTCAAAGGGCCAAACTTGAGGCTTGGAGTCGTTGGGTGGCGTCTCGTGACCACGTCCACGTCTTGGACCGTCTGAAGCCTAACAGCTGAGCTGCCGCGTGTCATCTTGTAGGTTTGCTGCAGGACGTTTTCCTCAGACAGCTGATCGTCTCTCAGTATTCCGTCCTCGTCCGGCCTTTCAGGACGAATCACTGGCGCCGCCTCGATGATAAACTCCCGCTCTGACTGCGGCTCTCCTCTCGCCTCTCTTAGCTTCACTCAGCATTAGTGGCTAAAGGTCAATCTGAGAGCCGGGCTTTGATGTGGATGTTTGGACTGAGTCTCCCGGAGTCTCCACGCTGACGACTGGAGCCAGAGAGAAGACGGTAAGGAGACGCTCCAGACCCTCAGATCACCGTACGCGTCCATCTATCAGCGTTGACCTGCTGGAGGAACCACGCTGAAGGTTAAACACTAAACATACACCTCACAGTTCCTCATGGAGCCTCCTCCTCCCTCAGCGAGGAGAGGAAGCTTCACTACGGGACCTCAGACATGTTCTGTACTTAGTCTTCAGTAGCTCTGCTAGATCAGAGCAGGAAGTCAGATAAAACATGATGAGATGCTTCCTCTCTGTCACTTTAAAGTATTTAGACTTTACGGCTGCAGTAAACTGTTTGCCTTCACCTTCCCGTCAGCACCAGTCCCACCATTAAGCCACAGATGGAGTCGTCTTTATACGAGCCCAAATCTCTTTTTATTGGAGCTCTTCTGCTTTATTGGATGAAACAAAACGGAGTCTGACACGGAAACTTTATTAATCAGATCTGTGGGGAATCTCAACATCTGGCACTTTTATTATCCATCAGCCTCGTCGCTGTCGATGCGTATCAAGATCTAGATTATACGATCAGAGGGGAGGACGACTAAAAGTCTCTTTAGTTTAGTAGACGGAGAACTAAACTGAAAGAGACAAACAGATGAATAAGAAGAGAAGAAATCAGCATCGTTGGTCAAAGAAACCGGAAGCTTGGATTCAAACAGGAACAGCTTCCTGTTTCAGTGTCAAGAGTTTCACAATAAAAGCGTCCGAGAAGAAGCCGGAGTTAACTTGATCAAAGATCTTCTCCAGACTTCACAGTAAAAACAGAAGGTTAGTCTGGAGCTACTGTTGATGAACAAACAGCCCAGTGGCATGGCACCAACACAACCAACCAATGGGAAGTCAATAGGGACCTTTTCCCTGGTGGACACACGAATCAAACGCACCCTGGAGACGGAGCATTAGATACCGACCAGGATGAGTTCTGGTGGGCGGAGCTCCATCGGTTCAACAAACCACGAGACCCAAAGAGTTGAAGAGTTGTAACGTAATGTCCTGAAATACACAAAGAAAGTAACACAGTGTCTCATGTGGTGATCTTCTGCCGTATTTTGTAGTTTTGTAGATTGTAGTCTGTTTTTGTCTGTTAACAAAAGAAAATCTCGGAATAAAGTATGAATACGTTTCATATCAGCAAATTAAATCTGGAAGGAAACCACGACTTTATTACATTTGAATAAAAACCCGTGTCCCGGTGATCCTCCCCTCCTGAGGGTTTACCCTGGAGCAAGGCACTAAAGCCTGAAACCAGCAGAACCAGTGTTACGGAACAAGAAGATTAAATCCTCCCGGGGACGAGTCGCTGCTCCGGCTCCTCAGAACATCCGTGTCCTCGTAGTGAACGAGCTGAAGGGAGAACGTGTTGGGAGCCGAGAGGAAGAAGGTCGCGGCTGTAGCTCTCCCTCCGTGTGACGGAGGACCGACCCTTAATGATGTTCTCCGTGTTCCACGCCGTGTTCCTGTCTGGAACCTTTACCTCGGCCGCGAGGCGGGAAGCGTCCTCATCAGAGGAGGTGTGGCTCTCTGAACGCCGGCCCCGAGAGGCCACGTACTTCTGACAGGGGTCGGAAATCTCATGTTTATTAGAAATACATAAATCTAAATGTTTCAGAGCGGGATCTTTTTCTATGAAAATGAAGCGAATATTTTACCATCAATAATCCTGAAAAGCTGAAACCTGAGATGAAGCGGTCACGTGTCTTCAGAGCTTCATGGATATGTGCGTTATATTCGTGGATATCATTCTATCATGTCTGTGCTGGACGTTTATGAACAAATGTATTTGTCATAAGAAAAATAACTGGCGTCTTCATAAATCTGATCTGTGACTCTACGATGATTCCTGGAGAGAAAGTGACGATGCTTCTGGGAAACGGTTAAATCTGAAGCGGGTCTGTGAGCTTTAGTCTCAACAGATGGTTTATTATATGAGAAATGTAACACATAATCCCCTCTGCATGGTTAATAATAAGTACAGAGGCTCCGTATCGTTTATTGAGGCAGTTATTTGCCTTTTTCCAGTAATTCTAGACGTGAAAACTAATATAAACTAATATTCGTTACTGATCCATCGCATTGTAGCCCAAAACCTGCTGATCATATTATAATAATGGAGTTTAGCTCATGTTCAATGTGGAAACAAAAAGCTAACGACAAAACAGAGTAGTAAAAAAACAAAGAAGTAAAGAACTAAAATCTAAAAAGTACCAAACAAACAAACAAAATATAATAGTAGACAAAGAAAAACAATATGTAACAAGCAAAGTACCAAAAAACAGGCAAAAAATTGCAAACAAACAAATAAAACAAATACAAAACAACAAATTAAAGTAGCAGAAAACAAAAATAAAGAATACAAACAAAAAACAACAAAGTCGTGAACAAACTAATTAAAGATTCAGACAAACAAACAAAATGGGAAAGAAAAGAGAGTAGAAGACACAAAACAAAGAGTCAAAGAATCCCTCCAGATACGAGACGTGTTCTGAAGGTGTTCAGCTCCTTCACATGTATACTTGTATATAAATACTTGTATATAAATACGTGTATATAAATACGTGTATATAAATACGTGTACTTTCTGTAGAAGAGGCCGTGAGGAGTCAGAAGCTGTGAACTGGAGTTCCCTCCACCTCGCTGGTGGAGTCTGAGACCTTCAGTGAAACATTCAAAGTGTCAGCTCTCTGAGCTCTGAGCCAACGAACGCGACCTCTGACCCCGTGACTCTACGAGGAGACGGCAGGACGTTAACGGGCTCCAGCAGCCAGGCGACCATTAGACCTCCTCCGAGGCCGAGGCCTCGACTACAGCCAGACGCTTCCTGCTCCTTCCTCAGCGGTAATGAAGAAGAGATTGTTCTTAGTCAATGATGGTAACGAGCTTCGGGTAGTTGGAGTTTGTTCATTGCGTGGCCGGCCTCTGAAGGAGCTAAGGACAGAAGTGAAGATGGAGAAAGGAAGTGAGGACATGTTTGACTTGAGTGAAGCAGAGAGAGTTTAAAGAAGCGATGCAGGTGATGGACACCTTGAATCCAGCGAGCAGGTGGCGGCGAGCAGCGGAGGGAGGGTCGGTAATTGGACTTGAGGAAGTCTGTGGAGCAGCTGCCTCCTCTTCTCACCTCTGTAGCGCTCGGCCATGATTAACCAACGTCAGCTGGTCCTCTCCAAGGCCTCGTGCTAGAGTCTGATTCTATTGGTTTGAATGTGTAGGTCTGATTCTATTGGTTTAAATGTGTAGGTCTGATTCTATTGGTTTAAATGCGTTGGTCTGATTCTATTGGTTTAAATGCGTTGGTCTGATTCTATTGGTTTAAATGCGTTGGTCTGATTCTATTGGTTTAAATGCGTTGGTCTGATTCTATTGGTTTAAATGCGTTGGTCTGATTCTATTGGTTTAAATGCGTTGGTCTGATTCTATTGGTTTAAATGCGTTGGTCTGATTCTATTGGTTTAAATGTGTTGGTATGATTCTATTGGTTTAAATGTGTAGCTCTGATTGTGTAGGTCTGATTGTAGGTCTGATTGTGTAGCTCTGATTGTGTAGGTCTGATTGTGTAGGTCTGATTGTGTAGCTCTGATTGTGTAGATCTGATTGTGTAGATCTGATTGTGTAGATCTGATTGTGTAGGTCTGATTTGCATACAACCCACGAGGATACGTTGTTACGTACATACACTAACTCAACACATCCTGCAGCTGCTTCACTGTAAATTAAAACCTCCAAATACAAGGAATTCTGAGATTTAATAACCATGAAGCAGCTGCACAAACTAAACTCAATGGCTAAGTTTGATGACATAAATGAAGGAGGACGGTTCCCTGCAGCCTCACAGAGGCGAAGCAGAGGGAAACAAAGCTGAAGACAGATGGATACAAACCCTGATTCCTGTGTGACCCCGGGGAAATACCCCAACACAACAGGAGGACTTCATTAGAGGCCGTCTGCTGGAGCAGAAAGGCAGCCGGGTGGCAGAGATTTATTCCATATTGATAAAAAAATGATGTCCCGCAGTGGAGCGAGGGAACTGTAAAGACCTTTTACAGGAAACCTCCCATCTATAAAGTTATTCTCACAGGTGGAAATATTTCTTCCGTCTCAGGATGGCAGAGCATCGCTGATGCCGGGGATCAGGTCTCCGCTCATTCTGAAGGTGTTGGATGACGATGAGGTCGAGTTCTCCCCCAAAACGTGGGAAAGCCATTTATTGAGAGCCGCCTTTGTGCACTGGGGCGGAGGCAAACACCTAAAAAGGTCTCGCGTTGGGAGGTGTTTACCGTGAAGCAGCTGCAGGATGTGTCGAGTTACCCCTCAGGACAAACGCAAGCATTACGGTCTAATCTTGAAAGTATTATTGCGCAACACCCCGGACTTTCAACCGCCCCACGCGGTCTTCTTCAGAGGACGCTGTCGCCAACTCCGTCCTCCTGATGGATTTGTGTGACGCGCTCGAAAGCTGAAGAACAGCCGAGTAAGTCGTCTTGACGTCGTCCAGCACTCGTAGCTAAATCTGCCAAAGATAAATGTCCCACCAAATCCTTTTGTGTTTCCAA
The DNA here is from genome assembly GCA_016806645.1 of Ophiodon elongatus. Lineage (NCBI taxonomy): Eukaryota > Metazoa > Chordata > Actinopteri > Perciformes > Hexagrammidae > Ophiodon > Ophiodon elongatus. The sequence continues at coordinate 213,087 of JACSYO010000296.1, read as the reverse complement.
CGTAGTCCAACAAGCGGCGACCTTTCCTCCGGGAGCCGCTGGTTCCTCGTGTTGACACAAAGAAGCATTCATATTCTAAAGAAACAGACCAAAAGACGATGATGAGTGAAGACTGGTTCAGGACACGCAGCATGAATAAGACCTGGTTGATTCAGAAGAAGGTCCATGTGGGACGCAGCAGGCCGCAGGCTGGTCCTCCTGGTGGAGGGGCTGGTCCTCCTGGTGGAGGAGCGTCCTCCTGGTGGAGGGGCTGGTCCTCCTGGTGGAGGAGAGTCCTCCTGGTGGAGGAGCTGGTCCTCCTGGTGGAGGAGCGTCCTCCTGGTGGAGGAGCTGGTCCTCCCGGTGGAGGAGCGTCCTCTCGGTGGAGGAGCCGGTCCTCCCGGTGGAGGAGCCGGTCCTCTTGGTGGAGGAGCCGGTCCTCCCGGTGGAGGAGCCGGTCCTCTTGGTGGAGGAGCCGGTCCTCCCGGTGGAGGAGCCGCTCCTCCTCCCGGTCAGGTCTGTGATGTAGTTGCTCTGAAAGCAGGTGTGAAAGGGAAAATGAAGAACGAGTCCGGAGCGTCTCGTTTCTCTCACTTCCTGATGAGCTCTCTGCAGCGATTCAATTATTATTACTTCTCTCTCATCAAGTCTACAGACTGTGAAGAGTCTTCCTCCGTCAGCAGTACCGAGTCCTCAGAGAGAGAGAGACACACACACACACACACACACACACACACACACACACACACACACACACACCTTGCACTCAGGCGTGTCAGTCTAATTAACATGTAGACGTCTTTATTAAGGTGAAAGGCAGCCGGGCTCTCTCCTCATTACAGAGCTCAGGTTGAATCTCTGTTTGGAATCACTTCAGCTTCTCATGATTAATCACGTCTGACAACGTGTCTCATTTCTCCTTCTCCCTCTGCTCCTGTCGCTCTGCGGGGAGGAGAAGGAGGCGAGGTCAGGGAGTAACGAGAGGAGAGGAAACAAAGGAGGCGAGGTCAGGGAGTAACGAGAGGAGAGGAAACAAAGGAGGCGAGGTCAGGGAGTAACGAGAGGAGAGGGAACAAAGGAGGCGAGGTCAGGGAGTAACGAGGGGGGAGGAAACAAAGGAGGCGAGGTCAGGGAGTAACGAGAGGAGAGGAAACAAAGGAGGCGAGGTCAGGGAGTAACGAGAGGAGAGGGAACAAAGGAGGCGAGGTCAGGGAGTAACGAGGGGGGAGGAAACAAAGGAGGCGAGGTCAGGGAGTAACGAGAGGAGAGGAAACAAAGGAGGCGAGGTCAGGGAGTAAAGAGAGGAGAGAAAACAAAGGAGACGAGGTCAGGGAGTAACGAGAGGAGAGGAAACAAAGGCGGCGAGGTCAGGGAGTAAAGAGAGGAGAGAAAACAAAGGAGACGAGGTCAGGGAGTAACGAGAGGAGAGGGAACAAAGGAGGCGAGGTCAGGGAGTAACGAGGGGGGAGGAAACAAAGGAGGCGAGGTCAGGGAGTAACGAGAGGAGAGGGAACAAAGGAGGCAAGGTCAGGGAGTAACGAGAGGAGAGGAAACAAAGGAGGCGAGGTCAGGGAGTAACGAGAGGAGAGGAAACAAAGGAGGCGAGGTCAGGGAGTAACGAGGGGGGAGGAAACAAAGGAGGCGAGGTCAGGGAGTAACGAGAGGAGAGGAAACAAAGGAGGCGAGGTCAGGGAGTAACGAGAGGAGAGGAAACAAAGGAGGCGAGGTCAGGGAGTAACGAGGAGGGAGGAAACAAAGGAGGTGTGTGTACGCGACACTGACGTCACGTTGTCACGTTACACTGATACTTTGTTACATTATGTCACACTGGTACTTTACATTGTTGCACGTTGTTGTTGTTGCGTCTCGTTGTTGCGCCTCGTTGTTGCGCTCTGTTGCCTCGTTGTTGCCTCCGCTGCTCGCTGTTGCGTCTCGTTGTTGCCCTCGTTGTTGCGTCTCGTTGTTGCCTCTCGTTGTTGTGTCTCGTTGTTGCGTCTCATTGTTGTGTTGCGTTGTTGTGTCTCGCTGTTGCGGTCGTTGTTGCCTCTCGTTGTTGCGTCTCGTTGTTGCCTCTCGTTGTTGTGTCTCGTTGTTGCGTCTCATTGTTGTGTTGCGTTGTTGTGTCTCGTTGTTGTGTCGCGTTGTTGCGTCTCGTTGTTGTGTCTCGTTGTTGCGTCTCGTTGTTTCCTCTCGTTGTTGCATCGTGTTGCGCTCTGTTCCGTTGCTATGTTCCGTTGCTATGTTCTGTGTTGCCTGTTGCTGTTGTATTACATTGTTATGTTGCGTTGTCACGTTATTATTCAAACACAAACCAGAATATCTTCCAGTACTTTAGTTGCCTCAACTAGTCGTTGCGTTGTCAGTGAACCGCGTGTCTTTGATACGAGGCTGATGTGAAACGTATTTAAGAAACATATCTGTGCTTTACAGAAACCTACAATGGAAACTTCTTCTTTCGGGACTTTTAGTTTATTTTCGTACTAATGCTTCTGTACTTTTACATTTGTTAGATTTTGAATGCAGGACTTTGTCTCTTTAAAGATCCGGATCAGTGGTGTTTATCTTCAGGAGGAGGAGAAGCGTTTTTCTCCCCAACGTTTCCCAACCGTGATGGAGGAAGACAGATGGAGAGGCTGACAGACATTTATATCTGCAGGCAGCAGAGACACACAACTACACAACTACACAACTACACACTGATATGCAGGGAACGTCGACGAGTGAACACACACTCCACTTGTGGAGGTGTGCTGGAGTGGAGGGGGTTTCCCTCCGTCTGCTGGTGGTGTTCTCGTGTCTCATTATCCAGCTGGAGGTCCAGAGAGGACGCCCATTGACCTTTTACCCTGGCGATGTGGTCCAGGGTGTTAATCCCATCCTGGTTTGAGGAGAGGAGCTGGACTCTGTTTACATCTATAGTGATGGAGATCAGTCGGCGTGGAGGGGCAACGTTTAGGATGCTGCTGTTGGTTGGTTGGTTGGTTGGTTGGTTGGTTTCACCAGAATCCGACCCGGTGGCTCCGATGAGGAGCTTTAAGAATAACTCTACAGAACCAGACCATCTTCTCTCTGGTGGTCTGGTTACTGACTGAGGTCTATAGAGGACCAGGACTAGACTGAGACTGGTAGAGGACCAGGACTAGACTGAGACTGGACCAGGACTAGACTGAGACTGGACCAGGACTAGACTGAGACTGGTCTAGGACCAGGACTAGACTGAGACTGGTCCAGGACCAGGTAAACGCTCCTCGCTGTCTCTTTAAATGAAGAGCTTGTGTTCTGACAGAAGAAGGATGAAGACATCACAATATGTCAGACGTTATCCCGTCACATCTCCTCACATGAATCCTGGTAAATCCTCCGTCTCTGCCCCCGTCCTCCGTCCCCCCTCCATCATTAGTGTGTTTTAGTCTGCGTGTACAGGGACTGTTGATGATCAGACCTCCACTAAACAGAGGATCAGGCCTCTAAGCTGTGTGAACAGCTCCACCACCTAACCTCGCCAAAGCCCCGCCGGTCCCCGGTAATCCGCCTGTAATTACCGCCTGATCTCTGGCTGATTGGTGTGTGTGTGTGTGTGTGTGTGTGTGTGTGTGTGTGTGTGTGTGTGTGTGTGTGTGTGTGTGTGTGTGTGTGTGTGTGTGTGTGTGTGTGTCGTACGCACCTTGTTTGCGATCAGCACGACCACCGAGCGGCAGTAGGAGGATGTTTTCGTGGGCCGCCGCGTCATAAATCTGAGTGTTTGTGCGTTCGGTTTGAAGTGGATATAAATACAAAGAACGACAGTATTTGTGGAATCGTGACTCATGTTTGTGTGTGTTTGTTCGCCCACTCGGGCAGAACGAACATGATGCCATTAAAAACTGTTTCGGAATAAAAGGAAATGACGATAACTGAAGTGATGTTGGTTGTTTTTTGATATCTATTTTCTGCTTTCGTTCTAAGAATTGATGATCTGGTCAAAAACCCAGAGAGCTGCTGACTAAACAGAGACTTTCATGGCTCAGTCAATATTTGGACATGCTGGATGATTTATGACACAATTTTCTGTGTGTCTTCACCGGCGTCCCACTGCAGTGTTCAGTTGTCCTCAAGCTAAACCGTCTCAGGTTGTTACAGACGAGTTTCAAACTGCATTTAACCAGAAGAATATCGTCTCTGGTCGGTAGAATTTAAAAAAAAGGTCTTCTCGCTCTGTTGGGCGACTTCAATAAGAATAAATAGATTGACTCGAATATCATGTTTTGTTTGAGTAATATCAGAAAATTGTCACCAAATCAGGAATTAACCTCCGGTTCTGTTCTATGTGTTAAAGCTGCATTCTCTCTCCTGACCACCAGGGGGCGACTCCTCTGGTCTGTATAGAAGTCAAAGCTTCATGTGTTAAAGCTGCATTCTCTCTCCTGACCACCAGGGGGCGACTCCTCTGGTTGTATAGAAGTCAAAGCATGTAAACGGGAAATTTTAGTGAAATATTAATTTTCATTATCCATGTAAACAGCTCATTAGGAATGTGGCCTTTTTCGTAATGAGGGCAAAACACTGAATATCTGGTTCATATCGACAACGTACACGAGACCTTCCTCCTGTTGGGGTCATTGGTTTCTTTATGGTTTTGTTCTTAATAAAACAAAATGTTTAGTGTTTATAGAAGTTATTTGTTTAGAAGCAGGTCAGATGATTATGGCTGTCCAACACTCAGAAACCCAAAATAAATCATAACTGAATTTGAACACTGATTTGTACTTGAAGTCTGTTTTAATTGAACAAACAGTCGTCGTCCCCCCCGCCCCCCTCACCCTCACACGGCATTGATCTATACACAGCGAGGTAAACCTGCGTGTTGCCTGGTTACTAATCACTCTGCATAATTTATGTCCACCTCATTACTAATTCAGGAGCGAGGCTCGATAACAGGCGGCCGCCGCAGACTGTTTCAGCCCGTATTGTTTTCATAATCTATATTCATTACTGGAGGCCGATTCAAAGCGGGGAGAGTTCCTGTTCAAGAGTTCACAGATTCAGAGCGACAGTCGTGACTTTGTGAAGAAAAGTCCTGACGTTTGTCTTTGACGTGGAATCAGATCCATATTGTTTCTGAGCACTTGAAGGACTTTTTGTCCGTGTTGACTTTAAAGTTGACTTTAAAGTTGACTTTAAAGTTGACTTTAAAGTTGACTCGTGTTCTTTGAAAGTAGCGTTGGACAAACCAAATGTGATATGTGCAATAAATGTTCAATAAAACAACGGGAAAAAGCAATTAGCGATATAGATTCAGGAGCAAGATGGAATATGTGAAGTAAAATACACAGAATATAATATGAATGTGGAGATAAACATCAGGTAAAGTTAGTTCAAAGACTTACGGTTTTGTTTAAATCTACTGTTTTCATCAGGATCGGTTCAAAACCATATTTAATGATTCAGTTCTAGTAAAACGTTTAGGATCCAGAGTCTCTACGTTTTGTACGACCGATATTCTGATTGATATGCAAATGTAATTCTTCAGATGAAAGTTTCTCTTGAGTTTGAGAATATTCTTCTTCTACGTTAAAAACCGCCATGAAAAGCTGAGAACACGTTTTTCTTAAAGACTGTGACAAGTTTATGTTTGCAGATGCATGTTTTTTTGTTTAGTTTGATAAAACATCTCATCTTCATTTTGTAATTGCACAACATTAGTTTTATTTCCTGCATCATTCTGAGTTCAGGCGTTGAACCAGCAAAGGTTCTTTTGCCCGTTTGACTCCCATGGTGCACTGCGGTCGTATTCCCTCCTCGAGAGCTGCCACTGAGAGTTCCCATCTATTAATCATGGTGTTGGAGACGGGTGGAGGCTGCCAATAGTCCATTTAGGACTGAATGGTGACGGATGAGGGTGAGACGTAGTGAGGTGAAGAGATGAGCCTCCGAGGGCTTCGTATTAACTTGTTCCTCTAACCGGTCCAGTACAGCAGCTGTCTGAAACTGGGACTGAAATCACAGGGGCTTTTATTTTGAAAGGTAGGCAGTTACCCAACACACACGGATGGAAACTAATTATTTAAACAATCTATTATTATATCAAACAAGACAAACGGGGAATGATTTACAAGCTTTTGGTCCAATGTTTACTGGTTAACTAGCACTGGTTTGGTCCAATGTTTACTGGTTAACTAGCACTGGTTTGGTCCAATGTTTACTGGTTAACTAGCACTGGTTTGGTCCAATGTTTACTGGTTAACTAGCACTGGTTTGGTACAATGTTCTCTGGTTAACTAGCACTGGTTTGGTCCAGTGTTTTTGGTCCAATGTTTACTGGTTAACTAGCACTGGTTTGGTAGAATGTTCTCTGGTTAACTAGCACTGGTTTGGTCCAGTGTTCTCTGGTTAACTAGCACTGGTTTGGTCCAGTGTTCTCTGGTTAACTAGCACTGGTTTGGTCCAGTGTTCTCTGGTTAACTAGCACTGGTTTGGTCCAGTGTTCTCTGGCTAACTAGCACTGGTTTGGTACAGTGTTCTCTGGCTAACTAGCACTGGTTTGGTACAGTGTTCTCTGGCTAACTAGCACTGGTTTGGTCCAGTGTTCTCTGGTTAACTAGCACTGGTTTGGTCCAGTGTTCTCTGGTTAACTAGCACTGGTTTGGTACAGTGTTCTCTGGTTAACTAGCACTGGTTTGGTCCAGTGTTCTCTGGCTAACTAGCACTGGTTTGGTACAGTGTTCTCTGGTTAACTAGCACTGGTTTGGTCCAGTGTTCTCTGGTTAACTAGCACTGGTTTGGTCCAGTGTTCTCTGGTTAACTAGCACTGGTTTGGTCCAGTGTTCTCTGGTTAACTAGGCCTGGTTTGGTCCAGTATTGACTGGTGTTCTATCCCAGGTTTTATCTATTATCCACTGGTGTCTTAGCCCAGTTCGGTCCAGTATTTACCCTCATTTTTCCTCTGGTTCAGTCTGATACTCACTGGAGGACTCCAGGGAATACTACTTAACTACTTAACTACTTAACCAGAGAACATTTAGTACTTTGACATCCGACAGGAACAAAGCATCCATTGGAGCTCTTAGTCCGTCTAATGGTCAAATGTACTCTGTGGTGTTCTACCTCTAATTTAGTGGAATATATTCTGGAGTTTGAGTCTGATTTGGTCCGATAGCTTCTGGTGGTTCAGCTCAGCATTAGTGACGAACAGCAAACGATTTGACGGATTACACGTTGTTACTTTATATCGACATGTTCATGTTTTTTATTCTGTGCGACAAATTCTCTGAACACACGAGTCTGAATACGGAGCCTCATCACTCACTCCGACGCATCACAGCTGCCTCACGCGTCACCTGATCACCACACAGTGACGTCATCGACAGACGGCGATACGGCTACACACACACACACACACACACACACACACACACACACACACACAACCCCCACCACAACCGACGAGCTTCCCTGATTGGCTGAGGGAGGGGGCCTGGCATTGCAGAGCTGAGTGAGAGTAAAAAGAGGGAGGGCAGGGGGTTGTCTCTTCACACATACATTCAAACACACACACATATACACGTTCAAACACACACACACACACACACACACACACACACACACACACACACACACACACACATACATTCAAACACACACACATATACACGTTCAAACACACACACACACACACACACACACACACACACACACACACACACGTATACATGTTCAAACACACACACACACACTCACACTGCGATGTTTGCTCTCAGGCCATCTATCCCTGTTTTGTGGCGTGCAATCTGTTTTGGCTGACGTCTGTGCCACACTGCGGCTCAGTTCAATGATGCTCTGCCCACATACACACACACACACACACACACACACACACACACACACACACACACACACACACACACACTCTCAGACTGACTCGAGCATCAGTCAGGCGTCTTCCCCAGCTTTCTTCTTGGCTGCCTGCACGTCAGCGTCTCCTGCGTCAGATGTGTGATTCTGTGATTCTTCTGGCGGTGAAAGCTCTTCATTAGCTTCGGTGTCAGTTAATCTGCCGACAGCTCTGGATGATGTTCTCCAGCTCACAGACTCTCAGTGGTTGATCCGATCCAGATGGGACGACAGGCTCAGACGTGATTCAGCCGAAGGCGAAGGATCCCCGCTCTGACATTGTGAACCTGATGAGTACACGCTGGAGTCTGGAGCCTCACACGGGGAGGTTAGAGACGAGTCATGCAACCTAGAATCTACAGTTAGAAGACGAGTCCTACACCTTTAATCTACAACCAAGATCTACAGTTCATAGAGGAGATGCACGCCGCATATCTTTAGTTTATAGCCCGATCCTGAAACCTAAAATGTCAGATTCATAGATCAGTTCTACTGCCCAACCTCCAGGAAGCACACGTCTATAACTCAGGGGCCTAGGCGTGTGGTGACTGGAGGTTTGGCTTGTTTCTGGGCAGGAAACCCAAAAACTCCAGTTCATACTTCACTCCTACTCCTCAAATCTCTAGGCTAGTCCTACACGCCGAAACGTCACCTCTGAAGACCAGTCCTGAACCCCAAATCTCATGTTCATAGACCAGTCCTGAACCCCAAATCTCATGTTCATAGACGATACACTACTTATCTTTAGTTTATAGACCAATCCTAAAACCTAAAATCTCCAGTTTACAGACCGGTTCTACTCTTCCAATCCTCAAGTTGGTTCACACTCAGACATTTAGGCTATAGACCAGTTTTACACTTCCATTTATCAACCATTTGTACACCCAAAGATCCTGGTGATACATCACTCCTCCCCCTCACATTATGGTCAATAGGCCAATCCTACACCCCCAAAAGCCACCTTCAAAAACCAGTCCTCAACCCTAAACCACAAAGTGGTAAATCCCCTAGAACCCAGTCTATAGGCCAGTCCAACACCTGCAAGTCTCCAGACCAGAAAAATAACAAATCTTGTTGTTGTTTTCCTTCCTTTCACCTCTCAAAGACCACGAGCTGGCGCATAATGAGCTATGCAGTATTTAAATATTTTAGTATTTGACAGCGTTTAGAAGTACCCGGTGAGTAGAAAGCTCTCCGCCACTAAAAGGTTGTTTTTGAGACTTTATCTGAGCTCCTTATTCCGAGTGAGATAACAATGTTCCTCAGAGTTTGTCGGGATTCATTTCCTTAGATGTGGCATGAGATGAATAAAAAAAGTCTTCAAATGATACTTTCTTTATTTGTGAGGAATCCTCCTGGCCGCACTGACAGCTTCGTATCTTCTCTATTTGCTTTGGTTTTACTCTCATTTGTTGGCTGGATCTGGTTTTTAAATGATATTTGAAGGCGCATTAAAACCTCTCAGGTTCCACTTGCAGGAACCCGTCTAATTACAAGTGGTGTTCTCTTTCACGGCTGCGTATGTAATCATTACACTTCATCACAATCCTGCAGCTTAAAACCACAACGCCGCCGCACAGCCTCTAATAATGCGGTCATAAATATATTTATGGCAAATATAATTAGGAGGAACGGAGACAGAGGAGGGGAGGGAGAAGCAGACGAGAAATGATGTTTTATCAGGAGGAAGTGAAACCAAGCGGGGAGGAGAGAGAAAAAAGAGACGAGGAGTTTAAGAACACTCATTAGATAAGAGGAGAACAGGAGCGATGATCTGAGCTCATGTACGTTAATCATAGTTTCAGCATTATGACTGTGAGATGCATTCTGAGCCCAAACAACGTGACGATGAGACGATGAGAAGACGATGTGTCCGAATGTTCCTCAGGTTTGACGTCTGGGACATCGACCAATCAGAGGAAGCCTGAACACGGGGTCGAGGGACAGGACGTCTGGGGGCGTGACGCACGTTTCTGTAGTTAATCACATATTTTGTCGCATCTTGTCAAGTTTTCACATTTCTGGCAAAGTCTCAACGCAACGTGCTGCATTTTAGTTTCACCTCCGATCCTGCAGACGCACGCGGCTCTGAGGACTTCGCTCTAAAGTATCAGTTACTTCGTCTCTTGGTTTGTTTATTATGTTGTCGTGGTTTTTGTTTTCAAAAGTTACTTTTCTTCAGAGTTCGTCATGAGAGAAACGGTTGTTTTGAGATGTTTTGTGATGAAAAGGCCGTATGAGACAGAAGCTGGACAGGAAAGACATTAGAGACGAAGAGAATGGTGATGAAGAGGAGGAGAAACCAGGGGAGGCAGGAGCCGCCAGGGGAACTATTGAAAAATGAAATAAGAGACGAGGAACGGGATAAATGAGAGATGAATGGAAGAGAGGGGAGAGAATATCGATGGAGATTTGTGAATGAGAATGAAAGACAAAGAGAAAGAAGGAGGTGAAGAAGGAGCAGGAAGAGGAGGAAGGAGGTGAAGAAGGAGCAGGAGGAGGAGAAGAAAGAGAAGAGGGGTCACGGATTTGATTGATTTTGCGTTATCATGAAGTGGAGATTTATTCCACCACGTTCCCTCATCTCCTGCGACCCCTCGACCCAACGCTCATTAGCATAGAAACCACATTCCCCTTCGGCTGATTGGACCAGGAGCGACAAGACCAGGAAGTAAAGGAGGGTGTGTGTGTGTGTGTGTGTGTGTGTGTGTGTGTGTGTGTGTGTGTGTGTGTGTGTGTGTGTGTCCACAAAGCGCCCGTGCATGCACACACACACACACACACACACACACACACACACACACACACACACACACACACACACGAGGGGTAGACAGCTACACATCATCATAATAAGCAAAAGCATTTCCAATCAAAGCAGGTAATTCTTCCTCCCGCTCGCTCACTGTCCGCCTCTTGTTGTGTGTGTGTGTGTGTGCGTGCACGCTCGTCGGTGTGTTTGTGTGTGTGTGTGTGTGTGTGCGTGCACGCTCGTTGGTGTGTTTGTTCATTAGTGGAGAACCATTTGAATACCCCCATGCACAAATATTTAGAAAAATGTCCAGATTACATCCCGAGCCTTTCCGCCCACCCGGCCACTGACCTCAGAGTACGAGCCTGAAAACAGCCTGAAAACAGCCTGCGGCCATGACGCTGCTTCACACAACTCATTATTCCTGCAGATTTGTGAGAAAGTGATAATATAGGAATCCAATCTCTCCCTCATCGGCTCTTTTTCTTCCTGCTGTGACACATAATGTTGCTCCTCTCCTCGGAGTGACCAGCAGCATAATAACTACACCGGCCCCATTCCAGAAGCACCCAAAACACCATCACAGAAATGATTCAATATCAGGTTTGTCTGATCTGCAACCTCGATGGTTCAGGTTTGGTTTGGTTGAGGAGACTAAGACTGTTTGTTTGAGGTCAGAGAAAGATGGTGGGCGTGGTTAAAAGAACCCAACGTTGACTGTTGATGGCAGACGAGGACGTTAACCACGATCTTCTGGGTCAAACTCGGGTTCTTTGTAGACCCGACTTTCCCAATGTCGTCCCAGAGAGTTGTGCTGCACCACGAGCCACCATGCTTTACTTCTACCTGTCCTTTGAGACATAACAGAGCTTTTATGACTTTTACGGGTGTCATTATTATGCATTTTGGGCCCTTCATGTGTAATTTAATGCTCCGGTGGAACGTATGGAACAGTGGTGGCTTTGTGAAAGTAACAAAGCAGTAATAAGCTGGTTAGAAAGTTCATCTATAATACAACACAATATAACATTGTCTTTTTCTGTTGTTGGCAATCAACATCTTTCATCATTGGAAGTATTTCACAGACCAAAGTCCAGAATCCAAATTCTGTACTTGAATATTTGGGGTTTTATCAAATGACAAAATCCTTAATAAATTGTTAACACTTGAACTGTTGAACGTCTGACACCTTGATTACCCGTTGTCTCCGTGTGATGACGCTGACCAGCTGCAGCCACCTAAAGGCTGTGATCTTGTGAAATCCTCTTCATCAGGAGGAAGAAGAGGAGGAGGAAGAGGAAGAGGAAGAAGAGGCAGCTTAGAGGGATTTGAAGACTTGACATGTGAGACATGGACTGTAAAGAAGGGGGTTTATGATAATGCTGTTACTGAGGGTCCAGTGCAGGCTTCAAATCAATAGGGAGATTCTGTTTTTTCCACTTTGGATTTAAATATCTGGGAAACATTGATCCTCTTTTTGTAAATGTGCCTGTTTAGATGTTGGTGGTCTGTTGGAGCATCTCCCTGCTCCAGACTGAAATATCTCAACTATCGCATGGATTGCCATGAAACTTTGTACATACATTCATGTTCTCCAGAGGATGAATCCTACCAACTCTGGTGATCGCCCGACCTTTCCTCTAGCGCCACCATGAGGTTGATATTCATGCTTGAATGAAATATCTTGACATCTATCGTTTGGATTATCGTGGTGTTTGGTTCAGACGTTCATGTTCCCCTCAGGATGAACGTTCATGTTCCCCTCGGGATGAACGTTCATGTTCCCCTCAGAATGAACGTTCATGTTCCCCTCGGGATGAACGTTCATGTTCCCCTCGGGATAAACTTCATGTTCCCCTCGATGAACGTTCATGTTCCCCCAAAACCACCCCCCACCCCCATGAACGTTCATGTTCCCCTCGGGATGAACGTTCATGTTCCCCTCGGGATGAACGTTCATGTTCCCCTCGGGATGAACGTTCATGTTCCCCTCGGGATGAACGTTCATGTTCCCCTCAGAATGAACTGTGATAACTTTGGCTTTTCATTTAGCGCCATCAACAGGTCAACATTTCCATGTGTGTGTGTAAATACTTTGCTTTATGATCAAATGAATAAGTAAAAGTTGCAGAACTAAAGAGCACAGCCTCACGGAGACTATCGTGGCTATTCAGACTCTTACTTTGAAACAGCAGGAACTTGAACTCTGATCCTTTTAATCACATCAAACTAATTCAGAGCAGCTTATTTAAACTCTGGACTGGATATTTCTGTAGTTTCTTTCCCTGGTGGAATAAATGAGGCTGGTATAAAACACGTTAGTTTCAGATCTACTCAGCTGATAAAGAGTTAAAATGTCTTAGGACTCGAGTATTTTAATATGAAAGGATATCCACTTCCTGAATTAACTTAATTATCTTAATTAAATCCCACGTTTCAGTCGCTGGCTACGTGTTTTCCACGCTGCGTTTCGTAAGCTGCGGATCACGGCCCAGACGGAGGTCACGGACTCCGTTTCTGGAGGGTCGAGACATTAGACAGGAAACAGGTTTGTCTCAATTAGTCTTCATCCCAGAGAGAGAAACCACTTCCCTCTCATCTGGGTCCCAGGCTGGAAACGCCTGAAATCCTCAGAATTACCCATAATCCTTTATTCCTCCGAGCGTTTGCCCTTTGCTTTGACCTGCCTCCAAGCAGTTGAAGAGTTTTGTTCTGAAATGAGAAATCTGCTTCTTGAAAAACTTCTTTCTTTCTGTCTGCAGCGGAATGATTGACAGCACAAAGTAAAGACCACTCAAACTTTTATTCCCAAAGATTATTTTCAATTTGAGAGATTTTGAATGTAGTTCTACAGTATTTTACCTCATTGCCCGCAGACACTGACCTGGAGTCAGTTATGTTTCTGTCTGTTAGACGGAGTTAGAATGAATTCATGAGAACAGCTTCCCTTCTCCACTTTGCTTTACATGATACTATTTATACAGTTAACTAGTGTAGCACTTTAAAACTACAGAACACATAGAAAGTGCTGGAATACAATCAACAAAACTGAATATCAGTAAAAGATTAATAACTAAAGTGTTGAGGGTGAAAAACAAAATGAGACATCAGCCGTAACAAACAGAAAATGATCGTCCATCCGTCTTCCAACCGGTAAACACTTCCTGGTTGTCGGTTATCATCTCACTTCCACGGCCTGCCTGCCTGCCTGCCTGCCTGCCTGCCTGCCTGCCTGCCTGCCTGCCTGCCTGCCTGCCTGCGTGCCCTTGAGCAGCACACGTTGCTGCCGCTCGCCTTCAGGGATCACGCTCGCTGACACACTGAACGCAGAGCGGAGGAGAGTTTCCCTCCTGGGCGATCAATAACGTATCAAGAAATAACTGAAACGGTGGAGCAGAGTGAGTGGGAGGCGAAGGTTGTGTGTTTATCGACTGCATTAAGTTGAAGTGTTGAGGAACAAGGAGGAGTCCTGTTTCCATGGAACTGAGTGACATCTGCAGTAACAACCAGGACGGATTATTGAAAGCCATTGAAGCGAACCTCTTCTCATCTTTATTAATACAATTCGTTGCACTTGTCTGCAGTTTTATTTGAACAAAATATGAGAATTTCCATTATTTTTAGTTATTTAAAGCTGCGTGACATGGTTTTTGGACACTATTTTAGATTTGTACTTATTTCATTCTTTTGGTTTTAATTCACTTCATATATAAATTCTAACTTGTTGCTACTTCTTAATGGTTTTAATTCATGTGTGTGTGTTTTAATCCGTGCTTACTTATGTCTACTGTCTCTGTGGTTTGGTTACTCTCTCATTGTGCATTGTTTATTTTGTTTCGCACTAGATGGGAGGATTTAACATATTAGCACCCAAAGACGTCATCGCTCACATTTTAGCTTGAACCTGAGCATGTAGACGTCCAGCAACATGATGACTCACCAGGAGTCTTTGTCTTTGTGTCTCCTGATGGATATAAGTCCAATATCCGTCTCTTTTAGCTCTGCTTTTGGTCTCCACCTCCACCTCCTGATGTAAATATCCATCTCTTTTAGCTCTGCTTTTGTTCTCCACCTCCACCTCCTGATGTAAATATCCGTCTCTTTTGCAGCGGGGGTGGGGAACCAGGCGGGCTGGGCGTTCGGCCTCGGCCTGGAGCGGCTGGCCATGGTTCTGTACGGCATCCCGGACATCCGTCTGTTCTGGAGTCAGGACGAACGCTTCCTCCAACAGTTCAGGGTGGAGGACATCCAGCAGCCCGTCTGCTTCCAGGTACGAACACCACCAACACCACCAACAGTATGAACACCACCAACACCACCAACACCATGAACCCCACCAACCCCACCAACGCCACCAACACCACCAACACCATGAACACCACCAACACCATTAACACCACCAACACCATGAACACCACCAACACCATTAACCCCACCAACCCCACCAACGCCACCAACGCCACCAACACCACCAACACCATGAACCCCACCAACCCCACCAACGCCACCAACACCACCAACACCATGAACACCACCAACACCACCAACAACATGAACACCACCAACACCATTAACCCCACCAACCCCACCAACGCCACCAACACCACCAACACCATTAACACCACCAACACCATTAACACCACCAATACCACCAACAACAACTGACTTCTGAGAGCTGAAAATGGGGGTTTGAGATCAAAGGAGAGAAAGTGGGTACTTTTATTTAAATATACATTTTTAGATATACACTTAACACATATAAACACATTCACATTATAAAAGATTTTCATTTAATAACAGACTTTTAATCACAAGTTTCTTTAATGGTTAAGTTGGACATTTAATTAATGACATGCAAAAGCACAATATACAAATAATGGTTTAAAGAGTGGTGAATATTATAATTCATGCAATAATAATTAACTTAACTCGTACAGCAATTTTCTTCATAAGATTACGAAATGCTTTACAGAAAAATAAACAGCAGACGAAAAAAAAAACAATAAAAACAATAAAATAATATCGCGACAGCAGAAAGATTTGTAATAAATAAAATAAACTACAATAAAATAGTAATAATTATTTAAAAGTGATTTACAGAAAAAACAGCAAATAAAAAACACAATTAATAAAACACAAACAGAATAATTATAAAAACATAAAAACAAGGGAAGAAAATAACATTTGGAAGAAAAATCTATATAAAAATATAATTATCATTTTCATCGTGATGAACTTCTCCACTTTAAACTGACAGTTCCTCGTTAAAGACAATAGTGTGTGTGTGTGTGTGTGTGCGTGTGTGTGTGTGTGTCTGTGTGTGTGTGTGTCTGTGTGTGTGTGTGTCTGTGTGTGTTCTAGCCTCTTAACCTCATGTATAAACATCTTGACAGTGGGGGCTCACATCAGCCGGCACCAGTCACTTGTACTGACCCGACACACACACACACACACACACACACACACACACACACACACACACACACACACACACACACACACACAGTGTATGGGGGGTCACACAGAGGTTACTCTGTCCCTGCTAAAGGTTCTTTTTGTCGACTCCCGTCTTCGCTAATGAAGAACATTTCAAGTGACTGTTGGAGGGCAGAGAGGAGAAGAGGGGGGAGGAAGGAAGTGGGGAGGAGAGAGAGAGAGAGCGAGAGAGGAAGGAAGGAAGGAAGGAATAAATGAGAGGAGGAACAGGTACAGAGCAGGTGGATGGAAACAAAGACAATTGGAGATGAAGGATGTGAAGATAAAAGATTCATAGACCAACAACAAAAACTTCAAGGGAGGAGGAAGAAGAAGAAATGTCTAAAATATGAAAAGTAAAAGTAAAACTTTATGGAAAAAAAGACAAAACAAACTAGAAAATAAATATGGAGGGAAAAGGGAAAGAAGGAAGGAAGGAAGGAAAGAAGGTAGGAAACAAAAAGAAAATGAAGCTTGAAAAAGAACATGGAAAGACGGAAGGAAGGAAGGAAACAGGGAGCGAGTGAAGGAAAGAAGGAAGGATTTAAGGAAATAAGGAGAGGGTGAAGGAAAGAAAGAAGAAAGGAAACACAATTGGGAAGAAGGAGGGAAGGAAAGAAAGTAGGAAACAAGGAAAGGAAGATGTAAGGAAACAGGGTGAGAATAAAGGAAGAAAAGAAAGTAGATATGAAACAAGATTGAAAAGAAGGAGGGAAGGAAAGAATGTAGGAAACAAGGAAAGAAAGAAAGAGAGAGAGGATGCTAAAAGGAGAATAATAAATTTTGAGGAAGAAATTATACATTTTTCTATAAAAAGACTCTTTAAAATAAATGTGAGACAATAGAAAGAAGAAGAAAGAAGTTGTTTATGATAAATACACATAATAACAATAACATGAGGATGAATACCGAGGGAAGGAGTCAGCTGAGGACGCACCTCGGCTTCCTCCTCACAGTCTTGTTAGTTTTATTGATGAACCCGGTTCCTCCAGAGGGACCAGGGGAGCACAGCTCATCTGCTGCCCAGGGTCAGTGCACCTCTCCTGGGCAGAGACTCTCCACCTCTCCCCTTAAAACCTCCGCAGCCCCCCTGGATCCACAGGTAATGAACTGTGACCATGTTTGTATACCAACACACACACACACACACACACACACACACACACACACACACACACACACACACACACACACACACACCAGGGAGCCACTAAGGTGATGGTGTTGAAGGAGCTCAGTAGGAAACACTCCATCTCTCCTCTGGATGAGGACACCTCTGTGCCTCCTGTCAGCTGTGTTTTATACTTGTATCAACCTCTGCCTCACCAACCTATCTGCTTACCTTCCTTCTTTCCTTCCTTCCTTCCTTCCTTCCTTCCTTCCTTCCTTCCTTCCTATTTTCCGTGCTAAAGTATTTTCAATAGTTTCTTAAAATATTAATACAATGTGAAATATAAATAATTTCTTCCACCTACCCATCCGCCTACCTACTTACCTGTCTACATATCTACCTCATTACCTGTCTACATATCTACCTACTTACCTGTCTACATATCTACCTACTTACCTGTCTACATATCTACCTACTTACCTGTCTACATATCTACCTCATTACCTGTCTACATATCTACCTACTTACCTGTCTACATATCTACCTCATTACCTATCTACATATCTACCTCATTACCTATCTAACATCCACCCACCTATCTAACATCCACCCACCTATCTAACATCCACCCACCTATCTAACATCAACCCACCTATCTAACATCCACCCACCTATCTAACATCCACCCACCTATCTAACATCAACCTATCTAACATCCACCCACCTATCTAACATCCACCCACCTATCTAACATCCACCCACCTATCCAACTATGAACTTATGTATCTACCTCCCTTCTTTTATTGCTTTCCTCCTTTAGTCCTCTTTTGATTAAGAAAGCTGAAATTAAATTAATAAATACATAAAATGATGGAAATATCTCCAGACAACATTAAAATGGAGAGACATGTCTTTGGTTGGAAGAAGAACAGGATAACCGATGTGGATCCACTCTGTCCTTCTCTGTGTTTATTAAAAGTTATTTACAGGATAATAAACAAGTCAGAGACGATAGAAATCTCTCTCTCCGTCTGTCGCTGCATAAAACATCCGGTTTATTCTGTCGTCCTGATAAAGATTTAATGTGTTATTGTCTTTGTGTTTCACTTTCTCTTCCCTCTTCTTCTTCTTCTTCATCTTCATCTTCATCTTCATCTATTCACTGTATCTCTTAATCTACCATTTCTTAGACTTTTACTTCCTCTCGTTTCCTCAAATCTGCTCTCGATTATTACTTTTAATAATTTGGTCTTTCCATCTTTGAATTTGTTTTATTCTAAAGTAAAACAATATAACCAGGATCTTAGTCTGGAGTCTTAACCTCCAAAAAACCTGCAACCCAAACTCCATAACTTTGTTTATTAAAAGAGACCTACAATGTTTTTCTTTGTCTTAATAAGTCAGATTCATTATTTATTGTTTATTTATTTTTACAGTTTGGCATTAACATGTTTATCAGATTGTTTTTGAATGATGTGAAAATCTACCTTCTTTTGAGGATGGAATATATATTAATGCATAATTGTAAATTATACAAGAAAAATATGAATTTTTAGCCCAAAATCCAGAAGACATAACCTTAGTGGCTTTTAGAGCTGCAAACAGACAATACACAACTGGAAAGATAAGATAACAAATATAAGATAGTGCAACAACAACAAAGCATAATAATAAATAAATAATTAGAATAAATAAGTAATCAAAAAGATAAATATGTAAACCGTAAAAACACGGACTGAATGGTTGAGTTCACATTGTTGCCCACGAAATATGAAATGTTGAGGTTGGTTTACATTGAGACGGCGAAACAAAACAACAAAACAACAAAACAACAAAACACAGCATTCATTCAACTTCAGGCATGAAACCAAAACCAAAAGCTCGACACAATTATGAGAGAATATTTATAAAAACATGGTGGTTTACACTCCATACGCAGATATTAGTATACATGTTTAATAAATGTGACTCGTGGAGGATTTTTACTGCCTTTTTAATGCGGGAATGTTTTTTTGTTATCAAAATATCAAATTAATTCAAAATATTAGAGACTGGCTGCATGAACCGCTGCAGAATACGCACTTTAATTTACATTTTTCATCATAAAAGTCAGAATTCTTTCCGTTAAATTCAAGGAAATTTCTCTGGAGTTTGGTTTAATTTTTTAAAATTTATATAAAAAAGTAAATATTTCTACTTTGATGAGTGTCCCTCTGTGTCCTCTGTGTCCTCAGCCCCTCAGTAAGTACCCCCCCCTCCACAACCACATCTCCTTCTGGCTGCCGGAGGACGAGGACAAGGAGGAGGACGGGGACGGCTTCACGGAGAACGACTTCTACGAGCTCGTCCGCTCCATCGGAGGAGATCTGGTGGAGAAGGTCTCCCTGGTGGACCAGTTCACACACCCAGAGTAGGACACACACACACACACACACACACACACACACACACACACACACACACACACACATACACACACACACACACACGTTTTTATGTTGCATTGACTCAGCTGAACCTGAACTACAACAGTTGACTCTAGAATGTCCCCACAAGGTGAGTAACTCACGAATAAACTCTTTAACCCTTTGAAGACCTCCGACGGGAAGGAGAAGCACGTTTTCTGTAAACAATCGCAAAAGCTTTGTTTATCACAGAAGAATCTGTAAAAAAAACTCATAATCAGCAGTTTTATCTTTCCGACGTTCCTTGAACTCGTCACGTGTGAACAACGCTTTCGTCAGTAAAATCAACCGAAACGAAGCTTTAAATGTTGACGTTTCATCAGAAACATTTTATTCTTCGTCTCGTTTAAAATCTGGTGACAAATAATCTGTTTACTTTAATCAGATTCTGTTAAAAACATTAAATTCTGAGTTCATCAGAGAAACTATGAAGTCATGATTTATTCATCTGAGAACAACAGTCATGTGACAAGAAATCAGAGGAACTAGGACAGAAGGAGAGGAAGAGAACACAATTAATTAAAGAGGGACGACTACGTGTTCGACCTCGACCAATCACAGCTCTCGGATCCTAAAACTCACGATGGAACATGTTGGAAAGAAAATAATGACAAAGGAAAAGAAACTAGTATATAAAAATAGAACAAAGGTCAAAGGTCACTGTGTCTGTTTGACAACTGATGAAGGTGTCATCAGTGTTCATTAACACACACACACACACACACACACACACACACACACACACACACACACACTCACAGCTGTCCTTGGTGAACACCTCCAAGCTCGTTGTTGACATCTCATTTTTTAAAGACAAGTGTGTGTGTGTGTGTGTGTGTGTGTGTGTGTGTGTGTGTCTGTGTCTGTGTCTGTGTGTGTGTGTGTGTGTGTGTGTCTGTGTGTGTGTGTCTGTGTGTGTGTGTGTGTGTGTGTGTGTGTGTGTGTAAAGGGCAGCAGTGGGAGGTAGCTACCTTATGGCTGAGAAGTCCTTTTTCACATAACTGTGACTCTCACACACACACTAATGCAAGGTCAGGGAAGTGTGTGTGTGTGTGCGTGTGCGTGTGCGTGTGTGTGTGTGTGTGTGTGTGTGTGTGTGTGTGTGTGTGTGTGTGTGTGTGTGCAAGTGCAGTGAGGGCCCTGCAGTGCGTAAAAATGTCCAACACTATTCATCTTTCAGCATTTTAATGTCTTTTTAAATAGCGACCTTTTTCCCACCGAGCTCTCACACACACACACACACACACACACACACACACACACACACACACACACACACACACACACACAGGTCTACACACTATTAGAGGTATTAGAGAGGGAGACAAAGACTTGAAGCCACACTGGACTTTATTAAGTTATTAAGTTTCAGATGAACTTTATTGAACAAAGTTTGGAGGAGGATCAGCTGTTTGTGTCCTGAGGAGTAACCTGATGCTTCAGACCAGGTGTTCATTAGAGGATCAGCTGTTTGTGTCCTGAGGAGTAACCTGATGCTTCAGACCAGGTGTTCATTAGAGGATCAGCTGTTTGTGTCCTGAGGAGTAACCTGATGCTTCAGACCAGGTGTTCATTAGAGGATCAGCTGTTTGTGTCCTGAGGAGTAACCTGATGCTTCAGACCAGGTGTTCATTAGAGGATCAGCTGTTTGTGTCCTGAGGAGTAACCTGATGCTTCAGACCAGGTGTTCATTAGAGGATCAGCTGTTTGTGTCCTGAGGAGTAACCTGATGCTTCAGACCAGGTGTTCATTAGAGGATCAGCTGTTTGTGTCCTGAGGAGTAACCTGATGCTTCAGACCAGGTGTTCATTAGAGGATCAGCTGTTTGTGTCCTGAGGAGTAACCTGATGCTTCAGACCAGGTGTTCATTAGAGGATCAGCTGGATGAGAACGAGAGGAAAGAAAGACGGATAATATTTGTAGGAAAACAAGAAGAAAGCAGATATTTTTCCTGGTTTATTGAAGAACTCGACCTCCATCCAGAGCTGATGTCTCCACGTCTCCCTCCAGCACAGAGACCTGCATTGCACCTCTTTATTCCCTAATCCTCTCCCTCGTTTCTCCCTCGTTTCTCCCCCATTTTTCCCCCATTTTTCCCCCGTTTCTCCCTCATTTCTCCCCCGTTTCTCCCCCGTTTCTCCCTCATTTCTCCCCCGTTTCTCCCCCATTTCCCCCTTATTTTTCCCCCGTTTCTCCCTCGTTTCTCCCCCATTTTCTCCCCCGTTTCGCCCCAATTTTTCCCCTGTTCCTCCCCCGTTCCTCCCCCTCTGCTCTCCCCCTCTCCAGACATATTGTCCCTCACAGCCTAATGATGAACGCTCTTCACTTAATTACAGTTATTAGTGCGCAGAAAATACCTGCATTGCACCTTTTTTCTCCCCAAATCTCTCTCTTTGTCACACACACACACACACACACACACAGACACACACACACACACACACACACACACACACACACACACACACAGACACACACACGCACACACACCTCTTCACAATAAGATGTTGAAGTTGGTTAGTAAGTTCTCTCACCATGATGAATGTTAACGAGAGGTTGACTTCCTGTTTCCCCGACGGGATCCAGGAAGATGAAGTCTGAAAGTGGAACCCGTCTCATTGGATGAGCGTTGCGCCCCCTGGTGGACGTTCAGGTCTGACTTTGTCTCCGTTGGGTTTGTGCATGAGGAGTGAGATCAGTGAGGTTCAGGGTGAGAATATCAGGCTCAGCCAATCAGAGGCCGAGGAGGGCGGGGCACGCCGTCGCCATCGCAGCATTCGTAATATGGATTTATAGAAGATATATTAAATATATCTTATATATATATATATATATATATATATATATAATAACAATCCTGGAAGGAATCTATGAGAACCTTCGACTGAGGAAGTCTCTCGATTTGCTGTTTTTAGACGTAATATTAATATTAGACCATAATGTGAGTTTCATCATCAACAGATTAAAATTACATGTTGGTTCATCTTATAAAGATGGAATCAGTTTGGACTAAAATCTGCTGCTCGACAACCGAAACAAAGCTTCAACTTCCTTTAGTCTCTCTCTCTCTCTCTCTCTCTCTCTCTCTCTCTCTCTCTCTCTCTCTCTCTCCTCTCTGTCTCTCTCTTTTTAGTCCTCTCTTCCTCCACCTGTCAGCCTGTCATCACTTCATCCTCCCCCCTCCTCCCCCTTCCTCCCCCCTCCTCCCCCCTCCTCCCCCTTCCTCCCCCCTCCCTCTCTGCAGGCTCAGCAGGAGACAGGGAGGCAGCCGCCCACCACAACTCAATGAATGATTTAAGAGAGAGAGAGAGAGACTAACCCTCTCTCCCCCAAAAAAAAGATGAAGGGGGAGAGGGGGAGGAAACAGATGACAAACGGGGGAGAGGGGGAGTCGCTAGAGAGAGTATTTCTGCCGAGAGAGCGAGAGAGAGAGAGAGAGAGAGAGAGATGTCGTTTTCCGGTGTGCAGCGAGTTATTGGGCTGAATAATGTATGATTGTTTTCTGTTCCCACAAACAATCAGACGGAGACGCTGGTTCAATACTTTGTGTTTGATTCCAACTCAGGAAGAAGCTTTAACGCGGTCGACTGATACGGGAACGTTCAATTAGTCCGTCACGAGGAGGGCTTTAAATGAACCAGACAGCAACTTCCTGAAGCTGCAT
The DNA here is from genome assembly GCA_016806645.1 of Ophiodon elongatus. Lineage (NCBI taxonomy): Eukaryota > Metazoa > Chordata > Actinopteri > Perciformes > Hexagrammidae > Ophiodon > Ophiodon elongatus. The sequence continues at coordinate 189,772 of JACSYO010000296.1, read as the reverse complement.
TCTCTCTCCTGACCACCAGGGGGCGACTCCTCTGGTTGTATAGAAGTCAAAGCTTCATGTGTTAAAGCTGCATTCTCTCTCCTGACCACCAGGGGGCGACTCCTCTGGTTGTATAGAAGTCAAAGCTTCATGTGTTAAAGCTGCATTCTCTCTCCTGACCACCAGGGGGCGACTCCTCTGGTTGTATAGAAGTCAAAGCTTCATGTGTTAAAGCTGCATTCTCTCTCCTGACCACCAGGGGGCGACTCCTCTGGTTGTATAGAAGTCAAAGCTTCATGTGTTAAAGCTGCATTCTCTCTCCTGACCACCAGGGGGCGACTCCTCTGGTTGTATAGAAGTCAAAGCTTCATGTGTTAAAGCTGCATTCTCTCTCCTGACCACCAGGGGGCGACTCCTCTGGTTGTATAGAAGTCTATAGAAAATGACTCTACTTCTCTCTTGATTTATTCCCTCAGTAAACATTGTAAACATGAGTTTATGTCTCAATCTCTAGTTTCAAGTCTTCTTCAATACAGCATGATGTTCATTTAGTAAGTTATGGTCCATTTAGAGTCAAACAGACCATAAAGAGGGGATGCTTTAGGGCGGGGCTACAGGGTGATTGACAGGTCTCTATCATGGATTCGTCTTAAAACTTTAAAGCTTTCATCAAAATTAATCGTAACATTTTGGATGCCTAAAAATATCTGCAAAAAGCCAAGATGGATGATCACTGACACGAGCCGGACTAACGAGCTGGTCACCTGATGAAAGTCACCATGAAACAAGTTATTAACGAAGAAGAACCAAATGAAGTCGGATATTTTGCTCATAAATAATATTTATTCCGCTTTATATATAATTTACTTAATGAAACAACAAACTCTGTTTATGATTCACATGACAAGAGACACACACACACACACACACACACACACACACACACACACACACACACACACACACACGCAAACACACACACACACACACACGCAAACACACACACACACACACAAACACACACACACACACACACACACGCAAACACACACACACACACAAACACACAAACACGTACACACACACACACACACACAGTTTATTTTGTCATGTTTTCTAAATGGCACCTTAACTTTTCTCCAAATGTCAACATCATCCCATCACTTCTTCAAAATGTCACCTCCTCCTCATCTTCTCCTCACTGCCTTCTTTTCCTCCTCCTCCTCCTCCTCCTCCTCTTCCTCTTCCTCTTCCTCCTCTTCCTCCTCCTCCTCCTCCTCTTCCTCTCTAGGTTTCCCTGCGTTAGCATATTAGCTTACTGCAGCTCCCTGTAGTGTCCTAAGAGTGTGTGTTGGTATTCATGTGTGTTTATGCATGTATTCTTTCTGTGTGCGTGCATGCATGCGTGCGTGCGCGCGTGCGTGTGTGTGTGTGTGTGCGTGTGTGTGTGTGTGTGTGTGTGTGTGTGTGTGTGTGTGTGTGTGTGTGTGTGTGTGTGTGTGTGTGTGTGTAGCAGTAATGTTTTATGGGCATTAGAGAGCTGGTGTATCAACAACAGACCAGATTTATATCAGCGAGCTCACCGGCTGCCACAGCCCCAAGGGCCTCTGGGTAATCTGGGTGTAATTGAGCATCGAGGTTACGGTGGCAGACACACACACACACACACACACACACACACACACACACACACACACACACACACACACACACACATACTTTCACTCTCACTGAGGTTGATAAACACATCAGGGAGCTAAAAACATTCACACACACACGCTGTAGAATGTGTGTGTGTGTGTGTGTTTGTGTGTGTAACACAAACAATTTATATCTTCACTATGAAATCAATAAGAAAACAAAAACACGCGTCACACATTAAACAACATTCACTCTTTATTGTGTCAACAACAACAAACTAAAGCTGAATCAGTGGGATTCAAACACACGGCCTGCTGTGTCCATGTGAACACACGTCTCGTGAGGACCCCGGATGAGGAAATACAGAAGTCGCCGTGTGTTTGAACAGTGGAGGCCCTGGTGCATTGTGGGTAAGAGCATCGGGGACAGTCCTTCTATAGCTGTACCACAGAGAGTATTATCCTCCATGAGAGGAGAGTCACACGTTGTCTCAAAGTCAAAGTTTAAAATGTTTATATTTAAAGTTGATCTGTTTACTTTCTCGATGCTAAATATATAAAACATGCACGACGTTTGTTTTCTTTTATTATAAATGTGCTACGAGACATTTGAGTTTTACTCAAAGTAGAACATCGTGTATTTTCACCTTTTCTTCGTGTAGTTGTTGACGACGGATTAGCTGAATGATCATAATGACGTTATTAAACGTAACGATCTCGTCGACACAGGACCATGAGGCTTATTTTAGAGTCATAAATGTGGGTTATTTAAAGGCCTGAGAGAGCTGGCGTCCTCTGAAGGGCTGTGGCTCCTCCCCTTCCTGCAGGTGACACCTGACGTCCTGCTCGCCTCGTGTTCGTTCCCTTTGTGCCGACTCATCGCCGCTCCGGAGAGAAGCAGCTTCTCTGTGGCTGTAGTCACAGCAGGGAACCTGATCCGTCTCCTCCTCCGTGTTTCATGTCCTCCGGCCGGCCGAGGGCCGTGCAGCTCACACACACACACACACACACACACACACACACACACACACACACACACACACACACACACACACACACTGGTGAGCCGGTCGTGCCGCCGTCCTGCTGCCAACTCTCAGCGCACACACACCTTCTGTCCTGCCCCGGTGAATCACGCAGTCAGCAGCTTTGCTTTGGTCACTTGGGGTGAGGGGGTGGGGGGGAGGAGGGGGGGAGGGGGTGGCGGGGGAGGAGGGGGGTGTGAGGGGGGGAGTCCACGTCACTGCAGTGTTTGCTGTTTCACTGACGGGAAGGAAAGTTTCATTGTCATGTTGGTGTTTGTTTCAGAGCTTCAGGAACGTTCTAACCCTAACCCATCTTGGTTTTTGCCCGTCGCCATCTTGGTTTTTTGCCCGTCGCCATCTTGGTTTTTGTCCGTCGCCATCTTGGTTTTTTGCCCGTCGCCATCTTGGTTTTTGTCCGTCGCCATCTTGGTTTTTTGCCCGTTGCCATCTTGGTTTTTGCCCGTCGCCATCTTGGTTTTTTGCCCGTCGCCATCTTGGTTTTTGTCCGTCGCCATCTTGGTTTTTTGCCCGTTGCCATCTTGGTTTGTTGCCCGTCGCCATCTTGTTTTTTTGCCCGTCGCCATCTTGGTTTTTGTCCGTCGCCATCTTGGTTTTTTGCCCGTTGCCATCTTGGTTTGTTGCCCATCGCCATCTTGTTTTTTTGCCCGTCGCCATCTTGTTTTTTTGCCCGTCGCCGTCTTGGTTTTTGCCCGTCGCCATCTTGGTTTTTTTGTTTTTAAACTGATAGGAAGAATCAGGGGAACTCTCTGTAACCTGAATATTATAAGTGAACCATCATGATATATTAAGATATGTGGGAGCTCTAGTTTTAGCTGCGTCACTGAACATTGGTTTGAACGTGTTTGCAGCCTTCTCGTTCCTTCCCTGTCGGAGATCTCACTACATCTTGAGCTCGCAGGAATCCAACAGCTAAAAGACGGCAGCCAAAGACTTGTTTTCTTTCTGGGAAAACACAACACTCTGGACCTCTTGAGAAATCCCTCTGCGTTCCAAGTGTGTTCACATATCAACAAGCTCCATGTGTGTTTACACTGAGCGGCTCTCTTCCAGAGAATATCTAATCAGCTGGGGTGTAAAAGCATAAAAACAATGTGAGAGTAAGAATATGTAAGATATGTGAGGCAGCTTCATCCTCATCCACCTTCTGGTTGTCATGTTGTGACCTTTTGGCTGAACAGTTATGAATCACGAAGGTATTTTCAGGACGCTGAAGCTTCTTTGACCTTTTGATCAGAAGCTTGTTCTGCTGTTGTCGAGCTGGTCAGCTCATTAAAGTTCAGGAGCACAGAACCAGCAACACGAGTCCAGACTGAGAGCGTGGACCCGGATCAGACCGTGAGCGTGGACCCGGATCAGACTGTGAGCGTGGACCCGGATCAGACCGTGAGCGTGGACCCGGATCAGACCGTGAGCGTGGACCCGGATCAGACCGTTAGCGTGGACCCGGATCAGACCGTGAGCGTGGACCCGGATCAGACCGTTAGCGTGGACCCGGATCAGACTGAGAGCGTGGACCCGGATCAGACCGTTAGCGTGGACCCGGATCAGACCGTTAGCGTGGACCCGGATCAGACCGTTAGCGTGGACCCGGATCAGACTCGCCCAGATGTACAGGCTGAGGAACAGCAGCTGTTTCTCGCCATGTTTTTACACCGAGGCTGTTTTCCTTCCTGCTGTCGGAGGTTTGACTTGCAGCTCTTTCTGTATTTGCACTAACTAGTTTCTTGTTGTCCTGGACTACGTGTTGTCAGAATCGCTGTTTGCTCCTGACGTCCGGGTGTGTGAGGTCTCTGGCTCCTTCCAGGAAGTCTGACCAGCTGAGGTCTTTTTCATTTTTCTGAGTACTAATTGATTCAGCTGTTAATAATTCTAACACCTGTTTCCTGCGAGAAAGCTAATGAGTGAATCCTGAATCCCGTCCAGTTCTCAGTGTGTCCTAAACACATGATGGAGGTTGTGTTTGCTTAAAAGATGAAATTATTTACCTACAGTTTTTGAGACACAAACATTTTATGGTAAATTGAGGAAAGTTGAGAAATAAAACACATATAATACGATTTTATCTGACGGGGTCCAGTGTAGACTCTTAGACATAAAGGTGCAAACTAGAACCATAGGGTTCTCCAACCCTTTTTGGTACCTTTTTATAAAAGGTTCTTCCTGGAACCCTTTCAGAGGTTTCTACCTAAAACCCAACAAAAGGGTTTAGGGTACTTAGACCCATCCGTGAAAGGTTCCACCCAGAACCCCCTATGAGAGGTTTCACAGAGAACCCTTGTATGCTGTATGCTTGTACGGTTCCTCCAAGAACCCCGTCCGGAGGTTCTGGAGGTCCAGACCCTCTTCCCCTTTTATGGGTGCTCACATAAACCCACCCAGGGGGTTCTACCCAGAACCCTTTCATATTTAAAACCCTAACGGGCCAGGAAGCTTTCAACACCCCTTGAAGAACTCTTTTTTCCCAAAAGTGTTGTTTGGATGAAAAAGGTTCTTAATGGAACCTCGAGTCTCACAGAGAACCCGTGTGTTTCTAAGATGTCCCTTAATGGCCACCGTACAGACCATAAACTCTTTTTATTCATAAAACAACATTTCCTCCAGCACTTCCTTGCGGACAACCTTCCAGCTCGGTTCTTGGGACGGCGTTCGTGTTCCCCAGAGGACGAATCCTTCCGACTTCATTGCCGAGCAGTAGTTTGATTTCATTTTGAACAAAAGATCCCAAAAACTACGACAATAGGACATTACTCCTCAGCTGTTAGTACAAACTTCTTGTATAACTTTTTCTTTCTCAGTTATATGTTATGTAACTTAATTTGCATAAATCCGACCCTTCCTAACCCAAACCAAGATTTGTTTTCTGGTTTGTAATGAGCAGTTCAGCTGCTCTTCTTGAATCATCACCTTTTCATTCATCTTCTTGCTTTTAAAGCAACACATTATATTTCCAACAGAAAACTGCTGCGCTTTGGGGATTTAGATGTTTCCTAAATGAAATGCTGGTTTAACACGAGGACGTTAAACACTGCAGCTGCCAGTTTTGCGGGTTATAAATTGACTGAATCTCACACACACACACACACACACACACACACACACACTAACCTCCCTCTCTCTGACACAAACACAGAGGTCGACTGTGGCTGTGAAGGCAGAGATATCGATGGATTTCTCTCACTAATGAAATGGTGTCACTCTGAGACAAGTGTGTGCACTTTCTCTCTCTCCACACGGACTAATTTGTCTCTTCAACTGAAATCAAAACACATTTCAGGGAAAGTGGGTAACATTTGAAGGAAAGAAAAGTACGATGGAGGGAAGAATAAAGACTAAGTAGATGTGAGGGAACTAAAGAAGGAAAAGGATACATGGAGTCTTTCTTTATCGACAGTTTCTGCCTCGCTGTCCTTTTCTACTCTGACCTCAATCACAAGAGTGTGTGTGTGTGTGTGTGTGTGTGTGTGTGTGTGTGTGTGTGTGTGTGTGTGTGTGTGTGTGTGTGTGTGTGTGTGTGTGTGTGTGTGTGTGTGTGTGTGTGTGTGTGTGTGTATGAGAGTGTTAGTGATGAGGTTCGATCCAGGTAGATTGACTTCTTATTGTCTGGGGATGAGAGAGAGAGAGGAGTCCTTAAGGCAGTGTGGTGATGATGTCACTACAGGAACAAGAGAGCAGAAGAAGAAATTACATAAAGTCTGTATGAAACATTTTATGGAGGTCCGACTTAATCTTAATTACCTCAGATGAATAAATAGAAGAAAAAAGACTGGAAAGTAAACACAACATCTCTGATGATGTCGATCGAACGGCGCAGATGGTGCTTGAAATATATCTTCAAATGTCATTTAAATCAGATCATTGGTGCGGCAGATGTAGCTTTTTAAAGTTTGAATTATCTTTTATGAAGCTCCACCTTCAACAAATGTAAATATGCTGCACATGGTTTCAAAATGTTCAGCATCTTTTCTTAAATAATGTTGTATAGGTAAGCATTTTGTATGAGTTAGGAACTTTAAAAGGAATGTTTGTCCCTAAGGTGTAACACCAGCTCTCGAGTTCCCTAAGGTGTAACACCAGCTCTGTAGTTCCCTAAGGTGTAACACCAGCTCTCTAGTTCCCTAAGGTGTAACACCAGCTCTCTAGTTCCCTAAGGTGTAACACCAGCTCTGTAGTTCCCTAAGGTATAACACCAGCTCTGTAGTTCCCTAAGGTATAACATTGGAGCTCTCTAGTTCCCTAAGGTATAACATTGGAGCTCTCTAGTTCCCTAAGGTGTAACACCAGCTCTCTAGTTCCCTAAGGTGTAACACCAGCTCTCTAGTTCCCTAAGGTGTAACACCAGCTCTGTAGTTCCCTAAGGTATAACATTGGAGCTCTCTAGTTCCCTAAGGTGTAACACCAGCTCTCTAGTTCCCTAAGGTGTAACGCACACCACCCCCCAACACCACCAAATTGGAGCTCTCTAGTTCCCTAAGGTATAACATTGGAGCTCTCTAGTTCCCTAAGGTATAACATTGGAGCTCTCTAGTTCCCTAAGGTATAACATTGGAGCTCTCTAGTTCCCTAAGGTGTAACACCAGCTGTCTAGTTCCCTAAGGTGTAACACCAGC
>JACSYO010000296.1:160000-177500 GCA_016806645.1 Ophiodon elongatus | reverse complement strand
AAGAGCCTCCGGTCCGAAGCGGCTCGTTGAAATAAATGAAGAAAAGAACCACATTTTGTTCCTCAAAACACAGGTTTAGTTCCTGAGTTCCTCAGAAGGTTCTCAGTTCCCAACAACAGAAACGCACCAAGGACAATGAAGCTGGAGAAAAACATGAGCTTTAATCTGAACCAGAGACGAATCCTTCATGAGACTTTGACACCACCGAGTTCTGTAACATAAACATAACACGTGCACATGTAAACTGAAGTTTACGTTTTGTAATTACATTTAATTTTCATGCTGCTTTCCATAGTTATGAGTTGTTTGTCGAGGCGAGGCAGATTTAGGAAGTGAAGCGAAAGAAACACAAACAAGCTGTCGGCTGTTGCTGCCACCTCCCTTTAAATATTTAGGAGTGTGTGTGTGTGTGTGTGTGTGTGTGTGTGTGTGTGTGTGTGTGTGTGTGTGTGTGTGTGTGTGTGTGTGTGGAGAAAGAGAAACAAAGCGAGCATAGTTTTATGTGTACCTTCTTCAAGCCACTGCTATGTGAAGTGACAGCTGCTGTGTTAAATGGCAGCTCTCTGGTCGAACCCATGTTGTGTTTTATGTAAGTGTGTGTGTGTGTGTGTGTGTGTGTGTGTGTGTGTGTGTGTGTGTGTGTGTGTGTGTGTGTGTTTTTGTGTGTGTTTTTGTGTGTGTGTGTGGCCTACAGCTGCATGTGTTGTTGTTAAGTTTTATCGCTGCCTAGAAGCGGTTATGATCCGTTTTCTTCTGCTGGAGCTCGTGTCATTGAGTTATTCACATATCTTTATATCATGTCTTTATATCATATCTTTATATCATTTCTTTATATCATTTCTTTGCTCTGCAGTAGAACCTGTTGAACAGATCATGAAATAAAAGGAAATTAAGGCCATTAATTGACTTTAATTTCCTGTGGGTATTACATTTGCAGATCCCTCAAAGAAATAGTTTCAGCATTTTTTTGGGGATCTTAAATTATATTTGTTTGAATTTAGAAATGGTGCATGTTTGTATTCGGCGTTCCAGTTATTCGGCTTTATTAGGAGTTATTAATTTATGCATTCATGAGGAGAGAAGCTTCCTGTGGCTCAGTGATGTTCTGGAGATGTTACAGGAACCGAGTTTAACAGACTCAACGTTACTCAAACTGGACCATATTAAAGAGACTCACTCACATGTTGCTCTTTATTTGTTTCTTTTCTTCTAAACGCTTCTGTCTCACCTGCTTCTGATGCTCAGACGTCTTCTGGATGAAGTCAAGAACCAAACGGCTCATGAGCTGCTTTTATTTGTTCTGATGAGGTTCAAACAAACTCAACGCGTTCCAGTCGTGTAACAGAACCACGAGGCTCAGATTGTTCCTCTGGAACGACGGAGATCCTCCTCATCCGTCTCCCATCTGTTGTGAAGCAGGAGGCTGAAACACCCCGAGGGGAAACGCCTCTCAGTCCCAGTTCAAACGGTTAAACACGACTGAGGGCAACTGAAAACAGACAAATACGGTCCGTTTCCGTTAAAGGTCGAGTGGAACGTTTAACGAGCAATTAGCGCGGAGGAAATGCCAGCGAGGCCGAGTCTGAATTATTCACTACGATAACGGAGAGGAAGCAGAGCCCGCACGCTCCGAGCAGCCAATCGCACGCCGCTAATGTCAAGTGGATATTTGCATTAGTGAGGGCAAGGCATCATGGGTAATGACTGTCCCCCTGGCGATACGTGGTTCTGCAGCTCCAGCTCCATGCAGACTCTGACTGAAGCTGCTTTTTAAAGGTCGACACCAGCGACAGCGTTTCTGAGATGTGAGACAAGATATGTGCCGTACTTTAGTTTTTTATGGTGAACAGATTTACCAAATTTACCAAAGACGTCTTTAATGCCTCCATTTGTGGATTCTTCAGTTTGAAGGATGGGAACCAATGAAATACAACTTCTTAAATGACACATCAACTTTATTCTAAAATGAAAGCTCACATGCCGAGATAGATAGATAGATAGGTAGGTAGGTAGGTATATATTATAGGTAGGTAGATAGGTATATATTATAGGTAGGTAGGTAGGTATATATTATAGGTAGGTAGATAGGTATATATTATAGGTAGGTAGATAGGTATATATTATAGGTAGGTAGGTAGGTATATATTATAGGTAGGTAGATAGGTATATATTATAGGTAGGTAGGTAGGTATATATTATAGGTAGGTAGGTAGGTATATATTATAGGTAGGTAGGTAGGTATATATTATAGGTAGGTAGATAGGTATATATTATAGGTAGGTAGATAGGTATATATTATAGGTAGGTAGATAGGTATATATTATAGGTAGGTAGATAGGTATATATTATAGGTAGGTAGATAGGTATATATTATAGGTAGGTAGGTAGGTATATATTATAGGTAGGTAGATAGGTATATATTATAGGTAGGTAGATAGGTATATATTATAGGTAGGTAGATAGGTATATATTATAGGTAGGTAGATAGGTATATATTATAGGTAGGTAGATAGGTATATATTATAGGTAGGTAGGTAGGTAGGTAGGTATATATTGTAGGTAGGTAGATAGGTATTATAGGTAGGTAGGTAGACAGATAGATAGATAGATAGGTAGATAGATAGATAGGTAGGTTGGTATATATTATAGGTCGGTAGGTAGGTATTATAGGTAGATAGATAGGTAGGTAGGTATATATTATAGGTAGGTAGGTATTATTGATAGATAGATAGATAGATAGTTTGGTAGGTAGGTAGGTAGATAGGTAGATAGGTATATATTATAGGTAGTTATATATTATAGGTAGGTAGATTTAGGTATATATTATAGGTAAGTAGGTAAAAGAATGGTAGGTATATATTATAGGTAAGTAGGTATATATTGTATGTAGGTATATATTGTAGGTAGGTATGTGTATATTATAGATAGATAGATAGATAGATAGATAGATAGATAGATAGATGGATGGATGGATGGATGGATGGATGGATGGATGGATGGATAGATAGGTGGATACTTTATTAATCCCACAAGGGGAAATTTTGTCCAGGGCGTGGCATGAAATCACGCCTCCATACAGACCACAGCTCCCAGGAGGACACGCCTCCATACACATCACAGCTCCCAGGAGGACACGCCTCCATACAGACCACAGCTCCCAGGAGGACACGCCTCCATACACATCACAGCTCCCAGGAGGACACGCCTCCATACACATCACAGCTCCCAGGAGGACACGCCTCCATACAGATCACAGCTCCCAGGAGGACACGCCTCCATACAGATCACAGCTCCCAGGAGGACACGCCTCCATACAGATCACAGCTCCCAGGAGGACACGCCTCCAGATCGCCTCACTCAGAGCGACGTCTGGATTCATGATTCATGATTCATGATTCATGTTTGTCTCTTTATGATGAACTGATTGATGGATCAAGAAAACCTGCTAAAAGACACCAGGAGGTGTGTGTGTGTGTGTGTGTGTGTGTGTGTGTGTGTGTGTGTGTGTGTGTGTGTGTGTGTGTGTGTGTGTGTGTGTGTGAGTCATGGTAAACACTCGTCATGTCTCCTGGTGCTCCAGCAGATGGACAGTAGGCGACACACACACACACACACACACACACACACACACACACACACACACACACACACACACACACACACACACACACACACACACAGGCCGGTAAAAAGGCTTGCAGACTGTTTGATCAGCGTGAAGATGACTCTCCAGTTTGTCTTTGACTATGTGACAGAGGGAAGGACACAGGGAAGGAACAAAGGATGCAAGGAAAGTAAGCAGGAAGTAAGGAAAAGTAAAGGCAGGAGTGATGATGGGGATACAAGAGGAGAGGGAAAGGATGGAGGTAGAAAAGGATGGAAGGAGAGAAGATGAAGACGGAGAGATGGGAGAAGAACAAGGAGGAAAAAGGAGGAGTGGAAGAAGGAAAGAGGAAGTGAAAAGGAAAGAGGGGAAGAGGTTAAAGGGAGAGAAACAAGAAGGAAAGACAAAGTAGGAAGACAGAAGCATAGCAGTAGGTGGAGGAAAGGAGGAAGTGGAAAGGTGTTATGAAGATGGATGGGAGGAAAGAGGTAAACGGTCTCATGGAAGAAGTGATGAGCTTTTATTGATCCCAGAGGAAATACATATATACGTATTTATAAAAGAAAGAGTAAAAGAAGATAAGAAGAGCAGAAGTATCAGGAGGAAGAGAAGAAGGGGAACAGAAGGAAGGACGAGCGTACTCGTGTAGAAAGTAAAATAACTTTGGTCGATGAGGGTGATCAGAGATTACTCCAATCAGGTTCCAGTCTCACGAATAATTAATGAGCTCAGACTGGCTCCTCTGCTTATTGAAACATTGATAAGGTGATCAGACTTCAGTCTGTGGATAATATTACAGTCCTGTTAATAATTCACTTCTTCTCCTCCTCCTCCTCCTCCTCTTCCTCCTCATCTTCTTCCTGCTCCTTCTTCTTCTTCTTCTTCTTCTTCTTCTTCTTCTTCTTCTTCTTCTTCGTCCTCCTCTTCCTCTTCTTCTCCTCCTCCTTCTCGTTCTCCTCCTCCTCCTGTTTTGGTGTTTTTACACCAGTATATCATTTTGCATCAGAAAAGTTAAATAAAAGTTTAAATATGTTGAAATGTCCTAAATTTAAACTTTTGTTGCCTCTTTTCGTCGATACAGTTCATCTGATAAATCACATTTATGGAATAATAACAAAACTCAAAACTAATCTGTTGTTTCTCTCCGTCCGACATGCAGAGAGAATTAATCCGACATGCAGAGTAAACGACTGCACCACCTCCAGCTCCACCTCCACCTCCACCTGCATTTCATTTACGTGAACATTAGCTGCGTTCCAAATCTCATATTTTATATTTTTACTCTCAGCCCGTACTGCATCTCCCCTCCAACGCTGCGTTGTCAGTTTTATAACTGATACGTATTAAATTGTGTCTTGACGCTGACCCTCCACTCGGATGTCGGTGGCGTCACGCCGTCTCCTGTCTGTGCTCTCAGTCGATGGGGGGTGTCTTCCTCTCTGCAAAGGATTGTGGGTCAGAATACGACCGGCTGCAGTGGAACATATTGGCATTTTTGGCGCGCTGCATTGGACAGACTATGTATTGGGACGTACTAAATCTCACGGTATGAGTATTGGAATGTAACCGATGTTGATGGGAAACATTTTAGTTGTAAGAGATGTAACATTAGTTAGAAAGGGTTTCATCCGTCCATGTTCTGCCTGGTTCCCGTCCATGTTCTGCCTGGTTCCCGTCCATGTTCTGCCTGGTTCCCGTCCATGTTCTGTCCGGTTCCCGTCCATGTTCTGCCTGGTTCCCGTCCATGTTCTGCCTGGTTCCCTTCCATGTTCTGTCTGGTTCCCGTCCATGTTCTGCCTGGTTCCCGTGGCCTTGTGTCGGGGGTACAGGTTAAACCAGGTGGTCAAGACGACCCTCTCCCCTCCAACGCTCTCCAGCTCCTCCTGGGGGATTCTGAGGCCTCCAGGCCAGATCTATAACCTCTCCAGCGTGTTCTGGGTCCACCTCGGGGTTCCTCCCCGTTGGATGTCTGGTCTCTGAGGCTGTGATAGCTCATTTCAGACGCCTGTACCCGCGATCTCATTCTTGTGGTAAAAGTACAAAGCCCAACCCCCCTGTCCATCTCATGCTCCGGAGATGTTTGTGCTCCCTCATTGGGGCAACAACTCACCCCCAACCTCGAGGGAGGGATCCTCACATTTCCTGGCCTAAGACTTGGACGTACTGACTCTCACCTGGAGGTCAAGGTCCGCCGGAGCCAACAGAACCACATCGTCTGCAAAGAGTCGAAGCGATCCTGAGAGCCTCTCCTCCCCCCGGCTGCCCCCGGAGACCCTGTCCTTGAAAATCACAGACAGAATTGTTGACAAGTGACGACCCCGGTGGAGCTCAACTCAAAAATAGAAAAGTCTTGGTGGATTTGAGGGAGAAGGAACCACCAGTGATGGATGTAACAGCTGCATATGAAGCCAAACACCCGTCTTTACGCCTGCATGTGTTTTAAATTAGACATTATTTTCATGCAATACAAGAAATTGAATTCATTATTTTGAGCGGAACAGCTTCTTGGACAAAATGTATAATTTTGTATTTTCAAGAGAGAAGTTTGGGATTTTCCCACATTTATCATAGTGGCCATTAACGGAGCTGCAGATGAACTATGGTTCCTACGTTCAGTTTTTGAGAATAATTGAAGGGAAAGAAGGAAATCAAAGGTCAGAGGTCACTTTACCGTGACTTGTGTTTGTTACTTACAAACCTCGGCCTCTGCAACAACACGTTTAAACCAAGCTGAACTAAGACAGGAAACCGGTCACAGCTGCAACCGAACAGCCTGAGTTCAAACGCTCCGCCCGGCCCAGACAGTGACCTCTGACCTCGCCGTGGACGTGTTGTAGAGATGAGACGAACTTCCTCTTGAGGGAGCGGCAGAGTTGCCGTTTCCCTTTCGACAAACGCCAGATTGCGGACAGAATCCTGGCAGATTTTCCGGACCGGAGCCAGAGCTCCTGCACAGCCGGCTAACCGCGACAGAGCGGCTCTGACTAATTTATGCAGATGTATTAATAGATCACAGGCAGCTCTCACCAGGCCGCCGTGCCTCCTCTCCCCAGAAGAAAAAGGCCAGATAAACAACTGAGGGAGAGTAGAACTCCGTCTTCACTCCGCAGGCTAAAAGGCCGGCTTCGTTTGCATACCCGCCTCCCGGATTTGTTTGATTTTGTTTGTCATTTTTTATTCATACATTTTATTTATTTTCCACCAGACTTCCCCATCAGAACAGATCCTACAGCAGACCTCGTTATTAACGGAGCGTCGATACGAGGTCCTTTTACGAGGATGTTCCGTTAAAGGACCAATGTGCTTCCTCTTAAAGTTCCTGTTTGTGGATAACTGGCCGCACAAAGACGACAAAGACAACAAATACAACGGCGTCCTCGAGCTCCACTTAGATAACGTGTCCCGGGATCTAAAACAACGGTTATGTCATGTTTGGGTTGAAATACATGTTGTTTGTTTGTTTCTTCACCTTTGAGGACAGAGGCATTCTGGGAAATGTAGTATGTCTCCAGTTTGGGTATGAACGGATGAGAGGTTGGAATCTTCCTTTAAATATCCTGCATTTATTCCACAGTCATGTGATGAGTCACTCGTCACACGATGTTTATTTAACACAAGTGTTTCTGAGCTCATTAATATTCACAACAACAACCTTCATGTTTTTAGGATCTCGTGAATGTTATGAATATTATACTCCTTCTTCCTCCCTGCCCTCCGGTTCTCCTCCGTCACCTCCGTCTGACCGTCCATCCCAATTAGGACGAATCTAAGTGGGGAGATTAACACACACACACACACACACACACACACACACACACACACACACACACACACACACACACACACACACACACACCACAGCCACTTAACAGAATACTAATTGATTTTGTCTGTTTTCTGGTCCGGTGGAGGAAGAAAGGAGGAGGAAGATGGGAGGTGCTTTGAAGGAGGAATGACTCGTCCTCCTTCAGATGAACAAAGGAGACGAGGAGACGAGGAGACGAGCGTAGACTTTAATCTGATTGTGTAATCTGTAGGGAGGAGAGGAGAGGAGAGGAGAGGAGAGGAGAGGAGAGAGAGAGAGAGAGAGAGAGAGAGAGAGAGAGAGAGAGAGAGAGAGAGAGAGAGAGAGAGAGGGGAAGGATGAGAGAAGGATGAAACAGGAGGAAAGTCCATCGTGTTGAATCCCATAAAATGTTCATATCTTAAATCCGGTTTGATTTATTCGTCCTGATTATGAAACGATCTCCGTCACTCAGGTTGAGTTTCACCGTAGTTATTTATTCATTTTGCTTTTCTTTTTCTTTTTAGTTTCACAGCTTCTATCAGTTAATAAATAGTTTGTTTTGACAGCTCGGCTTTCTTTGTTTGGCTTTTACATTCCTCTTGAATACAGACAATACCCACGAAATACACTTCATACACACACACACATACATATATATATATATATATATATATATATATATGTATATACATATATATATATATACATGTATACATATATACATGTATATATGTATGTGTGTGTGTATATATACACACACATACATATATATATATATATATATACATATATATACATATATACATGTATATATGTATGTGTGTGTGTATATATACACACACATAGGGTGGGTCTCTACACGATAGAAACGAGAAACGAAAAAGACAAATAAACGGTATCAAAACGAGGGATGAAGATCAGAGAAATGAGGAGAGGAGGATTCTTCCTTCTCTCCTCCCTCCTCCCTCCCTCCTTTCCTCCCGCCCTCCCTCCTCGGGGGGGTTACAGTATCATAGCCTAGTTTTCCATCTTCATGTGAAGGCAGCGCGATGCTTTCAAGGGCGTTGGCAGCCGCAGGAGTTTCCTCTCATCTTCACCTCCGTCTCTGAGTGAAGCCCAACGCGTCGTCTTTCAGGCTCATCGTCCACCCCCCTCCCCCCCACCCCCCCTCATGAAACCTTACCCTCCTCTGAACTCCTCTCCATCTCTCCATCTCTTCCTCCGTCCCACCATCTGGAGTCTGACATCAAATCGATCGTGTCTTTTGCCTTTATGTTTTTATTTATTCCTGTGTGATGTTTAGTCTGTGATGCTGTCGGCCATCTTTCCTCCTCTGACCTCGTCCCCTTCTTCCTCTTCCTGCTCTCATTCATAGGACTGCACAATTAATCCAATATTAATCTCCGTCAAGGTTTTAACTTCCGACAGTTAAAAGAAGATCGACTGTTTAACGTTCTTTACTTCTTATTATATATATTATGAATCCAGGTGAGAAAGAATCTCATTTAAAGTCTTATTTTGATACAAAAAGTTTTTTTCTTATTTTGATACAAAACGTTTTTTTTTTTCTTATTTTGATAAAAAATATTTTTTTTTATTATTTTGATACAAAAAGTTTCCTTTTTTCTTATTTTGATACAAAAGGTGTTTTTTTTTTTACAATATTTTCACAGAAAAAAATATTTCTAAAATGTTAAATTTAAGCTGAACTCAAGCAGCTGCACAAGAAATGTTCCATAACAATAAAGTTTTAAGATTTTTAATTAAATCCGGAGTTGAAGAAAAAGTTTACAAGGTTATAAATCTGATTTAAGAATAAACTTTTTAAGACTTTTTAACCTTTTTTTTTCACCAATTTAACGTTTTATATTTAAATTAAACAATCAAATTCCAGATTTTTACCGACAATGTCTTTTTTTTCAAATCATCCACAAAAGTATTTTCTCCAAAAATCCATGAACGTGAGATTTAAATAGAAAAATATCTCAGAAGTATTTAAATGTAGAGAACTCCCCCTTAGAGGTATTTATAGACACACACACACACACACACACACACACACACACACACACACACAGACACACGCTCTTGTGGAACTCCAGGAACTATACACTTATTTTTCATGCATAATGTAACGTGTGGACATTTCCAGTTTGCTTTACAGTGTGTGTGTGTGTGTGTGTGTGTGTGTGTGTGTGTGTGTGTGTGTGTGTGTGTTACAGGTGTCTCTGTATCACCCCCAACCCCCCAGCTATGTGGGATAATGGAAACATCAATTATTAAACAACAACACAGTCTATCACATGAAATACTATTCACTCTGTTAGTGTGTGTGTGTGTGTGTGTGTGTGTGTGTGTGTGTGTGTGTGTGTGTGTGTGTGTGTGTGTGTGTGTGTGTGTGTGTGTGTGTGTGTGTGTGTGTGTGTCTGTGTGTGTGTGTGTGTGTGTGTGTGTATAATATGTAATATACAATATGAGGTGTTTTCTTTATCTGACATTTTCACCAAATGTATTGATGATCAATTATTCACAAGATCGAATGAACGAAGAGGATTGTGTTTAGTTAGGAGGAGGAGGAGCAGGAGGAGGAGGAGGAGGAGCAGGAGGAGGAGGAGGAGGAGGAGGAAGAGGAGGAGGAGGAGGAAGAGGAGGAGGAGGAGGAGGAGGAGTTATGGTAGAGAGGATGAAAGAGAAGAGATGAAGAGGAGATAGGAGGAGGAAAAGCTAGAGAGGGTGAGGAGTAGGAGGAGGAGGAGGAAGATGAGGAGGAGGAGGAAGATGAGGAGGAGGAGGAGGAGGAGGAAGATGAGGAGGAGGAGGAGGAGGAGGAGGAAGATGAGGAGAAGGAGGAGGAGGAGGAAGATGAGGAGGAGGAGGAAGAGGAGGAGATATAGGAAGTCAGAACAAAGGAGAGGAAAGGAGGTGGTCATTTAAGAAAATATCTTGAAGAAGAAGTACGAGTGACTAACAGCCCCCCCCCTCTCCCCCTCCCTCCCCCCTCTCCCCCCCTATCCCCCCCCCCCTCACCCTCCTCAGGACCAGGAGGAGGAGTCAGTGCTACAGCATCATCTACCGTCACACGGAGCGAACTTTGACCCAACAAGAAGTCCGACTCGTCCACGAGCAAATAGAACGCAGTGCAGAGACGGAGCTGGGTGTCAAGGGCCGATACTGACACACACACACACACACACACACACACACACACACACACACAAACACACACACACTCATTATTCATAATTGATCCTTTAATTTGGACACAAACACGTTTGGATTTTTGTTTTTGTGACGACTTCTTTCTTCTTAATTATCAGCTTGTAATTATATATTATTATAATTATATATTATTGTAATTATAATTATATATTATTATAATTATATATTGTTATAATCATAATAATATATTATTATAAGTACTTATTATTATTATATATTATTGTAATTATTATATATTATTATAATTATATATTGTTATAATTAGCAGAAGAAGAAATAAACTATGATTTAAACATCTGTTTTATGAGTCGTTGGCACAACGATCAACTATGAACTGTTTGTTTGAACAAACACAAACATTTAACGTTTTTGTTTCTTTCTGACGTGTTTGTTTCTTTAGATTTGAACATTAAAACTGTTTATTAAAAGGCTTTTTGTGTTTCTATTGTTTCCGTTGACTTTAAAAGGTGCTGATGAAACAATGAGATCAAACTTCATCAGTTCTTTTTCTACATAAATAACTTATTGCAGCTAAAACCAAATACAAGATTTGTGTAATTACATTAAATACAATATACAAAATAAATATGTATAAATAAATCATAAATAAATGAATAAATAATAAAATAATTTAATAAAAACAGATATGAATACATAAATAAAAACAAATAAATACATTCATAAGTAAATTAATAAAAATACGGCCTGAAAAAGTCATCAAACTCGAGACTAAAATGCACTTTTCATACCTCTTCAGACTCATTCTAAAAGTTGTTGTGTTAATAATAATAAATAAACAAAATACGTTTCCTCTAAACATAATTCACAATGCAGAAGATCATTTTTAGGAGAAAATGTGCTTTTTATTCCTGTTCAGCTGTGAATATTGTTAGAAAAGTAAAATATGTAGTCGGTATACTTCACACCGTGTGTGTGTGTGTGTGTGTGTGTGTGTGTGTGTGTGTGTGTGTGTGTGTGTGTGTGTGTGTGTGTGTGTGTGTGTGTGTGTGTGTTTCATTAGGATGTAAATGTTGAAGTCAGATGTTTCTGTAACTACGAACACGTCACAGCTGGAATAATTCTCCCACATACGAACACTTGTGTGAGTTTATTCAGCCGGTCAGTTATTCATGACTCCCAGCATGCACTGGGGGACGACGAAGGAATAGAAACATGAGAGCATGAAAAGAAATCTGTTCCTGATACAATCGACCGGCAAAGATTTTAAATATTCCTGAAACATTGGAAAGTTACTTGAATTGAGTCCAACCAACAAACATGACGAACGTCCTCAACCCTCTGGGGTCTGAGGGCATTTTCCCGATTTTTACATATTTTCTTAAATTCACCTTTAAAGGTACTCTCATATGAGGCATACCCATGTGTTGTATATGATCATTTGCAGAACAATCTCAGCTATCTATATAATGAGGCACCAACTGTCCAAAGATACTGTGTACAGGGATAATTTGGCCATAAAGCTGAAAAATTGAAGTCTGATTTTTTTAACTTTACTCATGTGGACGAACTGTTTTGGTGCTTGAAATTGGTTTACCAAAGTCTTAGGTTCACAAAAGTGGTGGAATATATGGATAAAATAATGTACAAAATGTAGACGGACACATGAATCCACAAATGACGGTGAGAGGCGGAGCTCGACACCCACGAATCACACGACACGTCGATGCTCCCGGCTCGCTGTGTGAGTCACGTATGATCTCGTAGGAACTAGGACGAGGAAGAGGAGAGTTTACAGATTCCAACAACATCTCAACCATATTTCTGTGCCGTATTATCGCGGAGCAATTCATTTATACATCGAGTAAACACCGCGAAAACACGCCGGCGCGTGCATCGACCCCAGAGAGTTAATCTCCCTGAAACACCCTTTAATCTCCCTGAAACACCCTTTAATCTCCCTGAAACACCCTTTAATCTTCCTGAAACACCCTTTAATCTCCCTGAAACACCCTTTAATCTTCCTGAAACACCCTTCAACCTCCCTGAAACACCCTTTAATCTCATTCCAGCAACTATAAATCTCCTTGAAACGTCCTTAAATCGGCCTAAAAATTTAAATATCCTCTAATGTGCCCTAAATAATCTCGACTCTGACGTCTAGAACGACCTTGAATCGGCCTTAAATATTCTCACCAACAGAAACACTCTCAAATCTCTGGGTTTGACCGTCCTGGGATCAGACTTGAGCTGTGTGAGTGACGGATGTCGGATGGATTCGTGGACACGTCCGTCTCCGAACAGAGAACGAAGGAGGACTTGAGGATGAAGTCTGTTTCTAGCAGAGGTCACATTGTGTCTCCGTACGAGATCCAATCAGTTCTGACCAGACACACTGGAGGGTAAACCTCCCAGGACCTCCACCTGACTGTGTGTGTGTGTGTGTGTGTGTGTGTGTGTGTGTGTGTGTGTGTGTGTGTGTGGGTCAGAGGGTGTGAAGGTGTCTTTAAAGTAATCTACCACTTTGTCTCAGTGAGACGTCTGTGAAGGACAGAAGAGTCAGTCTGCTGTTCAACGGTACACTGAACAACGCTTCATAGACCTGAACATATAGACTATGAATATTTAGATATATATACTTATATACATATACATATGTATATATGTATATACATTTATATGTATATTTAAATATATATGTTTATATATACGTATATATGAATAGATATATTTATATATATTAGATATATATTTATATTATATATATATATTTATATTATATATATATTTATGTATATATGTATGTATAAATAGATTTATATGTATATATAAATATATATATATATATATATATATATATTTATATGTATTTAGATGTATATATGAATAGATATATAAGTTACATATCGTCTGTATATAGTTACATATCGTCTATAAGTTACATATCGTCTGTATATAAATTACATATCGTCTATATATTAGTTACATATCGTCTATATATAAGTTACATATCGTCTATATATAAGTTACATATCGTTTATATATAAGTTACATATCGTCTATATATAGTTACATATCGTCTATATAAGTTACATATCGTCTATATATAAGTTACATATCGTCTGTATATAAGTTACACATCGTCTATATATAGTTACACATCGTCTATATATAGTTACACATCTACACATCGTCTATATATAAGTTACACATCGTCTATATATAGTTACATATCATCTATATATAGTTACACATTGTCTATATATAGTTACACATCGTCTATATATAGTTACACATCGTCTATATATAAGTTACATATCATCTATATATAGTTACACATTGTCTATATATAGTTACATATCATCTATATATAGTTACACATCGTCTATATATAGTTACACATCGTCTATATATAAGTTACACATCGTCTATATATAGTTACACATCGTCTATATATAAGTTACACATCGTCTATATATAGTTACACATCGTCTATATATAGTTACACATCGTCCATATATAGTTACATATCATCTATATATAGTTACACATCGTCTATATATAGTTACACATCGTCTATATATAGTTACACATCGTCTATATATAGTTACATATCATCTATATATAGTTACACATCGTCTATATATAGTTACACATCGTCTATATATAGTTACATATCATCTATATATAGTTACACATCGTCTATATATAGTTACACATCGTCTATATATAGTTACACATCGTCTATATATAGTTACACATCGTCTATATATAGTTACACATCGTCTATATATAGTTACACATCGTCTATATATAGTTACACATCGTCTATATATAGTTACACATCGTCTATATATAGTTACATATCATCTGTATATAAGTTACAAGTTTCTAACTTTTCCTTTGTGTCATTGATACTTTTCCTTAAGATTCTGAAATCTAAAAACAGTCACAGTGATCAAATATTCAAGCGTGTGTGTGTGTGTGTGTGTGTGTGTGTGTGTGTGTGTGTGTGTGTGTGTGTGTGTGTGTGTGTGTGTGTGGGTGGGTGTCCAAACGGTAAGCATGGCCTCAAACTGTCAGAGCTCAGTTTTAACTCGACCAGAGTGACGAGCAGAGCCATCGGAGGCAGACAGCCTCCCTCCGCATGATTGGCAGGGTGGCATTTGCCTGTAACTGTGTGTGTGTGTGTGTGTGTGTGTGTGTGTGTGTGTGTGTGTGTGTGTGTGTGTGTGTGTGTGGAGGGGGTGGACATCAGTTAGCAGCTGATTAGCATTAGCATTGTCAAACGTCTGTTACTCGACTGTGAATATTTCACATCAAAACTTCCCCCTGTTGGTTCGACCACAGACTGAATAGAAGAAGAGGCTGTCGTCATGGTGACGTCACTCGTTGGTTTGTGATGTTTTGAAGCCTCCAGTTCAGCGTTCTGTCCGTCGCTATCTTGTTTTTTACAGGAACAGGAAGTGACCATATCTGGACTGAGGAGGAGTGACGTACAGACCTGTCAATCACCCTGTAGTCCCGCCCCTAAAGCATCCCCTGCTTTATGGTCTGTTTGACTCTAAATGGACCATAATTTACTAAATGAACATCATGCTGTATTGAAGAAGACTTGAAACTAGAGATTGAGACATAAACTCATGTTTACAATGTTTACTGAGGAATAAATCAAGAGAGAAGTAGAGTCATTTTCTATAGACTTCTATACAACCAGAGGAGTCGCCCCCTGGTGGTCAGGAGAGAGAATGCAGCTTTAACACATGAAGCTTTGACTTCTATACAACCAGAGGAGTCGCCCCCTGGTGGTCAGGAGAGAGAATGCAGCTTTAACACAGGAAGCGTTGGAGAACTGAAGGTTTCCTCCTGGTCTCATGGAGGAACTCTATCATGTATCACATACAAACCGTTACAGTCCTCCTCTACGTTTACATTTAGTTTATGTGTCACTAATCAGAGCTGTGTGTTGCATCGTCATGTCCAACCAATCGGAGTCAGAGAGCCTCACACACACACAGTTGCTTCCTGCTCTGTTCCCTCCCTGCAGGTGCAGATGTGAAATATCATCTGTCTTCTTCTGGTTTTTATTCCCGTCTTGATGTGACTCAGCTGCTGTGATGACACTGAACAGCCTCACAGATCCGTCACAGACCGAAGTGCCACGTCTGTCTGAGGAAACATGGACTTCTACAGGAAGACAGAAGGAGCTTTAACCTGAAACACCTGTGTGTTCATGCAGTGATGCTGAAACAGAGAAAACACTGCATCGTCCAGCAAGAACAATAAAACAACTTCAGGTTTCATAAAGATGATGAAATATTTAGTTAGGTGGATGAGACCATTCTGCATAAAGGTATATTTATGTATATATATATATATATATATATACATAAATATACCTTTGTGCAAAATATATATATATATATAAATATATATATATATATATATATATATATAAATATACCTTTATGCAGAATATATATATATATAAAATACCTTTGTGCAGAATATATATATATATATATATATCTATATATATATATATGTCAATAACTGAACTCATCACCACCAATCAGTCTGAAGTTTGAATAAATGACGCATTTCATGAGTTTATAATAACCGGCTCACGTTGGTTTTTATTCTGAGCTCAGCTTCGTCGTGTCTCAGCAGAAACAAACGTGAGGAGGAGGAAGGACGAAAGAACAGAAATAAACTGTGGATTCTAAATTAAAACACAATCTGACCCTGAAATGAAAAAGTATCTCCATCCATCCATTTGTTTCTCTCCTCGTCTGTTTCATTCAGACTATTTATCTCCATCTCTCTCATCTTCCTCTTCTCTTCTCGCTCCTGTTATCTGCAGCGGGATGAATAGTCGACGGTTTCAGTCACGATGAAGACGAAGTAAACCCGATGAAGACGAAGTAAACCCGATGAAGACGAAGTAAACCCGATGAAGACGAAGTAAACCCGATGAAGACGAAGTAAACCCGATGAAGACGAAGTAAACCCGATGAAGACGAAGTAAACCCGATGCCCCCACGAGGCTGTGCTGGGAGGGCTGGACCTGATCTTTGCAAATCCACTAAATGCATGCATCCACACACCCACACCATGTCTCCAGTGTCTGCGTGTGTGTGTGTGTGTGTGTGTGTGTGTGTGTGTGTGTGTGTGTGTGTGAGTCGGAGGGTGAGCGACTACACCCATCTGTCACCCCCCTCCCCCCCCCCCCCCCCCCCCCCCCCCCCCCCCCCCCCCCCCCCCCCCCCCCCCCCCCCCCTCCCTCCCTCCCCCTCCCCCCTCGTCGCCTCCATATGAGACAATAAGAACACGAGCTCAAAGTGTCTGAAGCAAACAGACGAAAAGAGAGAAACATGGCGGCTGAGCTTCAGACACCACGAACTGAACATCAGAGAGGAATCAGCAGGAAACTTCACAAATGTGTTCCTGTTTATGTCTTCTCTTACGGTTTAGGTTTAAATATGCAAATGAGGCATTTTCTTATTAATTACGTGCTAATTATCTTTCATTTCCAGAACATAAATGTGAACGTTAAATGAAGCCAGGTTCAACATTCTTGTTTTATGTCGTCGACGTATAAGAGTCAAAGGTTTTTACAGATAATTTATGATATTTATTTGTATCACTTCATAAACAGACAAAAAACTACATTTCCTCCATGTTTTTATTAATAAATGTGTATAAATGAGGTTCTGAGTGCCGTGTGAACAAACCCCTCTGTAGAAAGCTCCAGAATCTCTTCCAGAAGTAAAGAGTAAAGTTTGGTGATGTAAGAGCTACTGAAGTGGAGATTTCTGGATCAGAGTCTGAGAACAAACTCATTTATTAAAGAGATGTTTAGTTAAATTACAGACATGAAGAAGACTCTACAGGTGAAGAGGGTCAAAACATTAATGAGTAGATATCACCAT
>JACSYO010000296.1:122500-155000 GCA_016806645.1 Ophiodon elongatus | reverse complement strand
TGATATATTTAGTTAGAATGTCTTAAGATCTCGTTATACTGTGCCCCCCCCCCAATGGTCCTCCAGCGTTCGGGTTGGAACAAACCTGTTTGTACCTGATACACGAGGCATGACAAGCTGAGCTGAAAGAAGCACTCTGTTGTCATGGAAACAAGGCGCGTGACCCGGCGAGTGGAAACGTTTGTTTCCTCGTGTCGGAGGTCATTCTGAAAACATCCCCGTGGTTCGTCCTCCAGCTGCTCCTCCGATTCACCGGCGGCTAAAATCGGACTCAAAATCTCCGGCTTTTGATTGGGCGTCGGGTCATGGGGGTAATTGGTACAAATCCGCTCAGGTCGGTGTCCCCTCTGTGACCTTTGACCTCCCAATTAGCTGCTTACTTATTTAAAAGAGTTTAAAACACGTCGTTAACGTGGTAAATTTAGAAAATACATCATGTGTTTATGTCTTCATTAATCTGAGCCTCCATGTAGACGCTCCCTCACCTCCTCATGTAGACGCTCCCTCACCTCCTCATGTAGACGCTCCCTCACACCCTCCTCATGTAGACGCTCCCTCACACCCTCCTCATGTAGACGCTCCCTCACCTCCTCATGTAGACGCTCCCTCACACCCTCCTCATGTAGACGCTCCCTCACACCCTCCTCATGTAGACGTTCCCTCACACCCTCCTCATGTAGACGCTCCCTCACACCCTCCTCATGTAGACGCTCCCTCACACCCTCCTCATGTAGACGCTCCCTCACACCCTCCTCATGCAGACGCTCCCTCACACCCTCCTCATGTAGACGCTCCCTCACACCCTCCTCATGTAGACGCTCCCTCACACCCTCCTCATGTAGACGCTCCCTCACACCCTCCTCATGTACACACACCCTCCCCTCATGTAGACGCTCACACACACCCTCATGCAGACGCTCCCTCACACCCTCCTCATGCAGACGCTCCCTCACACCCTCATGTAGACGCTCCCTCACACCCTCATGCAGACGCTTCCTCACACCCTCCTCATGTAGACGCTCCCTCACACCCTCCTCATGCAGACGCTCCTCACACCCTCATGCATACGTTCCCTCACACCCTCCTCATGCAGACGCTCCCTCACACCCTCATGTAGACGCTCCCTCACACCCTCATGTAGACGCTCCCCACACCCTCATGCAGACGCTTCCTCACACCCTCATGCAGACGCTCCCTCACACCCTCCTGCAGATGCTCCCTGACACCCTGCTCATGCATATGTTCCCTCACACCCTCCTCATGCAGACGCTCCGTCACACCCTCCTGCAGATGGTCCCTCACACCCTCATGCAGGCAGACGCTCCCTCACACCCTCATGTAGACGTTCCCTCACACCCTCATGCATGCAGACGTTCCCTCACACCCTCCTGCATGCAGACGCTCCCTCAAACCCTCATGTAGACGTTCCCTCACACCCTCATGCATGCAGACGCTCCCTCACACCCTCCTCATGTAGACGAACCCTCAGACCCTCATGTAGACGTTCCCTCACACCCTCATGCATGCAGACGCTCCCTCACACCCTCATGTAGACGTTCCCTCACACCCTCCTCATGTAGACGCTCCCTCACACCCTCATGCAGACGCTCCCTCACACCTTCATGCAGACGCTCCCTCACACCCTCCTCATGTAGACGCTCCCTCACACCCTCATGCAGACGGTCCCTCACACCCTCCTGCAGACGGTCCCTCACACCCTCCTCATGCAGACGCTCCCTCACACCCTCATGCATGCAGACGCTCCCTCACACCCTCATGCAGACGCTCCCTCACACCCTCATGCAGACGCTCCCTCACACCCTCATGCATGCAGACGCTCCCTCACACCCTCATGTAGACGTTCCCTCACACCCTCATGCATGCAGACGCTCCCTCACACCCTCCTCATGTAGACACTCCCTCACACCCTCATGCAGACGCTCCCTCACACCCTCCTGCAGACGCTCCCTCACACCCTCCTGCATGCAGACGCTCCCTCACACCCTCCTCATGTAGACGCTCCCTCACACCCTCCCTCAGACGTTTCCTCACATCCTCATGCATGCAGACGCTCCCTCACACCCTCCTCATGCAGACGCTCCCTCACACCCTCATGCAGACGCTCCCTCAAACCCTCATGCAGACGCTCCCTCACACCCTCATGCAGACGCTCGCTCAGACCCTCATGCAGACGCTCCCTCACACCCTCCCCATGCAGATGCTCCCTCACACCCTCATGCAGACGCTCCCTCACACCCTCCCCATGCAGATGCTCCCTCACACCCTCATGCAGACGCTCCCTCACACCCTCCTGCAGACGCTCCCTCAAACCCTCCCCATGTAGACGCTCCCTCACACCCTCCTCATGCAGACGCTCCCTCACACCCTCCTGCATGCAGACGCTCCCTCACACCCTCATGTAGACGTTCCCTCACACCCTCCTGCATGCAGACGCTCCCTCACACCCTCATGTAGACGTTCCCTCACACCCTCCTGCATGCAGACGCTCCCTCACACCCTCATGCATGCAGACGCTCCCTCACACCCTCCTGCAGACGGTTCCTCACACCCTCCTGCATGCAGACGCTCCCTTACACCCTCATGCATGCAGACGCTCCCTCACACCCTCCTCATGTAGACGAACCCTCAGACCCTCATGTAGACATTCCCTCACACCCCCTCATGTAGACGTTCCCTCACACCCTCATGCATGCAGACGCTCCCTCACACCCTCATGCAGACGCTCCCTCACACCCTCCTCATGTAGACGCTCCCTCACACCCTCATGCAGACGCTCCCTCACACCCTCCTGCAGGCTCCCTCCCTCATGCCGCTCCCTCACACCCTCATGCCTCCCTCCACCCCACCCCCACATGCAGACGCTCCCTCCACCCTCCTCAGACCTCCCTCCACCCTCATGCAGGCTCCCTCACACCCTCCTGCAGACGCTCCCTCACACCCTCCTGCATGCAGACGCTCCCTCACACCCTCCTCATGCAGACGCTCCCTCACACCCTCCTCATGCAGACGCTCCCTCACACCCTCCCTCAGACTCCTCACACCTCATGCAGACGCTCCCTCACACCCTCCTGCAGACGCTCCCTCAACCCTCATGCAGACGCTCCCTCAAACCCTCATGCAGACGCTCCCTCACACCCTCATGCAGACGCTCGCTCAGACCCTCATGCAGACGCTCCCTCACACCCTCCCCATGCAGATGCTCCCTCACACCCTCATGCAGACGCTCCCTCACACCCTCCCCATGCAGACGCTCCCTCCACCCATGGACCTCCTCACACCCTCCTCAGCAGACCCCCTCCCCAACCCTCAACCCTCATGCAGACGCTCCTCACACCCTCCCATGTAGACGCTCCCTCCCCACCCTGCAGACGCTCCTCACACCCCCTCTACTCCCCCCCAGAGACCCTACCCTCACGAACCCACCCTCCTGCATGCCAGGCGCTCCCTCACACCCTCCCCATGTAGACGCTCCCTCACACCCTCCTCACGTAGACCACCCTCCTGCATGCAGACGCTCCCTCACACCCTCCCCATGTAGACGCTCCCTCACACCCTCCTCACGTAGACCACCCTCCTGCATGCAGACGTTCCCTCACACCCTCCCCATGCAGACGTTCCCTCACACCCTCCCCATGCAGACGCTCCCTCACACCCTCCTCATGCAGACGCTCCCTGACTCCGTTCCCCGCTGCCTGAGGGACGAAGGCTCGACAGGCCGTCTCTAACTAAATTATGTAATCTGATGATGACGAGGACTCGGCTGCATGTTGAGAGACGGACTGTGATGAGTGTGAAATATCATGTGTGGAGAAATCACCTTCAGAGAACTCGTAGTCGAGAGGCTGTGATGTCGGAGTGTACTGAAGGCGTGATCGGTGCACTGTGACATCACTAGTTATTATGTTAAACAAACAACAGCTAAGCTGCTTTTCTCCATGACTTTATGAGGGAAACGTTTTAAACACCTAGTTTATGTTGTAAAGTTCAAACAGAACAAAACTAAAAAAACGCTACAAATCTGCGTGTTTAGGTTTAGAAACGCACACGAAACGATCGAAACAAAACAAAATAAAAACGGAACAGTTCAGTTACATGGGAACGGGATTCTTAGGAATCAGAAAGATAAATACAAAGGTTGTTTGAAAAATATCAACTTTATAGGAGAAAATTGTCCAGAATTGCCTTCAAATTTCAGGTTTAACAACTTATTTTGAAGTTTTATTACTTGGGTTTTATTTTTGAGGCTTTCACCCTCAGTCATAGAAATATTAATAGAAATATTAATGGACAAGACGAGTGTTCAGGACTCTGAAGATAAAAACATCTGAGATTTTGAGAAAATAAAAGCTGGAATTTATTAAAGATCATTATTACAGTCGGTTCATTTATTGTTTATTTTCTAGATTCATCGATTAGTTGTTTGATCTATAAAATGTTTTTCCCAAAACCAAGTCCACAACATTCAGTTTATTGTCCCCGAGGAGGAAAGAAACCAGAAGAAAGTCCCATTTAAGAAGCAAAAAAAAAGAAATTACTCAAAACAATAAATCAACAATTAATTCAATAGCTGCCAATTTAATCGATTAATCGTTGCAACTCTAAAAAAGGAAAAGTTGTTCATAAAATTAGTTTATTTTGTTCTCACGACCAGCTGTTCATTGATACGAGGAATCCAACATGGCCGCCACACACAGGTGAACAAGACACCTGCTTCCCTCCTTCGTCCTTCCTCTCTCCTTTTTCCCTCATTCGTGATGTCTTTATTACGCCTCCTCATCCTCCTCCTCTTTCTCCTCCTCCTCCTCCTCCTCCTCCTCCTCCTCCTCATGTTACAGCCCTGACAGGCCTGCTGAGGGATGACGAAGGTGTTGCCCAGCTGTTGCCTCTTCCTCTCCATCCCGTGTTAGAGCGTTAATGACTTACACTAGAACAACTCTATCGGGCTGCAGAGGGCATCCTCCAATCATGCTGCTCCTCCCTCCTCCTCCTCCTCCTCCTCCTCTTCCTCCTCCACCTCCTCCTCCTTCTCTTCCTCGCCTCATGATGAAGCTGCTGCGTGATTAAAATGTTGCCTCCTCCTCTTAAACCGAAAACATGCAGGATCGACCTCTTCTTTTCTTCTCGCCTCCTTTTCTCATCTCCAGCGGTGGAAAGTACAATTACTCAACAGCTTAAGTATAAATTTGATATACTTGTACTTCACTTGAGTGTTAATTTTGAGCTACATTATACTTCTACACCACTATAATTACTGCTGCAGAGGATTCTCTTCATCTTTTCATCCTCCTCCTTGTCCTCTTACTCTTCTTCTCCTAAATAAACCTGTGTGCATCCGTTCCCTCCTCCTCCTCCTCCTGGTGTTAAAGTGCTGATGAGGCCAGTGTGCGATTAAGGAGGTGCTCCACAGATGTTCCCCCTGTGATTGATTGCTTCATTTATTGTCTGAGGGCTGAATGTAATAAAGTCATTAGAACACTCCCTGGGTAGGAGGCCTGTCAGCGTGTGTGTGTGTGTGTGTGTGTGTGTGTGTGTGTGTGTGTGTGTGTGTGTGTGTGTGTGTGTGTGTGTGTTGCTGTCTAGGACCTACAGTGTCCCGCTCCGTCCCTCTGACTCTCTGACAGGTGATTAATGGAGTGAGTCGGTCGGTCGCATCACGTTCAGTTAAACAACGACAGGAAGTCATTCGTTCCAAAACCCGAGTTTCTATCAGCTGAAACACGGAGAAGGATTCAGGTATGAATGATGAAACCAAACTAACAGATGCAAAACAACAGACTAGAGAGACAAAAGGAAAAAAACTACACGTGAGCAAACAACAACACACGAAACCACTGCAAAGACTCTCAAAACAACTACAACGACACACAACAGAAATAGACACAAAACTATTTTACTTTAACAAAATAAAAAGGAAAGAGATACAAAGCAACTTTGAAGAGGCTCAAAACGACCTCAAAGAGATAAAAAAACTAAGAGAAAAAACTAAAAGCAACACACAACGACTCAAAATGACTACAGAGAACTACAATGATGTAAAACAAAACTAAAATAGAGATGTAAAACAATTGTAACAAAACAAAAAACGACACAAATCGACTGCAAAGAGACAAAAAAAGACACAAAACAATTCCAAAACGACTCAAAGCGACTAACTACAAAGACAGAAAACAAAAACAAAGACATGAAATTAAAAACAATACACCAAACAAAGAGACAGAAAATATCAAAGGCTCGAAACAAAAACATAGAAGTACACAACAAAAAACAAGACACACAACAACAAACAAGACACACAACAACAAACAAGACACACAACAACAAACAAGACACACAACAACAAACAAGACACACAACATACAAATAGACGCAGAACAAAATAGGTGAAACTGAAAATGTCCACAAAGAGAACAACCTGCTCCTCTGTACGTTGGAGGGTGGAGACCTTCACCTGTCCCGGGCTGTAGGATATGAAGAGTTACAAATAGCAGATATTTATATTAGAATATTAGAGTCTTTACACATTTTTACTTATTTCACAAATGTTCCCCCTCTTCTCTAAAGCGTTCTCTACCCTCCCCTGGACTAAAGCGTCCATGAGCAAGGCACTGCTGTGGTCGATTTGTGTCCGACTCCTTTTGAGAAATATCTTTGAGAGTCACAGTCTGAAACGTAAAGAAACACATTGTGGTGATTGAGAGCTCTAATTTCACGAATAAGGCGTGTAAGCCTGCAGATCAATTTCCCTCAGCAGTGTTTCTCATTACAGCTCTGTTCACTGCAGCACTCGCTTTGTTCCACATTGATCTCGCTCCATTTCCATCTTCCATTTCAGGCCGAAGGTAATATCACATATTTATCCAATCTGTGAATCACAGCTTACAGCTCTGACAGCAAACTCAGGTCCCATTCAGCCTCAGACCGCTAACCACAGCTGGGTTATCACGGGGCAAAAACAACCAGAAACACCATGTGTCAACGGATTTGTACTAATTTGATATTTGGGGAATACAACACTAGCACAAAACCAACAAAGTGTCTCGAATCAACCACAAAGAGAAGCAAAACAACCACAAAGAGAAGCAAAACAACCACAAAGAGAAACAAAACAACCACAAAGAGAAACAAAACAACCACAAAGAGAAACAAAACAACCACAAAGAGAAGCAAAACAACCACAAAGAGAAGCAAAACAACCACAAAGAGAAGCAAAACAACCACAAAGAGAAACAAAACAACCACAAAGAGAAGCAAAACAACCACAAAGAGAAGCAAAACAACCACAAAGAGAAACAAAACAACCACAAAGAGAAGCAAAACAACCACAAAGAGAAGCAAAACAACCACAAAGAGAAGCAAAACAACCACAAAGAGAAACAAAACAACCACAAAGAGAAGCAAAACAACCACAAAGAGAAGCAAAACAACCACAAAGAGAAGCAAAACAACCACAAAGAGAAGCAAAACAACCACAAAGAGAAGCAAAACAACCACAAAGAGGTGCACCACGACCACATAGTCTGGGGTCTTGCTCCTTCGTTGGAGGGGTTGGGGCCCTTAAACATGTCTACATCCAGGGGCCCTTTGTCTCCCAGCATGGCTGGAGACTATTAGTTAAATCAATATCTTTGGGTTTTGTACTCTTGGTCGCACAACACAAGACGTTTGAAGACATTATCTTGGAGTCTGGGAAATGGTGGTTTGCAGACAGAACAGATAATGAGAAAGGAAACAGTTGAAGCAGCTCTTGTGGTAACTGTAGTAGTCTGCTAGGCCTCATCTCTTGCCTATAATAAAGCAGAAAATCCCACAATATGAATTAGAGTGAACTTTTGGGAGAGCTTTGGAAAGCTTGCCGACTGGTTTTCTGTGGGGAAACAGAGCCGACTGCCAACTGGCCGTCTCCGCTCGTTTTTTTTTGGACGTCGACTTCGTGTCTTGTTTTCCTCGCCAGATAATATCTCCCTCTCTCCGCGTTGCTATCAATAGAGCGCCGTCACATGACGCTGCTGGGTGTGAACCAGCGGGATGAGGCGGTTTCCCTTCAGACGCATTCAGAACGCTGCAGGGAGGAGAGCGGCGGTAATATATTTAGTAATGACCCAGTTCTACAGGGCGCTGGCGGGGCGAGCGCCGAGCCCCGCAGGATGGCTTCCAAAAAACGAAAAGAAGATCAAAACACAAGATTAAAAAATCCCTCTGTTTATATTTTGCCCACCTCAATGGAAGCAGATATGTTGCGTCATGTAATTAGGCTCTTATTTTAGTTGCTGCGTCCTCTTTCTGACCTCCGAAGGAATCCCATGCATCAGGTTTTAAGATGTAATGACTTAAATATCAAGAAATCCAGCAAAGTGATGTCAGAGTTACATTTGCATATAAATACTGCCTGCATTATGTTTTATATCAGCATAATAAGCAAAACATTCGTATGACTGTTACAAAAACTACAAAAACATTTCAATCCAAACCAAAATTACAGGTGTGAAACGTCCCCCTCCCTCACCCTAAATGCTCAATATGGGAAATATATATTTTTTTATTATTTTAATGAAGAAAATTATCTGAAAATGCAAGTTTGAGGAAAGAATATTTAATTTTAAAACAAATTTAAAACAGATGCTGCAAAGCCATTGGTCAATACTTCTCGGACTCAAATTTATATTAAAAAAGACAAAAGGATGACAAAGAGAAAGAAAAAATCAAACACACAAAACATAAAACGAGACACAAAAAAGGACTACAAAGATAGAAAAACAAAAACAAATGTGAAACAACAAAGAGAAAAACAAGACGCAAAACAAGAAACAAGAAAATAAACGACTTCAAAGGGAAAACGGAAAAAACAAAACAAAAATCAATACACAAAAAAACAACGACAAACAACGATACCAAACAAAAACAAAACACAAACGAGATACAAAAGAACTGCAGAGAGACTGAAAACGACCACAAACTGAAAAAATCAAACACACAAAACATAAAACGAGACACAAAAAAACGACTACAAAGATAGAAAAACATAAACAAACAGACACAAAATGACGACGAAGGGATAAAAAAACAAGACGCAAAACAAGAAACAGGAAACTAAACGACTTCAGAGGGAAGGAGAAAAAACAGACACAACAAAAAACAATACTCAAAAACAAAAACAAAACTCAAACGAGATACAAAACTGCAAAGAGACTCAAAACGACCACAAAGAAACTGAATAAATAAAGACGACAAATAAAAACATAGAGGCACCCAACAAACAAAAATCAAGATACAAAACTTAAACAAATATACACAAAACCAAAACTCAAGCACAACAATGAAAACAAGACAATGACAACAACGACACCAGCAGGAGCCAGAGATTCATCGGAGCCTCGACCTCTTTAACCCCGAGATGTTTAAGATGGGAACGTTTCTTTTGTGTGTACTTTAAGAAGATTATCTAAAGATATTACATGTAAAGCAGATTTAATTAAAGATGTGTTACATGCGCACGACATCACAGAAGGAAAGTTGAGTCCTCGTAACTTTCCCCGTGTTGAGAAGCAGAGAGAACATAACCCACTAATCTACTTCTGAGGCTCAAATGTAGGCTGCTGGCTACAAGTAGCCACTTGTGACCCGATTAAGGCACCCGCGAACTCCGTTTTAGCCTCCTCCTCCTCCTCCTCTTCCTCCTCCTCTTGCTCCTCCTCCTCCTCCTCCTCCTGCTCCTCCTCCTCTTCCTCCTCCTCCTCCTCCTCACCCAGAGCTGAAATCCCAGAGAAGACACAGGAGGTTATTTTAGGGAACTGACGACCTAAAAATCTCAAATTAGAGATTATTTTCCTCCAGAACTCATCAGACGGTCCAGATGTGTTTCTACACACTGGTGGAAGGAAACCAAGTACTTTTACTACAGTACTAGTACAGGCAAATATTGTACTTTTCACTGTACTACATTTCAGAGGTAAATATTGTACTTTTTACTGTACTACATCTCAGAGGTACTTATAGTACTTTTGGACCATAATTTACTAAATGAACATCATGCTGTATTGAAGAAGACTTGAAACTAGAGATTGAGACATAAACTCATGTTTACAATGTTTACTGAGGAATAAATCAAGAGAGAAGTAGAGTCATTTTCTATAGACTTCTATACAACCAGAGGAGTCGCCCCCTGGTGGTCAGGAGAGAGAATGCAGCTTTAACACATGAAGCTTTGACTTCTATACAACCAGAGGAGTCGCCCCCTGGTGGTCAGGAGAGAGAATGCAGCTTTAACACATGAAGCTTTGACTTCTATACAACCAGAGGAGTCGCCCCCTGGTGGTCAGGAGAGAGAATGCAGCTTTAACACATGAAGCTTTGACTTCTATACAACCAGAGGAGTCGCCCCCTGGTGGTCAGGAGAGAGAATGCAGCTTTAACACATGAAGCTTTGACTTCTATACAACCAGAGGAGTCGCCCCCTGGTGGTCAGTAGAGAGAATGCCGCTTTAACACATGAAGCTTTGACTTCTATACAACCAGAGGAGTCGCCCCCTGGTGGTCAGGAGAGAGAATGCAGCTTTAACACATGAAGCTTTGACTTCTATACAACCAGAGGAGTCGCCCCCTGGTGGTCAGGAGAGAGAATGCAGCTTTTACACATGAAGCTTTGACTTCTATACAACCAGAGGAGTCACCCCCTGGTGGTCAGGAGAGAGAATTTAGCTTTAACACATGAGGCTTTGACTTCTATACAACCAGAGGAGTCGCCCCCTTGTGGTCAGGAGAGAGAATGCAGCTTTTACACATGAAGCTTTGACTTCTATACAACCAGAGGAGTCGCCCCCTTGTGGTCAGGAGAGAGAATGCAGCTTTAACACATGAAGCTTTGACTTCTATACAACCAGAGGAGTCGCCCCCTGGTGGTCAGGAGAGAGAATGCAGCTTTAACACATGAAGCTTTGACTTCTATACAACCAGAGGAGTCGCCCCCTGGTGGTCAGGAGAGAGAATGCAGCTTTAACACATGAAGCTTTGACTTCTATACAACCAGAGGAGTCGCCCCCTGGTGGTCAGGAGAGAGAATGCAGCTTTAACACATGAAGCTCTGACTTCTATACAACCAGAGGAGTCGCCCCCTGGTGGTCAGGAGAGAGAATGCAGCTTTAACACATGAAGCTTTGACTTCTATACATCTGTTTTCAGGTGTAGATATTTCTGAAACAGGATTTATCAGAGTCTGAGGAGGACGTGACTGCAGCTCCATCACATGTGTGAAAGGGGAAAAACAAAAGAGACACCTCTCTGGGGCTTTGGCAGATTTCTGTCTGACACCTCAGACAGAAATAGACAAAAAGCCGCTTCTGATTTCTGGCAGCAGGTTTGTTTTAAGATAATAATCTTGTAAAAGGGCTCATGAATGAGCACTTGATATCGTGGTAACAGACGGGGGCTAAAGCTAACCGGTCCCACATCATGATAAACACGTATTTTATTTTATTCTTTATTATTTAGTCATATATTTTATTTGTTTTATTTATCAACAAAAAGTCTCTAAATTACAAAACTAAATCTTAAAATAGTAAGCGCGCTCTCTGATTGGTGAGAACTCACTCTGGGGATTCTGGGTAGTGTAGATTATTTTCTTGCAAAGAACCCCGGGGAAATTAATGTGGCTGATTGATATTATTTCAGATCCATGTGAACATTTCTTTTAATAAATACTAATAAATTTAATAAATAAAAAACATACTCCATGACACCCCCCCCCCCCCAGCGTGAACTCCAGCCGACTGGATCACATGTTAAAAATAATCAAATTTTAATCTCACGTGACTCCCACCATGACGTGATGGACAAAAGAAGCTGCAGAAGTCGTGTCTCGGGGACAGATGCTGACTGATTACTGAATGAATAGAAAAACAGGGTTAGACTGTTTGGAAGTCTCTCCGAACTCCCGCGGGAGTTCCTCCATCTCGCCGGCTTCCCTCCATACATTTTTAATGAGCAGCTCGCCTGGAATCTCGCCTGCTCTTGTTTCTTCCTACAGGCGATAATTGCCTCTCAGGTTTTTCTTTTTTTTTTTTTATTTTCCAGGAATTATTTTGGTCTCTTCTGCTGCTGCTTTAAACCAATGCTTTTTAAATGATGAATATAGAAATATAGAAATAAACTTAAAA
Organism: Ophiodon elongatus; assembly: GCA_016806645.1. Lineage (NCBI taxonomy): Eukaryota > Metazoa > Chordata > Actinopteri > Perciformes > Hexagrammidae > Ophiodon > Ophiodon elongatus. Next base: position 142,830 of record JACSYO010000296.1, on the reverse strand, counting down.
TGTATTTGAAGTGAAATATGTTCAAGCATTTCATACATTTATATTTAAAATATATATATGTTTTTATATTATTATTTATATAATATATATATATATAATATAATATAATACAATGTATATAATATAAAAATATTTATATATTAATGTTTTCAGTAAAAAATATATATGTAGTCTATTTACTTATTTTATTATTTCGAGCATTTGAAATAATGAAATGATGAATACTTATATATTATTGTTATTATTATTATTATTATTATTATTATTACCATAATTATTATTTCTTGTTTTTTTTCCTTTATATATGGGGCCATAAAAATATTGTCACAATACTTCTGGTCATATCTTTGTACAAGAGTCTCCTTGATGAGAAGTATTTATATATAATAATAACTTAAAATAGGAAATAGAAAAAGATGATAACATGGCTCGTCCTCGGGTGCTTATGTTTTGCTGTACAGGCGAGTTAATGTCCCCCAAACCCTTTAATTGTATAGTTCTTCATGTCATCGGATCGCTGCGGTTATTCATAACAACGCGTATCAGGAATTGTTTTTCCACCAGGTGAGATTAAATCTGCAGTTTTATGAGTGAAAACGATGCTGAAGCAGAAAAAGTCTTTGTGGTCTTTTCTTCTTCTAAACGTTGTTGTCTCCTCTCGGTCCTGTGAGGAGCTTCCTGTTCTCTCTCACTTCACATCACATCACATCCATATTAATATTAATGCAGGAGCGTTTCCCCCTGGGAGCCTGCGGCACGCTAACGGATGGAAATCTGCACGAGCTTCATTAAACCTCGACGTAAATCTAACTGCTCTAGAATCACTGAAACCCTATAATATATATAATACTCAATAATAAAACATCAAAGAGAAACTATAAGGCCTTGTAGCACAGTGATGTTTGCTCGTGCAGCAAAAGGCTTTAAAATATGTTTAAAAAGAGGAAATCATCATTACAACCTGAAATGTAAATAGTGTCACAATATTATAGGGACATAACACTATGGGACATAAATGAGCAGCAGATAGCCTGAAGAGATGTTGTTGGTGGTAGAAATAAATAATAATAACAAATTATGTTGGCTATTGTGGTATTTCTAAGCTGAGGTTTATAATGCTATTATAAAGTTATCGAGTCACTTTAAAAATGTGGAAGGGTTCTATGCATTATTACAGTATTAATGTCATTTAAATACTCTCATTATATATAAATATATACTCATATTTATCATATTTATTATATTTTCTATTGCATCTTGTAAACAAAATCTGTTCTCATCAATATGTTGTTATTCATTATTTAACCCTAAAAGAAAGTAAAACACTGTTTTCACCCTGAGAGGATTATGGGAAATCAAAAACCATAAATCAAAAGTATTTTTCTTTTAGTTATTGATCAATGAAATTATCACACAACATTTTCTCCTTCAGCATAAAAACAATATCTGTTTTCATCCTGTGATCTCGACTAAATACATATATGTTATGGAATGATTAGTCAATTTAAACTGGGTTTAAAGGTTCGATTATCCATGTTAGACTGAACAACGGGACCTATCTCTTCCTCCTCCTCCTCCTCCTCCTCCTCCTCCTCTTCCTCCTCCTCTTCCTCCTCCTCCTCCTCCTCCTCCTCCTCCTCTTCCTCCTCCTCCTCCTCCTCCTCCTCCTCCTCTTCCTCCTCGCAATCAATATGAACTGAGTGCTGAGACGTGTGGCAGCTCAGGGACTCTCCCTCATTAATAATGAATACACTCCAAACCCCACCGTGTGTGTGTGTGTGTGTGTGTGTGTGTGTGTGTGTGTGTGTGTGTGTGTGTGTGTATATTTGTGTGTGTGTGTGTGTGTGTGTGTATTTGTGTGTGTGTGTGTGTGTGTGTGTGTGGTTGTGTGAAGTCCATCATCTTGAATGCAACAAACCAAACCGCATAGATAAAACCACATTTTTTTTTTTGTCCCCGGATATAAAATAAAATAAAAGCAACACACATATTTTCAAACATTAGTCATTTTATTTATTACTCTTTGTCATTTTAGCAATCTTTTTATTTTTTATATCTCAGTAGGTCTATAATCTGTAAATTATCGATCTCTTGTTAAAACTGTCTGGGATAGACTATCTATATAATAGAGCTTTTTTTTATTTCTATTTTCTCAAAATCCTTTGATATACATATTCTCTTTATTAGATTCTTTTTTTTTTGGAATAAGTTATTCTTTTAAAACTCTTTTTGTTACGCGACATCCCCATAAACAAACAAACAAAGAGACAAACAAACAAAAGTACACATCTTTTTTGTCAGAAGGCAGTGGAAACGTCATCCGTGCCTCGGCGAAGAAATAAACAACCTCGAATTTATTTACTGTGTTTCATGTAGTTTATGATGCTACTGTTACTGTTGGGACTCGGCTCTTTAATCTAACATATAGACCTAAAATATATCACCTCTAAGGTCGTCTAGCATGAGTCACTGTATGAAAAGGGGGGATGTGCTAAATGGCAACAGTCATATCACTCTTCAGCCACGGTTTATTTCGTCTTTTTTTTTAGCTACACTGGCCATGAAGTCACGTCTTCGTATTGCTGACGGCTTTTTTTTAAAACGTCACATTTCTTTCTTTCAGAAGCCGCTTCGCTCACAGATTCATTCATTTCTAAACGTGTGGTTCTGCCGAGCAACGGAAAGTTAAATCTAATGCGTTTCTACTTTTCAAGAGTTTCCATCCCGCCGATGTTTCCTACAGTCAACGCTCTACTTCAACTTGCTCTCGCGGGATTTCAGGAAATGAGCACAATGTCCGAAAAAGACTGAAATGTTTGTCTGCAACTACTTTACTTCAAAACCTCTTTGACTTTCATCGATTAAATCAGGATCAGGAAGCTTCACCAAACTCTTAGCAACATGCTAACCTGAGCTCTAAACTGGCCTAATACAATCTCTCACCTGCTAACATGTTAGCTAACCTTCGTTAACCTGGTTAGCTAAACAAAGTGGTTAGCTAACGTGACACGACCCCATTTAACGGTCGGTTTTTAGCCTCTCAAACCCGACCAAATTGAATTCTTAGCTAACGGCTAGTTCACGCGACACAACCGAATATCTTTCACCGCGAGGAATCACTGATGAGTTTATGCTCCAAGAAGAGACGTCCGACAGAAAGAAAAGTGCTCCAAGTTCTTTGTGCGCTAGATTCGCAGCAATAAATCGGAAAGAAAATGGGTGAAAGTCTAGATTGCAGTAATGCTGTTTGATTTGTGTTTCTACGCGTCCTAAATATTTATACCTTTTCTCCTCTACATGCAACAACAATTTGCAAAGTTTCTATCGTCGTGTCTTTCGCTCTCATTGACTCTTGGACTCCCCAACAGGTCCAGATATTTAGCCTGCTAGATATCTGCGATGACTCTTTGAACAAATCGTACGTAGCACCAACGAGAGAGGGAAACCCGTGACGTAGTCGTGTTGTGTGAACTTGGCGTAACCGCACACCTTTAGCCTGTTAGCAGCCAAACCACACGAGGCCAATTAGTTAAACTGACTCCGCCGGTCCTACGGCTAAACTGACCTGTTAGCTAGCTTCCATCAATCTGGTTGAGCTGCCAAACACTAACTGTTAAAACTTTTGAATCGATCAAACCTTTTTTGGAGTTTGAACTTATTTCCTGAAATGTTTTGAGACCGTCTGAACCAACATCATGCAATTTAACATCAGTCGAAAACTGTTCTTAAATGAAAAGCAGGCTTTAAACTCTCAATTACATCCCTGCAGCTCAGATCTTGGTGAGCAAAAACAAGGCTACGGTCACACCAGAAACCGGCAGAGATTTCGTCACATGGCAATTTTTCTAAGTGGTAGCTGGCGGGGCGGCAAGCTAGCCAGTTCAACGACCAAAAGTAGAATACTCTAAATTCAAGAACACGCTTACTGCTGGAACACGATTGACTGGAAGCCATGCTGCATGGGTCAAAGGTCAATACTGTCATTGCAGTTTTGCTTTTTTTTGCCATCGCCACAAATTGACCTGTAAAAGTCTACTGATGTTTATAAGGGCAGGAGGACAAGGCTGAACGCGACGTATTGAATTTGATTTATAAAATCTGGTGTGACCATGGCCTGAGCACGAAAACAAAAACAGCCAATAAGAATACAAATATTACATCACCATCAAGCATTCAGTCCATCAAACCACACCAGGCTCAACACAGTCAACTTGGCGCAATTAAAAAGAAGGAAAAACTGTCTTTGATGGAAATGAGGCGACCGGTCTGAAATGGGCTCCGGGCCTCGGCTTGTCTTATTGATTTTGTGGCGTTGAGCTCGGCCCAGCGTTACGAATGTGTACCTCAGGCTGTACGGGAAGCCTAATATATAGCCCGATACTGTGTATCAGCACCCGGCAGTCACATAGTGCTGTCTGGGCCTAGCCTACTAAACATCAATAATTCATGGTTGACTTTAATACTGTATAATTCCACGATTGTAAGCGGGCGAGGATCCATCAAATTTTCATCATTGTCATCATTTCAGCTCGACGGTGCGTTGAATATTTCATGGCATCGACCTCCGGGTCAGGCCGGCGTGTGATTGGATGAGCGCTCCGGGAGGACGGCCTGCAGATGTCCCAGGAAGTCAAACCAGGTGATGTAGTAAAAATCCATTTCGGGTGTAGTTTTCTGGTGATGAATTTCAAACTTCGAAGAGGAACTATCACTCTTTTTTTTTTCAATTTTTTTTTTCACGTGTTTTGCTTCTTAATTTTTTCGTAATTTTTTCTTTTTTTTTACGTTTCTCCTCGTTTTCGGCTAAAACGCCAGCCAAGTCAGTACGGTGGGCAGGACCAAGGCGAGGCCCCTGGCGTCGGCCGATCTGGGGGCCGCGTTGCCGCCGCCACAGAGTTCAAACAGACTCCCGCGGAAATCCATGTTGCGGGACTCCTTTTTCAGTTTCTCCCAGAGGTCCGTCGCCCCCTCCTGGCAGTCGGCCAGCGCCGTCGTGGCGCAGGAGTGGAAGTTATCCCAGTAGCTGGAGAGTAGATGGGAAAACAGCCAGCGTTAACACAGTTAACTCCATTACATCCAGAGATCAAGAGATTCTGATGTCACAGAGTGAAAGAATACCTTAAAAATTAGGCGGTAAAAGAAAAGACGTGAAAAGAAAATCTTTTTTTCCGTTGTATTTTTATTTTTTTTCTCCCAACAACAGTGATATAAAGTAATTAAGTACATTTATTATACTTCTACTGCACTACTTTTCAGAGGTACGTATTGTACTTCATACTACACTTCATCTCAGAATGAAATATTGTACTTTTTGCTGTACTACATCTCAGAGGTACATATTGTACTTTATACTGTACTACATCTCAGAGGTACATATTGTACTTTTTACTGTACATCTCACAGGTACATATTGTACTTTTTACTGTACTACATCTCAGAGGTACATATTATGCTTTTTACTGTACTTTATCTCAGTAGTAAATATTTACCTCTTTACTTTTTAAAGCAGTAACCCCACCAGCTTGCGGCTGCAGTGGGAGGCTGGTTTTAAACTCTTCTATCAAGAGGCAAAGCCAAGAGTGGAAGTCGTCCCAGAATCCGTCACCGCAGAAAAGGTTACGAAGGCACAGCCGGTGAAGTTTATATTTCCATAAAACAAAACCTAGTTTTGAGCCTCTGAGCATGTTTTTACACCGTCTTTATCCACGAGGCGTAAAAACAAATACTAAAAATACAACACTAGCTACCATGGAAGACGCTGAGGTTGCATCTTTCCTGGGAATTATTCTACAATTATAAACGTACACATTATAGTTTTATTGGCTAATTTCCGTTTAACACTAAATATACAACTTAAAGGCCAATAAATACTTTAATATTCATAAACTTGTGGCTCAGGAGGCTTCAAATAAACACATAAGAGGTATAAATACTGTACTTATCACTACTCTGACTCTTTCAGTATATTTAAGCCCAATTAAATAAATTAAAGCCTGCAAACTTTAAATCTTGTGATCAAATTAAGACGAGGGTCCTTCAATTAACTGGCAACCAGAAGTAGCGTACTGTACTGTACTTAAGTACATTTTTAAAGTACTTACATTTTCTGCTACTCCACTACATCAAGATAAATATTGTACTTCTTTTTACTGCACTACATTTATTGTGGCAGCTGTTAATTTGTATGTTATGTGTTTTGTACATAAAGACGTAATGTGTTTACAGACGATGCACCGCTCTCTGTTAAACAACTTTAAAAACTTATTTTAAAAAAATGGGTTTATAAAAATATGTAACGGTTGAAAACTACAACAGTTTATCAAGAAGACTCTTTTTTTAAACAGTGGTGATGAGGTGAGCAGACTTAAATTAAAATGAGGATAAAATGACATCATCCGTTCCAATTAAAATGAATGAAATGTCCAAGATTATGACTTATGATTAACTTGAAACTGTATCCATCCTTCCTTTGCTTCCTTTGCCTCCTTATACTTCACTCCCTCATCCTCCATCCACCCTTCCTTTCCCTTCTCTCTTGCTTCCTATCCTCCTTCCCTTCCTTTTCATTTCCTTGCCTCTCTCCCTCGTCCCCTCCTACCTGCCCTTTCTCCTTTTATACCTCCTTCCCTTTCTTTCCCTCCTTATAGTTCCCTCCATCATTCCCTTGCTTCCTATCCTCCTTCTCCCCTTTTTTCTTTGTATCTGCCTTTTATATATCCGTCCTCTTTTATTCCTCCTTCTCTCTTCTTCGCTGGTATGTTTTATTCATGCAGGAGCAGCACTCTTTTTCTTCTTCATGTCTTTTCCTCCTCCTCTCTTCCTCTTGGCCCTCATTATTCTGTTTGTTTCCATTTTATTTTCTTTATTTTTTATGTTGAATCCCTTCATATTCTTTGTCTTTTCTCTGCTACTTTCTTTCTCCACCTCTCGTCTGTTCATCTTTTTTTTCCATCCTCCTTCCAGTTAATGTAAAAATGACACCAGCCTGCTGCCGCACACACACACACACACACACACACACACACACACACACACACACACACACACACACACAGCGTATCTAATCCAATCTTCCAATCTGCTCTTATTGATGTTGACCTCCTGAACCGAGTCGTGTCGATGCTACATCTCTGAGCAATTAACGTGTGTGTGTGTGTGTGAGGTGTTTCCTGCCACGCCTCAACACCGCTGTGATGGAGCTGTCACTAAATTAAAAAATCATGTGTGTGTGTGTGTGTGTGTGTGTGTGTGTGTGTGTGTGTGTGTGTGTGTGTGTGTGTGTGTGGTGGGTGGGGGCTTCTTGCTGCAGCATGCCATCTGGTGCCCACCCGGTTTGGGTGGTGGGGTGAGACGGGGGATAAAAGGAGGTGTCTGGGGGGGTCAGCTGGCTAGTAAGTAACACCCCCCCACCACCCACCCCTCCCCACCAGCCTTGCACACTCCAACTCCACCCTCAAACCTCAGTTTTCCCCTCAGGCTTTGCAGTTAAATCACTCATATTATTTCCTTTAATAGATCCACAGATTAAGAGACTCTGATGTCACAGAGATGAATATTTAGGCTGCAATGACATGAAAATAAAACCTATTTTTTTCACCATTTGTGACGTAGTTGTACTTCACTACTTTATACTTCTACTCTGCTACATCTCAGAGCTAGATATTGTACTTTTTTTTAAATTGTGTGAAAGTGAAACTAATTTTTTAATAGCTTATTATTTTGTCTTTTCAGGCCTCCTCCCAACAGCCAGACCCTCTGTGATGACATCACCAGGTGGTTCTGTCCCCGTGAACATGCACAGGTGAGCGTCCGTGCTCAAGCGTACCTGCAGATCTTGTGCAGGTTCTCCCTGTCGTCCAGGTCCTGGGGATAGTTGGCCATGTTCTCCCCCAACTGAAGCAGACAGTCGGAGAAACCTTTAAACACCGAGTCACATTGACCAGCGCTGACCAGCACCGTCTGCAGCACAGAGACTGCAGGAGAGGGGAGGAAGAGGGGAGGAAGAGGAGAGGAAGAAGGGAGGAAGAAGGGGGGAAGAGGGGAGGAAGAAGGGGGGAAGAAGCGAAGAAGAGGGGAAGAACAGGGGAGGAAGAAGGGAGGAAGATGGGAGGAAGACGGGAGGAGGAGGGGAGGAGGAGGGGAGGAAGAGGGGAAGAAGAGGGGGGGAAGAAGGGAGGAAGAAGGGAGGAAGAAGGGAGGAAGAGGGAGGAAGAGGGAGGAAGAAGCGAAGAAGAGGGGAGGGATGGGGGAGGAAGAGGGGAGGAAGAAGGGAGGAAGAGGGGAGAAAGAGGTGAAGAAAAGGGGAGGGATGGGGGAGGAAGAGAGGGGAGGGATGGGGTTTGGAGGGGAGAGAAAAATAAAAAGAATTTTACATTAAAGAAAACCACAATAATCTTCTCTATTTGATGTCTCCTTGCAGGAAAAATGCAGGCTTCTGATTGGCCACATCTGTTTGGTATGTAAGGTAACAGTTTATGAATTCATTCATCAGTTCCCTCACTTGTTCATGCTATGAAACTATTCCTATCCCTTCAAACTAAAGGAATACCTTATTTCAATATTTTTACATCATATCCAACAGACCTATTTTTATATATATATAAATATATAAATATATGATATAATTTACTTTTAATCAAGTTTTTCAGTATTTTATACACCCCCTTTTCTTTTAGTAAACATGATGATGTATGTTTGTGGGCGGAGCATAAGTGGACGGGAGCTCTGGAGAGGACGTCTGCTAGTTAGCTATCTAGGTTCTCCAACGTTAGCATGAAAGCATGGTGGACTTAGAAAGTTAGCTAGCTACTCAACCCTTCACTGAGTAATATTGAACAACTATAGCTTCATCTACACACTGTTGTCACAGCGTAGGAAAGCACATTGCTATCAACAGATATGCTTGTTCGGGTAATTTTCTGTAACCCGTGTTGCATAAAAGCATGGTGGAATTATTAAGCTGGCTAAGTAGCCCGCCGTCCGCTAGTTCGCTTGTTGATTCCACCACGCTTTCATGCTGCACTGGTTCCTGAAAATAAGCCTGTTTCTGTCCATCTCTCTAATAGTTTAGCTTCACCTTCTGCTAACGGCGGAATAGATTAGCAGAAGGCTAAGCTAAACTGTTAGCCACATTTCTCTCCGTATTTTAAACACTTTGCAAATGTTTGTATCGATTCTGTCGCCCAACAACACAACAAGATGACATTTACAACGTGTAACTTTAGTGTGTTTGCCTCCAGTCTTTTCTCTGTTTTGGCTCCAGCTAACGCGTAACCATGACGTCGGCTATAAAAAGGTCAATAAGAACAAACATCTCTCCTGTTTTAGCTGAGCCAGTCTGAGTTTACTGTGTAAGAACACACGATATGTCTTTCTGCACAAATAAGTCATGAATACATCGATAGATGGAGAGTTTTACTACGAAAAAGGATCATCTTTGATTCTTTCAACGTTATGAAGAGTTTCATCAGCGAAGAACAGAAGAAAAAGTTGCTCAGTTATCGATAAGGCAACAAAGAGCTCGTTGGTTGTTTTTTAAACTTAAACTTATGAATGACTCAGTTTATCAGGTACACTTCAAAACAAAAGCACCACAAACTACTTCCATACAGTTGAAATACCAGCTTTGAACATTATAACCCCCATGAAGTTGTATGAATATGTGAATTTATCACATTTCACATGTTAAATTCCCAAGTTTCATTTCGGATGAAACAGAATTTTAAATCTGGCATTTCACACATGTACAAATATTTCCCATGATGGCACCAGCCGTGTTTTTGTACATTATTTACATGTAAAACATTTAAATAACTCACAAAAGAGCAAAAGTGAAAATGTCAAAACCTTCTCGCATCACGGCTGTAAAACGTGCTCTTCTGCACACGCCAGAGTAATTAGTGTCGTCTCCTCCCTAATTCACTCTAACAGACAGATAACTCCACTATTAAACACACCGGGACGGACACGCCTCCACCCCCACATGCACTAAAACTACACACACACCCCTTTACATGACCTCTGGTGGCTCAGTGTGTGTGTGTGTGAGTGTGTGTGTGCGTGGTTGGTTAAGCAGGCGATCGGGCTGATTGATTGGTTTGGATAATAACACGCCTGCTGTCCGGTTCCAGTCCATCAAACTGAGGCCTAACACGGCATGACGTGTCGGACGAGACACATATGTTAGAGGAGGACGAGACACGTCTGTTAGAGGAGGACGATACACATATGTTAGAGGAGGACGAGACACGTATGTTAGAGGAGGACGAGACACATATGTTAGAGGAGGACGAGACACGTCTGTTAGAGGAGGACGAGACACATATGTTAGAGGAGGACGAGACACGTATGTTAGAGGAGGACGAGACACGTATGTTAGAGGAGGACGAGACACGTATGTTAGAGGAGGACGAGACACGTATGTTAGAGGAGGACGAGACACATATGTTAGAGGAGGACGAGACACATATGTTAGAGGAGGACGAGACACATATGTTAGAGGAGGACGAGACACATATGTTAGAGGAGGACGAGACACATATGTTAGAGGAGGACGAGACACTATGTTAGAGGAGGACGAGACACATATGTTAGAGGAGGACGAGACACGTATGTTAGAGGAGGACGAGACACATATGTTAGAGGAGGACGAGACACGTATGTTAGAGGAGGACGAGACACATATGTTAGAGGAGGACGAGACACGTCTGTTAGAGGAGGACGAGGGACGAACCCTCCATCACACGGCCATAGGCAGCATATAAATACCACCATGAAGACTACAAATACGTACTGTAAAAACTACAAATACGTACTATAAAAGCTACATATACGTACTATAAAGACTACATATACGTACTATAAAAACTACATATACAAGTTACATATACGTACTATAAAGACTACATATACGTACTATAAAAACTACATGAAAAAAAGTTAAATATACGTACTATAAAAGCTACATATACGTACTGTAAAAGCTACATATAAAAGCTTTGTATAAAAGCTACATATACATACTATAAAAGCTACATATAAAAGCTACATATACGTACTATAAAAGCTACATATAAAAGCTACATATACGTACTATAAAAGCTACATATAAAAGCTACATATACGTACTATAAAAGCTACATATAAAAGCTACATATACATACTATAAAAGCTACATATAAAAGCTACATATACGTACTATAAAAGCTACATATAAAAGCTACATATACGTACTATAAAAGCTACATATAAAAGCTACATATACGTACTATAAAAGCTACATATAAAAGCTACATATAAAGCTACATATAAAAGCTACATATACGTACTATAAAACACATATAAAAGCTACATATAAAAGCTACATATACGTACTATAAAAGCTACATATAAAAGCTACATATACGTACTATAAAAGCTACATATAAAAGCTACATATAAAAGCTACATATACATACTATAAAAGCTACATATAAAAGCTAAATATACGTACTATAAAAGCTACATATAAAAGCTACATATAAAAGCTACATATACATACTATAAAAGCTACATATAAAAGCTACATATACGTACTATAAAAGCTACATATAAAAGCTACATATAAAAGCTACATATACGTACTATAAAACCTACATATAAAAGCTAAATATACGTACTATAAAAGCTACATATAAAAGCTACATATAAAAGCTACATATACGTACTATAAAAGCTACATATAAAAGCTACATATACGTACTATAAAAGCTACATATAAAAGCTACATATACGTACTATAAAAGCTACATATAAAAGCTACATATACGTACTATAAAAGCTACATATAAAAGCTACATATACGTACTATAAAAGCTACATATAAAAGCTACATATACGTACTATAAAAGCTACATATAAAAGCTACATATACGTACTATAAAAGCTACATATAAAAGCTACATATACGTACTATAAAAGCTACATATACGTACTATAAAACCTACATATAAAAGCTACATATACGTACTATAAAAGCTACATATAAAAGCTACATATACGTACTATAAAAGCTACATATAAAAGCTTTGTATAAAAGCTACATATACATACTATAAAAGCTACATATAAAAGCTACATATAAAAGCTACATATACGTACTATAAAAGCTACATATAAAAGCTACATATACGTACTATAAAAGCTACATATAAAAGCTACATATAAGTACTATATAATATAAAATATAAAAGCTACATATACATACTATAAAAGCTACATATAAAAGCTACATATACGTACTATAAAAGCTACATATAAAAGCTACATATACGTACTATAAAAGCTACATATAAAAGCTACATATACGTACTATAAAAGCTACATATACGTACTATAAAACCTACATATAAAAGCTACATATACGTACTATAAAAGCTACATATAAAAGCTACATATACGTACTATAAAAGCTACATATAAAAGCTACATATAAAAACTACATATACGTACTATAAAAGCTACATATACATACTTTAAAAGCTACATATATGTACTATAAAAGCTACATATAAAAACTACATATACGTACTATAAAAGCTACATATACGTACTATAAAAACTACATTTACGTACTATAAAAAATACATATACGTACTATAAAAACGACACATACGTATTATAAAAGCTACAAAAAACTGCATATTAAATACGACCAAAAAACGACCTATGAATAACTACATCTGAATACTACGATACAAACAATACTCTCACGCTACATATAAATAATACTAAAACACTACATATAAATACTACTTTTAAAATCAATACTAAAGCACTACATATAAATACTACTATAAAATCAATACTATAACACTATAAATACTACTATTAAAACAATATATAACACTATAAATACTACTATTAAAACAATAATATAACACTAGATATAACTACTATAAAAACAATACTATAGCACTACATATAAATACTACTATAAAAACAATACTATAACACTACATATAAATACTACCATAAAAAAATACTATAATGCTACATATAAATACTACTATAAAAACAATACTATAACACTACATATAACTACTATAAAAACAATACTATAACACTACATATAAATACTACTGTAAAAACAATACTATAACACTCCATATAAATACTACTATAAAAACAATACTATAACACTACATATAAATACTTCTGTAAAAAATACCTAACAAATACTACTATTAAAAACAACATTTAAATACTATAAAAACTATATATAACTACCATAAAACAACGTATGAATACTACTATATAAACTACATGTATCATATAAATACTCTAAAAACAACGTGTGAATACTACTATATAAACTACATATATCATATAAATACGACTGTAAATATGTTTCTGTTGGTCGTATATTGTTATGAGATGTACTTCTACGATATCTTTCCTGTGGTATTCTAATAATACTCCGATCACGTCACAGTTTAAAGGAGTTCTTTTATCTCCAGACTTCTGAAACATCATCAGACTCACGACGGACCATTTAAAACAAAAAGAACTGGAGATATCCTCTGGTAACGCCTATATTACCCACAATGCAACTCAACGCCTGCATTACCCACAATGCAACTCAACTACCAGCAGCAGTGTTTTAACACTAACGCTTTATGCTACAAAATACTTAAATGGACCAGCGGGTGAATTTAATTTTTTATTTCATTTTATTTTATTTTATTTTTTGTCTTTCTTCTTTTTTTTGTTTCTGTTTTTAACAAATATAAACTAGACACACTTTCAAATGTCAAATGTTCAAAACTAAACATATTTATTTTATATTTTATTTTGTAAAAAAGTAACTGAAGCTGTCAGAAAAATGTAGTAAAATGTATAGTATATATATGTATATATACATATATATACGTATATATATAGATGGATAGATATATAGAGATATAAATAGATATATCTCTATATATCTATATATATGTATAGATATATATATACAGTAAAGTAGAATAAGAAGTACTCGAGTAAAGTACAATTGTACTTGAGTACAGTAGAACGTTAAAACTACGTTAGTCTCACCACCAGGTGCATTTAGTGGCATTTCCGGAGCTCTCGGTGGCGTCACATGTTTTTCTTCAGAAGGAGTTTTCTCATGTTGTCAGTGAACTAAATACGTTAAAATTATATGAAGTCGCTTAACGTTTTTTTATCTTAAAAAAAACAGAAGAGTCGAAGATCGAGAGCTCCGGAACAGCTACTAAAGGGTCGAGGATGAACTTTGAACTCGACGGGGATGTGTTAAAGGTGTGCGCGTCTGTTTTTAGCGTCCCCCCGGAAACGTAGCTATTAAATCGTAAACGTGTGTTTCTAGAGATTTTACTTCCTGTTTTTTTATACTCGAATAGGGGGTTAGGGTTAGAATTAGGGGGTTAGGGTTAGGGGGTTAGGGTTAGAATTAGGGGGTTAGGGTTAGGGGGTTAGGGTTAGAATTAGGGGATTAGGGTTAGGGGGTTAGGGTTAGAATTAGGGGGTTAGGGTTAGGGGTTAGGGTTAGGTTTAGTAGGGAGAGTGCTAGGGTTAGGGTTAGGGGGTTAGGGGGTTAGGGGTTAGGGTTAGGGTTAGGGTTAGTGGTTAGGGGTTAGGAGGTTAGGGTTAGGGGGTTAGGGTTAGGGTTAGGAGGTTAGAGTTTGGGTTAGGGGGTTAGAATTAGGGGGTTAGGGTTAGGGTTAGGGGTTAGGGTTAGGTTAGGAGGTTAGAGTTAGGGGTTAGCGGGTTAGGCTTAGGAGGTTAGGGTTAGGGGTTAGGGGGTTAGTGTTGTAGAAATACTCCTTTAAAACTCTGAGTGTTTACTTCCTGTATTTATTTCCTCACCTGGAATATTTCGTTAATACATCGTTCCTGTATTGTTTATGTATATTTATCTGTTATGTGTCTTCTCATTCTCGACCTTCTGTTCTGGAGCTTTTGATCATTTTTCATGAGCTTCATCAGCAGAGACATTTTTCATTCTTCTGATCAATAAATCTGATTTCTCATGGTTAACTTTCCCACTGGGAATATTATACTATAAATGATGAGTCATCATATAAAGCAGAGTAGTATATTATATTATATCACATATATATATATTTATATATATAATAATATATATCTATAGATATAGATATATATTATATTTGTTGTAATATTCCTTTTATGTTTCTATTATTATATTTAATTAAATCTCTATTGTTCTGGAGTCATTATTGAAGCTTTGTAAAGTCGATTATTGTAAATATTTGTTCATTCATTCATCCATTAATTTGTTTATTTATTCATGTATATTTGTTTACTTACTTATTTATTTATGTATTAATTCATCCATTCATTTGTTTATTTATTTATTCATTCATTCAGCCATGCATTTGTTTACTTACTTACTTATGAATTCATTTATGTATTCTTTCATTCATTCATTCATTTATGTATTGATTGATTCATTTATTAATTCATTTCTTTTCATTTCTTTATTTTGAATCTAATAATAATAATAATAATAACTGTAATATTAATGTTCCCACAGTAATCTTATTGTGTATTTAATTAATGAGCCTTTTTTTAACCATAGTGTTTTTTGGGGCCTTTTAGTATTTATATATATTTTTTCAATTTAATGCACATTAAAACATGAATTTTGAGTCATTACAAATATTATTTTTATTGCATTCATTTTCAATAATATAATAAAAATATTTGAGCCCCCCCCTCTACTGAGGAGCCATTACATCATGAGCTTTCTCTCTGCAGCACTTTTATTATTTTTAGTCACAGAAAAGAGCAAATCAGCTTCAAACAAGGTCACAAAAAAACTAAATATATGAATGAAGCTTCGAACCAGCAAATAATATTCTGAGTATTTCATCCATCTCAAAACGAGCTTTTAGGAACAAAAACCTCATTTACGTTGTGAACCTTCCTAAACATTTAATATAAAACGGAAGTTGGTTCGTTTGTATTCACGAGCATCTTTACCCCAAATAAATGTGTTCATATTTTATTATAATATATTTAAGTTACATCTATTTTATTCATCACCGCCATTTTTTCTTTTATTTCTTCATCTTTCTTTCTTTTTTAAATACATTTTCACGTGTCGTTCATTTCATCTTTTTATTCATTATGTTTTATTTAAACCGGGACAGTCCCTTCACGCGCACGTTAAACGGGAGCGCGCGTGTTCACGCCTCCCATCAGGCACGCTCGCACTCATTCACCCCACCTCCACACACACACACACACACACACACACACACGCACGCACACACACACACACACACACACACACACACACACACACACACACACACACACACACACACACGGTTGCCTGCAGTGCATCGGTGCCAGGAGCCGCGTGTTGGAGCTTCCTGCAGACACACCCACCTCCGACACACACGAGGCCATTTTTCGCGCGTAAAACCCCCCAAAAAACAGGAATTACAACCATTTGACGACAATAAAAAAACTACAAATCAGAATAAAATCGTCGTTTTGAGTTTTGACTCCAACAAACCGGAGAAACGCGTCTACGTCACATTCAGACCAACAGCTCAGTGTTTGTGCAGCTTTTCACAGGATTTTAATTTAATTTAATTTGTGTTAAATGAGGGGGGGGGGGGGTGCCGCAGCAGCGCGCCAAACCTGCGCCCACAGCAGCCAATCACAGTGCACAACTCCAATCAAACCCAGAGGCTCTCAGAACCGGAACACAAGGAACAAGGCCAACTAACGACTAATTAACCGATTTCATTCGATTCTCCTCCATCAGCTGTGTGATGGAGAAACAACAACATCAAACACATAATTCATCTCCTGGTTCCGGATCGATTATTGATATTATTATTAATATTATTGTTATTATTTCTGCTGTTTTCCTCTTGAAGCTCCGGACCGACAACACCGAACCTCTCTCTCTAACAATAGCAGCGGGAGGATTCTGCGTGCTGAATAATTCAGCGTTTCTCTCATCGCTCACACACACACACACACACACACACACACACACACACACACACCTCCTCCACAGCGTCGTTATGCAATGCAACAGCACGAAACAACAACCATCTCCATATTTATCTCGTTTCATGCTCTGCAGCTTGTTTCCAGCTATTAGACGGGTCCCGGTTTATTTTGGTTCCTGCTGCATTAAAAACCCTTAAAATCCTCCTGCAGGGTTTTTCTCTATCTGAGAACTCACACCTGTTTTTTTTAATCATAAAAAAAAACATAAAAAAATAATCGTGCAGGTTTTATTCTCCGTCGTGCACGGCGCGTGTGCACGGTGTCTTTTTACGCGCGTGCACACGAATCCGCTTCTGTCGACCGAGTTTTCTTTTTTTTTCGATCTGAAACAAATGCGGATGTTATTAATAAGCAGCATTATAGTTTGTATTGTTCCCGCACAGAGCGGGTGTGACGGCGCTGCCGCCCCGCAGCCCCGCACACTGCGGCGGGGCGCGCGGGTCCTCCTCCACCGGGGGACCGGGGGACCGGAGGAGCGGACAGAAGCTCCGGACCTTTTTTAACGTCTGATTTCCGGGTTTCTTTTCCGGTTAAAAGGTTTGCAGGAATTCAAACGGTCCTTTTTTCTTCTTCTTCCTCTGAACACAATCACAGGAAATGTGCGTGAAACCAAAAACTGTTCACGTTCATGTTTTTAAATGAAATCTGTAAAATAAATGAATTTCTGAAGCTGAAACAAAAAAGAAATTCAACAAATGTCTCCAGTTTGGGGCAACCGAGGTGCAGAGAGGGGGAGGGGGGGGGGCATCCCCCTTGTTAGCACACACACATGCACACGCACGCACTCGTGTCCCACACACACACACACGCGCGCACACACACTCCAAATGTGAAGTGTAGCCCCGTTAAAATGAGCCGCTCACGTGCCCCAAACGGGGATTTAAATCACAGTGAATATTATTTAAATATACACATTAATAGCATTCACAACGAATGTAATAAACATTGTAATAAGCAACATGTAATGTTCTATTTTAACAAAACATGCCTTTATTTCCTCTTCTCTTTTATTTACACATATGACTTGACTTCAAAGATGAATTTTTACCTTAACTGATCAGTAAGAATATATTAATGTATAATATATAAATATAAAACACCTTTGCGTGTAACAAGAGCTTCTAGAACTCAGGAAACGACCTCGTCCTGAAAACACGTCACGAGGGAAATGAAAGAATGACTCGTGATTATTTTATTTGTTGTATTTATTTGTTTTCGGTCACTCACCGACGTGCAGCGCGAGGAAGAGTGCGAGGCATTTGGAGGACCAGGTTACTCCCATCCTCTGCGTCCTCCTCTCACCATGAGAGCAGAGATTCAGAAAGTTGAGGAGGAGCTCCGCATTCCCCGCAAAAAAAAACACCCGCAAACAACAGCGGCTAAATCCAACTCTCTCCTCCTCTTCCCCCTCTTCCTCCTCTTCCTCTCTTCTTCTGCTCTTCCTCCTCTTTGGGCTCTTTTCCTTCAGTGAGTCTCTTCTTCTTCTTCTTCTTCTCTGCTCTCCTGTCGCTCTGCGCGTCCTGCCTGGTTTTACGCGTCTGGAGAGGAAAAAGAAGAAGAAGGAGGAGAGAGAGAGAGAGAAAGCCCCTCCTCCCTCCTCCCTCCTATCCTCTCCTCCCTCCTCTCCTCCCTCCCTCCTCTCCTTTCCTCCTTTTTTTATCATGTCCTCCATTTATTTAATTTATTTGCTTTTCTGTTTCCAGCTCAGAGAAACAGCCCGAGACTTCTGAAGGCTACAAACTAAAAATATAATAATAATAATTTAAAATATAATAATTTATAATAATAATAATTGTAAATATAATAATTTATAATAATAATAATTTATAATGATCATTTTAAATATAATCATTTATAAAAATAATAATTTTAAATTTAATAATATACTTTTTTTCAGAAAATGTGTAATTTGTTTTATTTAAAATTACCTCATGAAATAAATAAAAATCTGTTCATCTTTGATCTTGGAAGCATTTTTTGTTTTCTGACCTACTCAAAGTTCACTTACTTGCTTCTTCCAGAGCTTTCAGCTGCATCTTACGGCCTTCTTGCATTCATAATGAAAAAAAGAACACATGAGATGCTTTATGGTTTAAAGTCGGGACATTATTTAGTTTTTTAATCCATCACAGATGAAAATCCAAAGTGTTCAGAAACAAATGAAACATCATGAAGAAGACTTTATGTTGTGATCGAAAGCTCCAGAACAGCGACTCAAAAGACTCACTAGACCGTATATATATATTATATACATACATTTATATATAATGATTTTTAATATATATTTATATATTGATTTTTTTTAAATATATTTATATGTATATATTATATATATATATATATATATATATATATATATATATATATTTAAATTAAATAAATATATATATACATTTTTTAAACAAATTTTTAACCTGAAGGCTTTTATTTGCGGATTTAATCAGTTCTTTTTTTTACGTGAAGGAGCTGTTTATTTATTTAGATTCATCCTTACTTTATTAAAAACACCTGATTTCATGATTTTTCTTGTATTTGAGGATGTTAGTTATTTAAACCTCATCTTTATTTTTATTATACGACCTCAGTAACAAACTGAATTTACACATTTCTGACAAACTAAACGTTATAAACTGACATTAAATTACATTATTTTACATCACGATATTATAATTAAATGAGTAAAAAGAACTGTACATGTTTAAATGATGAAGTCATTGTTTTATACAACAACTATATGATTGTAAAGGGGCCTCAGAATGAAGTGTGTTTTTTAACATGGAGACTCTTTAGATATTAAATAAGACATGAAATCTTCTGTCTCATAATAATCATGTCTATTGTGTGTTGGAACAGTGAAGCCCCCTGGTGGATGAATAGTATTTATATCTTCTGTCAGGTTTAAATCTCACAGAAAGACCAGCATGCACTTCGGTTTTTATTGTTCTTTTTTACTGGATTAATAAAATACATGAAACAAATACAAAAAAACAAATACAAAAAAATCACAAAACAGAAACGATTCTGCATGATGAGCTATTTATTAATTATTTTTTAATTTTTAATTTTATTTATATTATTGACAAAAAGTCACGACGTTCTTCATCCAGTGATTCAATTCAAATTTATTCATTTTTAATTCTCCATTTGCTTAAAAATCCTGAAAATATTTTGTAAACGAGAGTTTCCTCACATGTGACTGAACTTCGACCTTTGACCTTTGACCTTTCCTCCAAGAACACACACAATAATAAAGGTCATCAAGAAAGTTTGATAAA
>JACSYO010000296.1:27500-120000 GCA_016806645.1 Ophiodon elongatus | reverse complement strand
CTTCATGCCCACCAAACTGTTTCTGTTTCTTCAGCTAAAACACTTTGAAAAGACGTTTTCCTCTCAGACACGACATCAAACCAGCCTGTTTTTTTAACCTTTAACTTGTTTCTGTGAGTATTTTTTGTACTGCAGCGTATTAAGACATGTAAATCACCAGTTATGACGTGTTTGGATGTTTTTCTGAACGCAGTATTGGAGCTGGAAACTCGTCTACTGTTGATCTGATTTTGGAAGCGAGACACAGATCGGTTTCCCTTGTCCTGCTGGGAGATGACATAAAAGGGACACACCATACATAATACATCACAACTATAGAAGTCTATGGGAGAGGAGGGGGGAGGGGAGAGGGAGGAGGGGGGAGGCAGCGTCAATGATGTCAGCCAGATTTAGCTCAATGAAGAGGAAGGAGGGGTGATGTCACAGCAGCAAATTCTTCAATGGGGCTGTGTGTGTGTGTGTGTGTGTGTGTGTGTGTGTGTGTGTGTGTGCAGGCTGCAGCGTCACCATCATCACTGCCTCTATTTGTTTTCCAGTAAGTGGCGCCATCTGGTGTCAGAGACATGAAACAGCAACTAAGTACATTTACTCAAGTACTGCCCTGTAGTACAAGTTTGAGGTACTTTACTGTACTTTACATGAGTATTTCCATTTTCTATGACTTTCTATTTCTACTTTACTAAATCTCAGAGAGAAATATTGTAGTTTTTACTGCACTTTGTTTGTCTGACGGCTTTAGTTTTTAGTTACATTTTAGTTTAGAGATTCAATAATTATAATCCAGTATATATATATATATATATATATATATATATATATATATATATATATAACTCCAGATTAACCTTCTATTTCTGAAGAAGAGCTTCGCTAAAGTTAATTCCGGCTTGTTCTCAGCTGATTTTATTGCGAAACTCTTGAATGTGAATCATAAAATCTCTTCCTGTCGTCTCTTCTTTATCAAATAGTCGTGCCTCTGTGTGCAGCAGGGTTTTCTAATCCCTGCAGCCTGATTACAGGGCTGCCTCGGTGCCGAGCGCCCGTTCAGGCTGTAATTGGTTTGTAATTCTCTGCTGGGTATTGACTCAGTGAGACGTTTGTCTCTCGGCTCATTTCAGGACCAAACCTCTGAGGAGGTTTCTCCAGTTTAGACTCAATACATGACTTCCTCTGCTGTTCTGACAGTTTCTTTATTCTCTGCTTGTTTGTCATTTTTAAAACAACCACAAGAGCTCGTGATCTGGTGAGCTGAAGCAATATATATTTATTGTTTTGTAACAATTAGTTTTATTGAAAGATGCTCAATTTATAGTGTAAATATGTGAGAAGCATAAAGCCATCCATCTGTGCATGAACAAACAGATTGGTAAAATAGTATAAGGACATTAAAATAATAATAATAATAATTACAATAATAACAATTATAATAATCATCATCATAATATCATAAAAATAACAATATTGTTAATAATAATTTTAATAAAAAGGTAATAACAACAATAATGATCATAACAAATTATTATTATTATTGTCATTATTATTTTAATTTTTTACAATAATAATAATATAATCATAATTATTATTATTATAGTAATACAATAAAATGAATTATAATACAAACCAGATATATATATATATACAACATCCATACATATAAAAAAGAATTAAACAAAAAAGTATATAGTCAGGTGTATATATATATATATATATAGTCAGGTCCATAAGTATTTGGACGGTGACAAAAACTTTCTAATTTTGCCTATTTACACGACTGCAATGGATTTTAAATAAAGCAGTCAATATGTGGCAGAAGTGTAGACTTTCAGCTTTACTTCAATGGATACAACAAAAATATGGCATTAACTGTTTAGGAATTACAACCATTTTTACACAGTCCCCCACGTTTTCAGAGGCTCAAAAGTAATTGGACAAACTGACATAATGGTGAATATAATTTTTTAAAAATCCTTTGCAGTCAATGATTGCCTGAAGTCTTCCACCCATAGTCATCACCAAACAATGAGTTTCCTCCCTTGAGATGATTTGCCTTTACTGCAGCCTCCTTCAGTTGCTGCTTGTTTGTGGGTCTTTCTGCCTCCACTTTTATCTGAAGTAAATGAAAAGCTCCCTTGGGTTGAGATCAGGTGACTGACTTGGCCATTGAAGAATATTCTATTTCTTTGCCTTGAGAAGCTCTTGGGCTGTTTTCACAGCAAATATTAAAGCCCTAAACACCTCAAACCTCATCCTGCTACTTCTATCAGTTCTGACATCCTCAAAGAACACCTGTGATCCAGTTCCATTGGCAGCCATACAAGCCCAGACCCTAACGGACCCTTACAGACCCTAACGGACCCTAACAGACCATAACGGACCCTAACAGACCATAACAGACCATAACAGACCATAACAGACCCAAAACAGACAATAACAGACTCTAACAGACCCTAACAGGCCCTAACAGACCCTAACAGACCATAACAGACCATAACGGGCCCTAGCGGACCATAACAGACCATAACAAGACCCTTACAGACCCTAACAGGACCCTAACAGACCCTAACAGGACCCTTACAGACCATAACAGACTCTAACAGGACCCTTACAGACCATAACAGGCCCTAACAGGCCCTAACAGACCCTAACAGACCCTAATAGACCATAACCCTGCCATAGCACTGCCTCCACCATGTTAACCAGATGATGTGGTTTGCTTCGGATCATGAGCCGTTCCTTTCCTTCGCCACACTTTTCTCTACCCCATCATTCTGGTACAATTTCATCTTGGTTTTATCTTCCAAAGAACCTTCATCTAAAACTGATCAGCTTATTCAGATGTTTTCTGTAAAGTCTGATCTGAACTTCCTGTTCTTCAGGGTTCCAGTGGTTTGCACCTTGTTGTAAACCTTCTGTATTCAGATTCATGAAGGCATCTCTTGATTTTTAGACTTTGACAATGACCCGCCTCCCTCCTCCAGAGTATTCTTGACCTCAGTATTTATGTTATGAAGGGGTTTCTTCACCAAGGAAAATAATTCTGCTACGTCTACTTTACATGTCTTCTGTGGTCTTCAAGCCTTTTGGTGTTGGGGAGCTTGCCAGTATATTCCTTCTTTTTAGAAATGTACCAAACTGTTGATTTGGTCAATCCTAATGTTTCTGCTATCTGCCTGATAGCTTTGTGTAGTTTGTCAGCCTTTTAATGGCCTCCTTCACTTGCATTGACACCTCTTTGGTCTTCATGTTGAGAGTTCCTTGGACCAGCTACCAAATGCAAATTCAACATGTTGAATCATCCCCCGACCTTTTTATCTGCTTGATTTGTCATGAAATAACAAGGGAAAAGGCCACACCTGGCCATCAAACCATTTGTAAGACAATTGTCCAATTACTTTTGAGCCTCTGAAAATATGGGGGACTGTGTAAAAATGGTTGTAATTCCTAAACGGTTAATACGATAGTTTTGTTATATCCATTCAATTAAAGCTGAAAGTCTACACTTCAACCACGTATTTATTGCTTTATTTAAAATCCATTGCAGTCGTGTAAATAGGCAAAATTAGACATTTTTTGTCACCGTCCAAATACTTATGGACCTGACTGTATATATAACGTATATATATATATATATATATATATATATACGTTATATATATATATATATATATATATATATATACAGAGTATTTTTACTGTGTGGTACTAGTTGTTTTTCTTATGTATCTGAATACTTCCTCCACTGACAAACAAACAAACACACACACACACACACACACAAAGAACAATATCAGTAAATGCAAGTTATAGAAAAAAATATAATTTCAGTTTTAGTCGACTCAGACATGTCAGAGTGACCTCTTCTGCTTTCACTTCCTCCTGTTTGTTAAAGACAAGTCGACCTGCAGC
Source organism: Ophiodon elongatus (assembly GCA_016806645.1). Lineage (NCBI taxonomy): Eukaryota > Metazoa > Chordata > Actinopteri > Perciformes > Hexagrammidae > Ophiodon > Ophiodon elongatus. The sequence goes on along the minus strand of JACSYO010000296.1, from coordinate 116,094 downwards.
TCATGTCAAACATGTGCCAGGTCAAACGACGTCAGACTTCACTTTCATTTTATTTATTGCTTTACTTTACTTCCTCTCTTCGTCTGTCCATTCTGTCTTTTTCTTTAATCTCCTTTAACTCTGTCAGATTTATGTAAAAGTAGAGGAAGTACTCAGATGTTTTACTTCAGAAAAGTAGTCATAGTATCACTGTGTAGGAATATTCTGCTACAAGTAAAAGTCCTCCATTCAAAAAGTTATTTAAGTAAAAGTACGAAAGTAGCAGTATCAAAATACATTTAAAGTACCTAAAGTACCAAGTATTCATTATGCAGAATATATCATATTTATTGATGCATTAATGATCAATAACTATAATAACACTTTAATGTTACATTTTAATGACTATATATACTGATGGTAGTTAAATCTTGACTAATATATCATCATTTATTAATTGATTATATTGTTTATTAATAATATGAATCTATGAAGTAATTAAAGCTGTCAGATAAATATAGGACGGTAAAGAGATAGGTACAATATTTCCCTTTGAGATAGTAGTATAAAATAAAAAATAAAAAATAAAGTACTTTAGAATTGTACTTATAGTACTTGGGTAAAAGTACATTCCACCACTGGATTTGTATTTTTCTAGAATGTCTTCATCTTTATTATTGTTCTGTTTATTTCTTTAATGTCCACTTCGGTCTCGTCCTTTCCTGTTTATTATTAACTCTCTTGTTCGATACTTTAATTATTTTTATATAACCTGCTATCATGTCCTTTTGTCCTTCGTTTCCTCTGTCCTTTCTGCTTCCGTACTTGTTGTTTTTCTGCTTTAATTGTTTGATAGCGGACCAATGAGAGGAGACAGGAAACGTCTTTATTTTACTGTCTTTGTTTTACTGTCTTTATTTTTGTTTTGTTCTCCTGTTCTCTGCTGCCAGACCATAATAGTAACCCTCAGTCAGTCCTGATGAGTCAGACGGATTAAAGCCAGTCGGAGGTGAGAGACAGGGACTCAAAGACTTAAAGATAATTGTCTCTAAGAACATGAAATATAGAAAAAAGCTCCTCTTACATTTCATAATCACAGACTTGATGTTTGGTGTTAAAGAAGAAAATGTATTGTTTTCTTGCTAAAGTAAGTGTTAAAACAAAGGAAGGCAATTTATTTTAGATATAGATAATATTAATAATAATAAATAGATAATAAATAATAGATAAATGATAGATGAGCAATTTTTGGTGTATTTGTTAAGTTCTCTTCACATCCCTACAGCAATCAATAAATCTAAAGTATCCTCAAACAACGGTTTATAAGTTATGTTAAGAAAAGCTATTCCTCAGTTTTCCTACAAAAGTTCAGCAACACGTGTCAATTACACTCTTTACGTGAATAAAGTCTTTTCAAAATGAACTTTCGTCTTCACAGGAACCTACTTAGTTATGTTTTAGTAAAGATCATAAAATACTTAGTTATGCTTAAGAAAAGATCGTGAAATACTTAGTTAGGTTAAATAAGAGAGGATGAAATACTTAGTTAGGTTTCATAAAAGATGATGAAATACTTAGTTAGGTTTAATAAAGATGGTGAAATACGTAGTTAGGTTTAATAAAAGATAGTGAGCTACTTAGGTTAAATAAAAGATTGTGAAATACTTAGGTTTAATAAAAGATGGTGATATATTTAGTTAGGTTTAATAAAAGATGATGAAATACTTAGTTAGGTTTAATAAAAGATTCTCCGTGAATCGCCACCTAAACGTGGTGGAGGCAAAGGCAAACAGGTCTCAGGGGAGAGCCCAGAATAAGAGTGGTTCAAAAAACCCAGATGAACAGCAGCCCATGGTCCTTAGCCACCTCGCCCGGTACAGGGAAATCGGGGCACCCTCCCGGAGCCAGATCCAGGAGGGGAGCTTGCCGGCGAGCATCTGGTGGCCGGGCCTTCGCCCATGGGGCCCGGTCGGGCTCAGCCCGAAGAAACAGAATGGAGCAGCCACCCTGTGGACCCACCACCCGCAGGGATAAGCATCAGGATCAGGTGCTATGTAGACCGGGTGGCGGGCCGGGCAGGGGGCCTGGACGAGCTGATCGTCGAGATAGACGAGAGCTCGTCTATGCTGGGAACATTTGGCGGAGGATCCTCTCCGGGAAGTCTTCAACTCCCACCTCCGGAAGAACTTCTCACACATCCCGAGGGAGGCTGGGGACATGGAATCCAAGTGGACCATGTTCAAAGCCTCTATCGTGGCGGCAACCCGAGAACCATACTCAGCCTCCCGGAGAAAGCTTATGCAAGGGTGCTGGAAAGGAGGCTCCGACCGATTGTCAAACCTCAGATTCAAGAGGAGCAGTGCGGATTCTGTCCCGGTCGTGGAACAGTGAACCAGCTCTTTACCCTCGCAGACTACTGGAGGGGTTCTGGGAGTTTGCCCAACCAGTCTACATGTGTTTTGTGGACTTGGAGAAGGCTTTCGACCGGGTCCAGCTGGGGTTTTTGTGGGGGGTGCTGCGGGAGTACGGGAGAACGTCAGATTCAGGGGTCCCAGGACCCCCGTATCTGCTATTCGCAGATGATGTGGTCCTGTTGGCCTCTTCGGACCATGACCTCCAGCATTCACTGGGGTGATTTGCAGCCGAGTGAGAAGCGGTGGGGATGAGAGTTAGCACCTCCAAATCTGAGGCCATGTGCTCTGCCGGAAACCGGTGGATTGCTCCCTCCAGGTGGGGACGGAGTGCCTACCACAAGCGAAGGAGTTTAAATATCTCGGGGTCTTGTTCACGAGTGAGGGTAAGATGTAGCGGGAGATCGACCGAAGGATCGGTGCGGCTGCAGCAGTAAAACAGGCGCTGCACCGGACCGTCTTGGTGAAGAGGGAGCTGAGCCGGAAGGTGAAGCGCTCATGAGCTTTCTCCGTAGGGTGGCCGGGCTCAGCCTTAGAGATAGCGTAAGGAGCTCGGACATCAGGAGGGATCTTGGAGTTGAGGCGCTACTCCTTCGTATCGAAAGGAGTCAGCTGAGGTGGTTCGGGCATCTAATCAGGATGCCTCCTGGATGCCTCCCGTTAGAGGTTTTCCAGGCATTCCCAACTGGGAGGAGAACCCGGGGAAGACCCAGGACACGCTGGAGGGATTATATCTCCCATCTGGCCTGGGAACGCCTCGGGATCCCCCAGAATGAGCTGGAACATGTTGCAGGTGAGAGGGAAGCCTGGGTCAGCCTGCTGGGCTGCTGTCACCGCGATCCGACCCCAGATAAGCGGATGAGAATGGATGGATGGATGGATGGATGGAAATACTTAGTTAGGTTTAATAAAAGATGGTGAAATACTTATTGAGGTAAAGATCGTAAAATACTTAGATAAGTTTAGGTAAAGATAGTTGTTTTTGTTTGAAATAACCATGAGCACCATAGTTATGTTACAAATAAATCCACACTGACTTCTCAGTTCACATGAGGAACGAACATCGGCCTCCTGAAGGAAAGACCTCACTTCACTGACTAACAACTCACATCACTACCGAGTGAATATAGAGTTGCCCAGAATGGACAAACCAAACTTTAAAGCTTTGTTCATTCTTGATGCAACGTCCTGTACACAAGAGTGCATCCAAAAAGTGACATATTCCATCTCATACTGACTTAATATAATCTAAACGTAACCACTGTGGTGCTGAGTTCAGAGCAGAGATGTCAGTCAGCAAACAAGAAGTGGAACATGAGTCACCTGACCAATCAGAAGCAGCGTGTCACGATGACCTCACAGCCCGGAGGTCGAGGTCAGAGGAAGTTCCTGTTGAGGAAACTGGTGTTTTTTTCACTTTCCAACATCTCAGTGTGTTACAATACTCAAGTAAACTTTACTTTACTGTCAAAAGTAAACGTACACATTATGCAGAATGTTTTATAATTATAGAATATTTTGTTTTTATTACATTAAAGCATTTTAAGGTTGAAGTTCATCAATGTGGGTACAAGTTTAGATATGTTGTATATTACTGGGTAGATTGCTAGTAAAGTACAAAGTACATGTTATATTATTTTATGTAGAAAGTTAATGTATAATAAATGTAGTTGAATAAAAAGTATAATATTTGCCTCTGAAATGTACCAAAGTAGAAGAGTAAAGTAACATAAAATAGAAATAAAGTGCCTCATTTGTACGAAAGTAAAGTACTTGAGCAGATATACCACTGTTTGTGAAGATGTTTATGTAGTATTTTCTGGTTGTTTTTGTTACATTTTGGAAGAAAAAAACTACACTGAAAGATCTACGAAAACTAGGCAGTAAATTATCACTTTTTTGAACATTTATGTACTTATAGTTGACTAAAATGTACCTCAATGCATCATTTCTGGAGATCCAGTAAACCAGCTTTAGTTAATCTTTAATATCAGTAATTAGTCACACTGGTGTTTTGGGTCGAGGTCACCGACACACACACACTTCCCTAATCAGTGTGTGTGTTTGTGTGTGTGTGTGTGTGTGTGTGTGTGTGTGTGTGTGTGTGTGTGTGTGTGTGTGTGTGTGTGTGTGTGTGTGTGTGTGTGTTTGTCAGTGGAGGAAGTATTCAGATACAGAAGAAAAACAACTAGTACCACACAGTAAAAATACTCTGTTCCAGTAAAAGTACAAATACCACGACAGTAAAAATACTCAGTTACATTAAACGTACAAATACCACATTGCAAAAATACTCTGTCAGAGTAAAAGTACTACTACCACAACAGAAATGTACTCTGGTACAGGAAAAAGTCCTTTAGCTACACTGTTAAAATACTCGGTTACAGTAAAAGTACAAATACCACAACAGTAAAAATACTCGGTTACAGTAAAAGTACAAATAGCACAATGGTAAAACTACTAACATAATCACTAATACATTACAGTATTTATATTCTTACATCTGGAACCAGCAAATGTTTTTACATGAAAAAAAGACTTCAACCATCAAGATCGACTCATCAGTTCAGCTGTGCTTGTACATTTTCATCATGTTTTATGTTAAAAAAACTGTAAAGTAGCTGTTAAATTTATGTAGAGAAGTAAAAACTACAATAATTCCCGTCTCTTTTTCTAGAAACATTTATGATAATTTCACAAAATTAACAAAAACGTTTTCACATTTTTGAGTTAGAACAAAGTATTTACAATGAAGTAAAACAAAATGTTTGATCATCTTTCATTGTATTTTATTTTGTCATCGACAGCAGAAAAAATACGTCGAAATACTCCAATAATCATTATGCAGAGTCGTTAGTTAGTTATTATAGAATATTATATTATTCTGTTATCACTGATTAATAAATTTATGAGCATTTTTAGATACTTTGAGTACTACTCGGTAGATTAGTAGTAGGATAGTATAAACACATATTTTGATATGTTAATAGTAACTTAAAGTGTCAAATGGAGTAGGGTAAAAACATACAATAAAGAAAATACAATAGTATAGTACAATAATGAAATATAATATTTGTCTCTGAGATGGAGTAGAAGTAGAAGGTAGCCTAAAATGGAAATGCTGAGTCTGTGTGTGTGTGTGTGTGTGTGTGTGTGTGTGTGTGTGTGTGTGTGTGTGTGTGTGTGTGTGTGTGTGTGTGAGTAAAAACGGGAAGCAGTGTGTGTATATAAACAGATGTTGAAGTCGATCTCATCATCATCTGATTTGATCATCAGATACTCGACAGACGAACTTCATCTGAGCGGTGAGACACACACACACACACACACACACACACACACACACACACACTTATTGTTTATTATCCAATAATTATTGATGCATTAATGTTTTTATCACTTTAATGTTGCAGCTGGTAAATGTGCAGCTCATTTTAATGCATTTATATACTGCTGGTAGTTTAATCTGTAAACAACATTTATAAGTTGATAATAACAAACAATAAAAATTGTCAGATAATGTAGTGTAGTAAAAAGTAAAACATTAAACAAAATTCTACTTAGGACAGTACTTGAGTAAATGTACTTTGTGCCCAAAGTTTATTTCTTTCATCACATTTCTGATTAACTTATCATTTGTTCTAATTTGAAACCTAAAACTTAATTTCATAACATTTATAGTACATTTCATTAAATCTCAATTTCATTGAATTTAATAAAAATTATTAAAACCTAATAAACCTTTAAATAAAGTTTGTGTTATTTATTTCTGAATTTTCAATCAAAACAAATGTTAAAACATTTTTTAAATGTCACATATTATATAAATCAGTGAGTCACAAACTTTATGGTCTTTGAGATAAAAATAAATTAAACCAAAGACTAACGTTTCAAATTGTTTAATCATCAGTTTTTTTGTTTGTATTGCAGTTCCTTCAATTTACTACAGTATTATATATTACTTTATATTTCATTATATATCATATTCCTATATCTTAGCTGCTGTACTATTTCTTCCTTAGATTGTAATTAAATTTTGTTCCAATTGTTGTGACAGTTAAAAGGGTTCAATAATGTTTTAGACTATAAAAGAGATACTATCCCGTATTTAACAATAATTACGATTTTGTTTCATTTCCGAATATTTCTAAAATATATATATTCTTTTCAGTAGCGTTAAAAAAAACATAATTTACTTATAAATATGTGAAATATATTTTCCCTATTTGACAATTTTTATTTCTTCTTATAATATTCTTTAATATTTCTATAATACTTGTGGTGCTTTATGATGATTTCATGTTACATTCATGTTCTTATAATATGATGTTATTATATAGATTTGTATTTTTATTCGTTTTATGTGTGATGTCATTGATTTTTTTCTTCTTTTTTTTCCAGTCCAGTGACTTCAGTGAAACCTTTGACTTTTTCCGACCATCATGTCTCATCCAATTGACGAATCAAACAGATACAGGGGGCGATTCAGCGAGCCGGTACTGCAAACATTACAGTTTTCTTCAAAATAAAGTATTTAGTTCAGGTGAATTCTATTTTCTAGGCCATCATCAAGTACTCTTTGATTGTGTGTGTCAGCTTACTCCTAAATCATCTTGTTATGTAAATGTGGGATCAGGAGTTGATGGACTACAACATGACAATGCTCTTACATGTATCCAAAACTCTCTAAATTCTTTTTTTATTCATTTAATTATTTTTCTTAATGATCTTCAGGTGCCAACCTCTAACCTTGATGTTGAAGATGATGATTTTCCAGAGTTTGAGGCTTTTGAGGATGATCCCACACCCAGAAGATTTGCACCTTCAGGCAGTGAGATCCGTTTAATGTATATGTTTCTTTCTGATCTGATCTATAATCAGTAACATAAAAACATGTTGTACTCTCCCTTTATTCTTCACTCTCAGGATCTCTGTCGGTGCAGAATGTTGACATGCTTCAGGAGAGAAACAAACCGAACCATTACACGAGCGAGTACAACATCGAAAACCTGGTGGTCCGTCGCGGTCAGCTGTTCATGATGCAGGTCACCTTCAACCGCGAGGTGACGAAGCACGAAGACTTCCAGGTCGAGTTCGTGATTGGTGAGTTTGAGCTGATTATTATTCTGAGGTAGGGATAGGATAGGGTGCAGGGTCGAGTTAGAGATCAGGATAAGGCTCGTGTTAGAGCTTGGATTAGGTTTCGGGTTTGGAATCGAGATATGGATAAAATATATTTATTGATTAGATAAGTAAACAATATGCATATTAATTAATACTTTATTTTACTTTTATTTTTATTTAACTTAGTTTTTATTAATAGATCAGATAGATTATTACAAAAAAATGTACTAGATGATTTATAACCTCATCAAATTCACATTTTCCCAGTAATCTGAGCATCTGTTTCACGCTCAGATACAGGTGGGCGTGGTTTCTGTTCGCAGCTCGGCACACCTGAGACCAGCAGTTAAACTGCTCCCTCGTTAACCAATTAGCTGATGAAAAAACGTTCATTAACAGTCGCCAACTAAACAATTAGATGACTGTGAGCTCATTAGGCAGCTTCACATTCGTTTGGCTGGCTAATTAGTACACACACTCCCTATGGCTTTGTGACTGGAAAACACACACACACACACACACATACACACACACACACACACACACACACACACACACACACACACACACACACACACACACACACACACACACAGATGCTGTCAGACAGATGTTCACAGCTCAATCAAATTAGCTCAACAATTAAATGTTTCAAGTTGAAGAAACGTCCATTATAACCGTTTTTAATGTTTAAAATTTTCCAAAATGTACAAAATGCAGATAATTACCTCATCTCCTCTTTTTTCTTCTCGTCTCCATGTTTCCAACCTTGTCTCCTCTCCTCCCTTCTTCTCTTCTACTCTTCTTGTCTCCTCTCCTTATCTCCTCCCTCTACTCATCTCCTCTACTCTCCGTAATTCCTCTCTTCTACTTGTTTCCTGTCATCTCCTCGTTTTCTTCTGCTCTCCTTGTCTCCTCTCCTTTTCTCTTGTGTTCTTGCGTCTCCTTGTCTCCTCATCTCCTTATCTCCTTATATCCTTATCTCCACTCCTTCTATCTTCTCCCCTCCTTGCCTCCTCTCCTCTCTCCATCATTAATCCTCTTCCTCCTTCATCTTCCTCCACCTCTAGGTGCTAACCCTTCACCCAATAAGGGCTCCAAGGTGGTGGTGAAATTCGGGAACCGTAGTGGCGGTCCGTGGTCAGGTGAGATTCTGGAACATCGGGGTCAGTCTGTGATTTTGGGCATCACGCCGGCGGCCAACGCCATCGTGGGGAAGTTTCATACTTACGTGGCCGTCATGGAGGGGCACGGCATGCAGCGAACCAGAAGGAACTCCAGCACCGACCTGTACCTGCTGTTCAACGCCTGGTGTCGAGGTACGAACGCCCCCACTGCCCCCTTGTGGAGGTTCCTGTCATATAAAGATCTTAAGATCACAAGTTTAGTCCTGTGGTTCTACGAAAACTTTCAGAAATGTTTTTATGTCACATGATTTGTTTTTATGGAGTTAAACGCTTGTTTCAAAGTAGATTTACTTTCCTGTGTACTTTTTCTGTTTGATCGAGTTTTGTTTAATACGTAAAACTTCAAAGTAAAAAATGTTGCCAGTGTCATTGAATTCAATAAGTTTAATTTAGAATTTTGAGGTCCGCAATTGTCGTTCACCAGGAGAGTGAAGACAATTAATGATTAATGGATTAATGGTTAAAATAACTTTTATTGAGGGCTGATTTTAATGTGGATTCAATGAGTTAAGAAAAGAGATTTCGTGTCATACAGTTGACCGGAAATAGTAAAAGTTTCATGTCACATAAAGTTTCCAAAATTTTTATTTTAATGAGAGGTTTCAGACAATATTGAGTATTGAATACTGTTGGTGTGTCTCTCTATGCAGAGGACGCTGTGTATCTTCATAACGATGCAGAGCGGAGGGAGTACGTCCTGAACGACTATGGTGTGATCTATCAGGGTTCAATCGGAGCTGTGGTTAACCGCGAATGGGTTTATGGACAGGTACACACACACAAACATAAATCATAACAAATCACAGAGGATGAATTTAAGGTCAACATGTTTTCTCTCCTGCAGTTTGAGCGCGGCGTTTTGGACGCCTGCATTTACATCTTGGATGCGTCCCGGATGCCGATCTACAGCCGAGGCAACGTCATCACAATAGTCAGGAAGGGATCGGCCATGGTGAGAATACAGAGTTACACAGTGAAAAGGATGGGTTCTTAGAATAACTTGTTTCAGACATTCGTCATCATCCAGAGAATGAATCCAGCTGACGTTGATGATTCCCTGAGTCTTCATCTTGTGCCACCAACAGGTCAAACTTTAAACAAGTCCGCACAAGATCCCTCTAGATTCCTGCTAGTCACAGCTGTACTTTGAATATTAAAGCTTATATTATCATGCTAATATACCAACTCGTCTTCCTATACTAATATGTACATTTCCAAAATCTAAAAAAGGCAAAGTGGTCTTGTTCTGGTGTGTAGTGTAACATTTTGACTCAGTCTGACTGACCTTTGACCTGCCTCTTTGCTCAGATTAACTCTAAGGACGATAACGGAGTGTTAGTTGGGAACTGGAGTAATAACTTCTCAATGGGCCAGTCCCCGACATCTTGGACAGGCAGCGTCAAGATCCTGTTGCAGTACGCCAGCACCAGAGTCTCCGTCAGCTACGCACAGTGCTGGGTGTATGCCGGAGTCTTCAACACCTGTAAGTTTTTTTTAAAATGCTGGATTCAAGTCTTTGTAGTTGATTCAAATCAACTACAAAGACACACAAAAACAAAAAAACAACCACAAAGAAACACGTAACAACTACAGAGACACACAGCAACTACAAAGAGACACATAGCAACTATAAAGACACAAAAGAACTACAAAGAAACACAAAACGACCACAAAGACACACAAAGCGACTACAAACGGACACAAACAACTACAAAGAGGCTGGTCCTATGTTTTTGTGTAAAATATTTATCTGAAAAGTAACTACAGCTGTGAAATAAATGGGGCGAGAAGTAGAATAGAAGCATAAAATGAAGGTAAATTATATCAAAATGGTTCTTATGTACAGTACTCGGATAAATGTAAATACTTCCATTCTCTGTCATTTTTTACGAAAAATGAATGCATTAAAATTTTTTGGGTAGCCAGAAAATGATACACGAGAGTGTACAATGTTAAATAAGTTGTTAATATGAAATATTTTATGTCAATAATTTTAATATTTCATATCTCTGCAGTCCTACGCGCCTTGGGCATCCCGGCGAGGGTCGTCACCAACTTTAGTTCAGCTCACGACAACACGGGCAACCTGAAGACCGACCTCATCTTTAAGATGGATGGCACGCCAGACGAACGAAACACCAGGGACTCCATCTGGTAGGTCCAAATGCCTTTTGCTATGAGACAGCAGGGCCAGAAACTCTTCCATTATGATTTTCTTTACCTGCCCTGTGAAGATTTTGCAGTCATGATTTAAACCAGAAAGAAAAGCAAAATCATTGTAGAAACAATTCGCCGTTACAACGTTGGCTCAGAAGTAGTAAAAAAAAATAGAATAAGTAGAGTGCCTCAAATTTGTTTAGCAAAACTACCACAAAGATACATATAATGAAGACAAAGTGACTACAAAGAGACAGAAAGTGATTACAACTTGTTGCAAGAACGATTACAAAGAGACACAAGAGGTCTACAAAGTGACTACAAAAAGACACACAAAGACACAAAGTGTATACAAAGTGACTATAGAAAGACACAAAGAAACTAGTCCATAAAAGTTTAGTTTCTTTAGCTGCTCTGTTCAGATTTGACAACGTTATGAGTTAAACCAAAACGAAAACCAACCAGCTCATCGTAGAGATAAACAAGCTCACAAGTACTTCAAATTTGTACTGAGATACAGTACTTGAGTCGATGTACTTTCCACCACTGGAGAGATCACATATGTAAGTAGATTTAGGAATTCTTTAGGGATTTTAAACTGTGTTTAATTTGAGATTATGCTTTGGTTGGGAGGGTGAAAAAAAAAGTAAGTACTACAACTTGGGTAATACTTTGGTACAAACACGGTGTACTAACATTACTTCTCTGTAGGAACTACCACTGCTGGAATGAGGTGTGGATGATTCGCCAGGACCTGCTGACCGGCTTCGATGGATGGCAGGTGGTGGACTCCACGCCTCAGGAGACCAGCGACGGTAGGACAGACAGATCAACAGAAAGGTGGACAGACAGGTGGACAGACAGGTGGACAATAAACATGGTGTTTGTCTTTGCAGGACAATTCCGCTGCGGTCCAGCTTCAGTCAAAGCCATCAAGGAAGGTGTGCTGAGTCACCTGTACGACGCCAGGTTTGTCTTCGCTGAGGTCAGTTCCGATATGTCTTTCAGAAACAAGTACTTTTACTTGAGTAAAAGAAGTAATACAACAGTGTAGAAATACTCGGTTACATGTAAAAGTATTGAATTCAAAATATAAGTAATAAAAGAAGTATTAACATCATAATAATTATTGCAATAATGTCTCTCACTGAAGGTGATTTTAAAGTAAATTGATTGGAGGCCAAATTGATTAATTAAGTATTTGATTAATTGGTGAGATTTCTTTTAACAAATCTAAATAAATCTATATATTTTTAAATGTATCCAGTTCCTCAGACGTTTTTTATTTATTTATTTTATTTTATTTTTATCCTATTATTATTATTATTATTATTATTATTATTATTATTATTATTATTATTATTATTATTATTATTATTATTATCTGGTTGAAATAACAAACTCAGCTAATTTATAGGTTTAAATGTTAATATTTAACTTCTCGTCAGGTGAACAGTGACCTCGTCTTCCATAAACGGGATCGCTACGGAAATCTGACACCCTACAAGGTGCAGACGGATGTGATTGGTTTGGCCATTATTACCAAGGCTTTGAGGGGCAACAACTCCGTTAACATCACAAGCAACTACAAGTACACTGAAGGTAAAGGAGGCGTGTACTCCTGAGCCGAGATCGGGATCACCTCAGTTATCGCTGCAACACACACACACACACACACACACGCACACCACACACGCACACGCACACGCACACGCACACGCACACGCACACACACACACACACACACACACACACACACACACACGCTACTAAAAGTTTTAAGTAGAAATAATTTATTCTGTCCTTGTGTCCTCTCCTCTCCTTGTTTCCTTTCCTTGTGTCCTCTCCTTCTTTCCCCTCTCTGTGTCTCCTCTCCTCTCCTCTCCGCTCCTGTCCTCTCCTCTCCTGTCCTTGTGTCCTTTTCTCTTCATGTTTCCTCTCCTTGTGTACTCTCATCTCATGCTCTCCTCTCTGTGTTTCCTCTCTGTGTTTCCGCTCCTCTCCTTGTATCCTCTCCTTGTTTCCTCTCTTGGTCCCCTATCCTCGCCTCCTCTCCTCTCCTTGTCTCCTCTCATCTCCAAATATAAGTACTTGATACAGTCTACAGTGAACTGATTTGTGTCATTAGGTAGCGCTCAGGACAGTATGACCATGTCCCGGGCCGAAAAATACGGCTTATCGAGGGATCATTCTGAGATACCTGAGAACCTGCTGACAGTCACCGTCCACGCTGAGCAGGTAACTCACCTGTCTCCACACCTGTCTCTATGTCTATCGCAAAGTATTTAACATGTAATCCAAAGTGCATGAGTGGAAGAAGTAAGTAAAAGTACTAATACTACAGCATAGTAATACTCTGCTGCAGAGGTGGAGCTCATTTTAATGACGTCATATACTGCTGGTAGTTTAATCTACAATGTTACGTCATTATTTATTAGTTGGTTAATAATCTGAATCTGTAAAGTTTAACTTGAGTTATCAGATAAAGGTAGCACAGTAAAAAGTACATAGTAGCAGTATTTAGTGGCAGGAAATGGAGATACAAGTACCTAAAGGTACTTTATGCATTACTTTATTAAGGTCACAGTTCATTATCATCACCAGTCCTTCCAACAATAAAGGGAAGGAACAAAACAAACGCAGTACATTTACTCTAGTACCTCCGTATGAATCCAGATACTTGTACTTGTACTCTCTCCAGGTCCTTCTGGGCCAGGACGTGAGCCTGCAGGTGAACTTCACCAACAATGGAGACACCGTCAGGACCATCAAAGCTCACCTGGCCGGGTCCGTCACCTTCTACACCGGAGTCATCGCCAACCGCTTCAAAGACCATGACTTCACCGTCACCGTGCCGGTGGATCAGAGTGAGTCATGTGATGAAGTCATGTGTGTGTATGTGACCTTAAGGAGAAGCTCCGTGACAATCAGTGTGTGTGTGTGTGTGTGTGTGTGTGTGTGGGTGTGTGTGTGTGTGTGTGTTGCAGCGATAACTGAGGTGATCCCGATCTCGGCTCAGGAGTACACGCCTCACCTGGACTCTCAGGTCAGCCTCCACTTCATTGTGACGGGAAACTCTGGCGACGAATCAGTGACCGGTTTCAAGGTGCTCAACCTGCAGACACCGAGGCTCACCTTGACGGTAAAACACACACACACACACACACACACACACACACACACACACACACACACACACACACACACACACACAGACGCGAATATAAAGGAATTATTATTACAATATATTGTTTCATAATTTAAAAAGTACAATCATTTTGTAGCATTTCAATAAAAACATGTTGAGAGAACCAAGAAACCTTTAAAAAACCTCCTCCTCCTCTTCTTCCTCCTCCTCCTCCTCCTTCTCCACCTCCACCTCCTCCTCCTCCTCCTCCTCCTCCTCCTCCTCCACGTCCTCCTCCACCTCCTCTAGGTGAGTGGTCAGTCTCGGGTGCAGCATGTGATGTATCTGACCGCTTCCTTCACCAACCCCTTCAACTTCCCCCTGGAGAACGTGTCGATGGCGATGGAGGGTCCTGGAATGATGGACAACAAGAAGCGTGACTACAAGTGAGCACACACACCTGAGGTCACCTGGAGCCTGACGTTTGGCTCGTGTGTGTTCACACCTGTGTGTGTTTGTGTTCAAGGTCCATTGAGCCTGAGGCTTCGGTCTCCTGGACGGAAGCGTTCAGGCCTCGGCTGACAGGGACCCGCACCCTGGTTGCGGTGATGGACTGCACCAAACTGCGTCAGGTGACTTAACAACTTCCTTTGAATATTATATGATATTATATTATATCATATCTGCGAAACCAGAAGTCTATGTTGATGTTTTTGACACGTTAATTGTGTACTTGTGTGACGGCACTTCTGTAGTTATTGTAACCCAAACAACCATCTTTTATTAAATCTACGGAGAATAAACTCTCAGTCTGGCGTTTGATGAACTTGTTCGTTTGTCTCGCGGCAAAAAGAACTTGTTTGAAGCTCTGTTGTGTCTTTTTTACAGGTGATGGGAGTTACTGAAGTCAACATCAAGGAATGAGATGCTGATTGGTCCTCAGAGCTATGATGCCCGCCCCTCACCATTTCCGCCATTCCGCCAATCACAGCAGCTTAAAACTGAGAGGGCGGAGCCAAACCAACCGCGCAAATCTTTGATTTCTTCTTTAATTTCATTCAGGATTAAAATAACAGTAATTTTTATGTTTTGAGCCGGTGATGGAGGGAGATTTGTTCTGTGAGGAAACTTAAATCAATCAATATTTTTTAATGGCACTTTATGAGGCAAATCAGATTTTTAATTGAGATAGTGATCTCACAATAAATATATAAAAAAAATCCATGTTTTAGATTCTTAAAATCGTCGTGCAAACACATATTCAAATAAAACCTTTTTGCAGTAAAAAGAGTTTTATAAAGGTCAGTCATTAAATGCTAGATAATAATTATCGTTTTTAAAGATTCTTTAGTCTAACATGAAAATATATATTAAAATTAATTCCCACTTTAACTGAGTAAATATTTTAACCAACTTCAGTTCTGATCATAACGATTAAATATTCATTCATTTTGAGAATTTGAACCCTTTCACGACCAGTTTGTTTAAATAATGCCATTGTTGAATTAAAAATGAAATTATTTTCTGTGTATTAAATGCTACGGGGACTTCATAAACAATGTAATCTTAATAAACACAGCCAAAGTGATTGAAAAATTTAAAAGCCCAAAAATTCCCTTTGAGGCAAAAAGTGGGGAACTTAAAACAAAAGAACTAACGCAGACTAGACTTTTTGTGTTTTTGTATAGTAAATACAACAAACTTCAGGCAATTTTTTTACGCAAAATCAGTCTAACTTTTTATTTTGTAATTGTTTTCACTCAGTTTAATCAGTATATTTAAATAGATTAAATCAAACTCAACCTTTTCTTGATTAAATGAGATTTGGAACCTAAAGTATGAGCAGAAACTGAGAGTAAAACCAGCTCCATGACAGAATGAACTGATATAAATTATTGATCCATCAGAACATCCAACCTATTTAATCACCTGTTTTCATTTCAGGAAATGTGATTGTAATCTTTTTCTTATTAATGCAGAACCTTTCTACTAACAATAAAAGCATTTTCAAAACCACAGACGGTGTCACATTCATTCATTCATCATTTCAAACCAATCACAATCATTGATGATAAAAAAAACTGTTATTTTGTTATATAAATTATATAAATTTAAATAAATCACTGCGATGCAGCAAAATTAAACATGTTTTATTATAAGTTACATGCATAGTGAGTACTTTTATTTTTTGTACTTTAAGTTCACTTTCATGCCAATACTTTTATACTTAAAATTCTGAAGGCATGAGATTTACTATTTCTTCACTGCGGCAGTGCTGGAAGAAGTACTCAAGAAAACGTATAAATACCACGATGAAAAAATAAGTTAAATATACTTAAAAAATACAAAGTACAAACGTTATACTATCATAAAATATGAAAATAACTCTGTTTTAATCAGAGTATTTTAGTGTTTGTCAATGTGTAAACAGTTTTAGATTTAAGTAAAACATTTTGGAATATAGTACTGCATTCATTATAATAACTTTTTTCTCTCTCTTTGTGTCTTTGGGATTGTTTTGTCTCTGAAGTTATTTTGTATCTCTTTGTCATCGTTCAACGTCTTTTTGTGGTTGTTTTGTGTCTGTGTCTTTTTGTGTCTCGTTGTAGTAGTTTCATGTCTTTTTGTAGTAGTTTCATGTCTCTTTGCATTTGTTTTGGTTTCTTTGAGTCATTTTGTGTCTCTTTGTAGTCGTTTCATGTCTCTTTGTGGTCTTTTGAGTCTCTTCCTGGTTGGTTCGTGTTTCTTTGTGGTCATATTTTAAGGTCAGGGGAGTCATCGACACTTTTGGCCTCTGGGCCTCGTAGTCCTGTTCAGGAATCCATCTGAGTACTTCTTCCAGTACTGCCACAGTGTAGAAATACAAGTAAAAGTCCTGCATTCAAAATTTTACTTAAGACATTGATGCATTAATGTGTTCATCACTTGAAGGTGGAAGGTGGAGCTCTTTTTAATGAATTTATATACTGCTGGTAGTTTAAGTTAAATTGATCAGGTAAAATTATAAAGTAGCAGAAAATGGAAATACTCAAATAAAGTGCCTCATAATTGTACCTAAGAACTTCAGTCCTTCATGGTTTCTGAACCTCTGCTGACAAACTGACCTTGTTGTTGTGTAACCAGCTGCAGTTAAACCTCCTCACCACTAGGAAGAGCCAGCAGCCTTTTATCCTCTACTGACCTGGAGACACGAACGCACCAAACTTTATGAACAAGGACATTTAAACTTGTGAGTTCTCTGTTATCTGACTTACAGCAGTTTTTTTTACTTTTAATAATATGGTCTGAACAAAGAGAAGTTGACTTAGTGGTTAAAAATGCTTTTACTTCTAATTCACTGATATTACTTTATTCGAAATGTCTTTGTATAAATTGTGATAATATATTTTTTTACAACCTTGAACTGTTCTATAATAATATTTTGAGGAATTATGACTCATGTTTATGTGTGAACAGAATTAAAGTTTAATTGAAGCATATTTTGTGTAAAAAATAAATTTCACAAGATTCTGAACATCACAAGAGTGCAATACACACCCATTATAAAGTCAGAAAAGGTTACTTTATTTGAAATGTCTTTGTATAAATAGTGATAATATATATTGTTTACAACCTTGAACTGTTCTCTAATAATATTTTGAGGGATTATAACTCAAGGTTTTGTGTGAGCTGAATTCAAGTTTAATTGAAGCATATTTTGTGTAAAAAACTTTTTTAACAAGTTTCTGAAGCTCCTCTCCACTCTGTCGATGACATCACAAGAGTGCAATACACACCAATTATAAAGTCAGAAAAGGTCTGAAAAAAGCATAAAACACAAACGGTGACAATTCAAAAAGTATAAAAGATATAAAAAAGCTGAATTATACATTAATAGTTGAAGGTTTTGTCAACATTTAAAAGTGTAAATCGTGTCTGTAGCTGAAAGTATGCAGAACCTTTAAGCTTTTAAAGTTGTTGAAGTTAAAGGGGATTTGAAGATGTTCTCATTCGAGATCACATTAAAAAGAATCATAAAAAGCTTAATAATTCAAAAGTTTTAAAAGTTAGGAACAAGAAAAGTCACAGGACCCTTTTCCTGAACGAGCTGAAGATTTTGATAGCTGAACTGTTTCCGTACCTGAAACTATGCAGGAGAAGATAGATGACAAAAAACATGTGGAGGAAATAGAATAAGTTGATTAAAGATTTGAAGAACAATAGTTGCTGGAATTACAATCCAGGAAAAGCTAGAAAGCTAAATGATGTTACTGTCACAGTAAAAGAAAATGTAGTAGTAGAACTATAAGAAGTAGTAATAATAGTAGTAATAGTAGTAATGTCATTAGTAGTGATCGTAGTAGTAATAGCAGTAATAGCAGTAGAAGTGGTCATAGTAGTAGTAGTAGTAGCATTTGCAGTAGTAGTAGTACTAGCTTTAGTGGTAATAGCAGTAGTATTAGTAGTATTAGTCATACTGATATCTGTAGTAGTACTACTTATATTGTTCATAATAATAGAAATAGCAGCAGCAGTAGTAGGAGCAGTAGTAGAAGTGGCAGCAGCAGCAGTATGAGTAGTAGTAGTAGCAGTTGAAATAACCATAGTATGAGTACAAGTAATAGTAGTCATCGCAGTAAAAGCAGTAGTAGTAGTTGTAGTAATAGTAGTATTGGTAGTAACAGTAATAGCTGCAGAAGTAGTTGTAATAGCAGGAGTAGTAGTAGTAGTCGTACTAATAGCTGGAGTTGTACTGGTAGTAGTATATGGAGTAAAAGTAATATCAGTAGTAATAATAATAGTGCTATTGGTTGCAGCAGTAATAGCAGTAGTAGTAGAAGTAGTAGTATAGGCATTTGCAGTAGTAGTAGTATTTTAAGTAGTAATAGCAGTTGGAGTAGTAACAGTAATAGAAGTGGTAGTTGTAGTAGAAAAATCAGTAGTAGAAGTATTATTAGTAATAGAGGTATTAGTAGCATGCAAATAAATAGTAGTAGTATTAGTAGTAGTATTAGTAGCAGTAGTAGCAATACTAGAAATATTAGCATTAGTAGTCACAGTATTAGTAAAAGCATTACTTATTGAATAAAAAAATCCTCATTTGAGCCTCATGTTAATCCTCGCGTTTTTCCTCGGGTCACTGTGAACCCGCTGTTGTGTTTTCTGTGGTTTCAAAATGACCCAGTGTGTATATCCCCAAGCCTCCCGTTCACTTGGGTCACAATGACCCGGTTTATGTATCTCCAAGCCTCCCGCTCCCTTCAGGTCACTCTGACCCGCATGCATATGTATATGTATATTTCTATTATATTTAAAGCCCTCTGAGACAAATTTGTAAGTTGTGATTTCGGGCCGATTACAGAGTTAGTTACAAATGTGATTACAGCAATACACCAAATACAGCAATAAAGAGATGTATTACAGAGAGCGCCATGCTAGCATGAAATTCAGAGTCTGTGTCAAACTGCACTAATTAGCTCATATAAATCACCTGTGTCCCTGAGTGTGTGTGTGTGTGTGTGTGTGTGTGTGTGTGTGTGTGTGTGTGTGTGTGTGTGTGTGTGACTGGTTGCCATGGTGAAGCAGCAGCTAGGGGAGAGGCGGATTGATGGAGGAAGTATCGATTTCTAGAAAAAAAACTGTCAAACTCCTGCTTTTTATAAAAAAACATGACTTCAAATGCCAAAATAAGGGTATCGTGCAAGAGATAAGACTGGCCAACGCAGAGATGCACTTTATATATTTGTGGGGTTTAGAAATGTGAGCTTCAGAGCACTTTCGAAAAGTGGTAGCGTCTGCTTCCTGTGAGAAAATTGTGTCAGATTTAACATAGAGTCCAATGGAGCAGTTGGTTGGAGTTCATGTCACTTTCAGGCTCAGAGAAGCAAATGTGTAAGTCTGTGGATTCCATCAACACGTATCTACGACAAGCAAAAGATTTCCTACGTTTTGACCTGAAATGATGTATTAAGCGGGAAAATTGTGGAATTGGTGACAAAATAAGAATATCTTTTCCCACGATTCTGAAGCTGCTCTGCACTCTGGCAGTTGGCTCTGCACTCAAGGTCTGAACATTCTGTGTCATACACGCCCATTATGAAATCTGAAAAGGTCCCAAAATGTTCCTGAAACTTGAACAATGATGACATGACAACTGTGCTAGCTATCAAAATGTCCATTTGGCCAAATAAACTCCAGAATTTTGTCAACGTTTGAAATTTTAAATAATTTTTCTACGTTCTTCTCCAAGTCACTATGATGGGCCCAAAGATGCGAGTTTTTGTGTGGGTGTTTTGTCTCTTCACGACGAAACCCCATTCAAGTGAATGAGCCAATTTCTCAATGTTTTTTAAATTTTTCGGGGAAACGGCCCCGCAAATCTCTTAGAAAAGTCATTCCACATGATTCCCGACCAGGACGCTCATTTTGATGTATTTTAACGCATTTTTTGGCAACGCTGCTGGACCCATCAAACTTTTGTACGGAAGGAGAATAAGAAGATTAATATGATGATTATTATTATTAAGAAAGCAGGATTGTAATCTATGTGCTGTTGCACAAGGCTTTAGAGCCTTGTTGCTTACAGCCACACAGAATAAATAAGTTGAATAAAGATGTGAAGAACAAGGCACAGGATTATAGTCAGTGTGCTGCGCACTAGGCTTTACAACCTTGTTGCGCCAAAGCCACACTGAATAAATAGCTCCGACAGTTATGCTTAAGTAAAGATCGTAAAATACTTAGTTAGGTTTAGAAAAGATCTTAAAATATTTACAAAGGTTTAAGAAAAGATCGTAAAATATTTACTTAGGTTTAGGAAAAGATCATAAAATACTTAATTAGGTTTAAGTAAAGATCGTAAAATACTTAGTTTTCGTTAAAAATAACCGTGAGCACCATAGTTATGTTACAAATGAATCAACACTGACTTCTCAGTTCACATGAGGAACGAACATCGGCCTCCTGAAAGAAAGACCTCACTTCAATGACTAACGACTCACATCACTACCGAGTGATTATGGAGTCGCCCAGAATGGACAAACCAAATTTTAAAGCTTTGTTAATTCTTGATGCAACATCCTGTACACAAGAGTGCATCCAAAAAGTGACATATTCCATCTCATACTGAATTAATATAATCTAAACGTAACCACTGTGGTGCTGAGTTCAGAGCAGAGATGTCAGTCAGCAAACAGGAAGTGGAACATTGGTCACCTGACCAATCAGAAGCAGCGTGTCACAATGACCTCACGGCCCGGAGGTCGCGGTCAGAGGAAGTTCCTGTTGAGGAAACTGGTGTTTTTTTCACTTTCCAACATCTCAGTGTGTTTTTAATAAAGAAGTAAACCTCTAAACCTGAAAGCTGCAGGGTCCTTATTATAATCTATTTCATGTTTTGAATATGAAACGTAGAAAGATCATTTTATCTGCAGCATCTAAACATTGAAATTAGACAGAAAAACATGTTTCTCATGTTTTTTTTAATAGTCTGTCAAGACGTAGAAGCAGCTGTCAGACCAGACTCCATTAACACTTTGAACTCATTTAACAAACTGTTTTATCACCAAGAAGTACTCTGAAAAAGTATGAATAGCACTAAAAGTACTCCGTCACAAGAAAAAGTTTTCTGAAATGAGCTTTTCTGCATGAAGAGTACTTCTATTTGTTGTACTTAAGGTATGTTTTGATGCTACTCATTTTATACTTGTACAATTTTGTTAGCAGGACTTTTACTTGTATTGTAATAAGTACTCAAGTAAAAGATATACCACACTGTAAAAAACTTTACTTTACTGCCAAAAGTAAACATTATGCAGAATGTTTTATAATTATAGAATATTCTGTTTTTATTACATAAAAGCATTTTAAGGTTGAAGTTCATCAATGTGGGGACAACTTTAGATACTTTGTATACTACTGGGTGGATTGCTAGTAAAGTACAAAGTACATATTATATTATTTTATGTAGAAAGTTTATAAATAATGAATGCAGTGGGGTAAAAAGTATAATATTTTCTCTGAAATGTACCAAAATAGAAGAATAAAGTAACATAAAATAGAAATAAAGTGCCTCATTTGTACTTCAGTAAAGTACTCGAGGCAATGTACCACTGGTTGTGAAGATGTTTATGTAGTATTTTCTGGTCGTTTTTGTTGCATTTTGGACAAAAAACTACTATGAAAATTTTTCGAAAACTAGGCAGTAAAGTATCACTTATTTGTACATTTATGTACTTATAGTTGACTAAAATGTACCTCAATGCATCATTTCTAGAGATCCAGTAAACCAGCTTTAGTTAATCTTTAATATCAGTAGTCACACTGGTGTTTTGGGTCGAGGTCACCGACACACACACACTTCCCTAATCAGTGTGTGTGTGTGTGTGTGTGTGTGTGTGTGTTTGTCAATGGAGGAATAATTCAGATACATAAGAAAAACAACTAGTACCACACAGTAAAAATACACTGTTCCAGTAAAAGTACAAATACCACTACAGTAAAAAATACTCTGTTAAATTAAAAGTACTAATACCACACTGAGGAAATACTCTGTCACAGTAAAAATACTAATACCAGACTGAAAATACTAACATAATCACTAATACATTACAGTATTTATATTCTTAGATCTGGAACCAACAACTGTTTTTACATGAAAAAAAAGACTTCGACCATCAAGATCGACTAATCAGTTCAGCTGTGCTTGTACATTTTCATCATGTTTTATGTACAAAAATCTTAAACTGTAAAGTAGCTGTTAAATAAATGTATAGAAGTAAAAAGTACAATAATTCCCGTCTCCTTTTTCAGAAACATTTCTGATGATTTCACCAAATTAACAAAAACGGTTTTCACATTTTTTAGCTACAACAAAGTATTTACAATGAAGTAAAACAAAATGTTTGATCATTAGTTATTATAGAATATTATATTATTTTGTTATCACTGATTTTGACATTTATGAGCATTTTTAGATACTTTGAGTACTACTGGGTAGATTAGTAGTAGGATAGTATGAACACATATTTTAATGTGTTATAGTAACTTAAAGTGTCAAATGGAGTAGGGTAAAAACATACAATAAAGAAATTACAATAGTATAGTACAATAATGAAATATAATATTTGTCTCTGAGATGGAGTAGAAGTAGAAAGTAGCCTAAATTGGAAATGCTGAGTCTGTGTTGTGTGTGTGTGTGTGTGTGTGTGTGTGTGTGTGTGTGTGTGTGTGTGTGTGTGTGTGTGTGTGTGTGTGAGTAAAAAGGGGAAGCAGTGTGTGTATATAAACAGATGTTGAAGTCGATCTCATCATCATCTGATTTGATCATCAGATACTCGACAGACGAACTTAATCTGAGCGGTGAGACACACACACACACACACCCACACACACACACCCACACACACACACTTATTGTTTTCACAATTTCAGCTGTGAATTAGAAGATTAACACGTCCACTTTTAAAGTCCATATATTTATTTTCAGCTGGACATTTGACTTTAGTTATCATTTACTACTACACAAAGTATTTAACTTGTTTTCAAAAGGGCAATGGAGGAAGATATACATAAGAGTACTAATACTACAGTGTAGTAATACTCTGTTGCAAGCACAAGTCCTGCATTAATTATGAATTGTTAATTATTAAGTAAAAGTTTAAAAGTGTTTGCATCAAAATATACTTAAATTACCAAAAGTAAACAGGTTTTTATTTGTGCAGAATAATAATTATCTCATTATTGTGTAATAATTATTGATGCATTAATGTTTTTATCACTTTAATGTTGCAGCTGGTAAATGTGCAGCTCATATTAATGACTTTATATACTGCTGGTAGTTTAATCTGTAAACAACATTTATAAGTTGATAATAACTGACAATCAAAATTGTCAGAAAATGTAGTGTAGTAAAAAGTAAGAAATTATACTTAGGACAATACTTGAGTAAATGTACTTTGTGACCGAAGTTTGTTTCTTTCATCACATTTCTGACTTCTTAACATTTGTTTCAATAAGAAACCTAAAACTTAATTTCAGAACATTTAGTGAACATTTCATAACATAAAAAAATTAACTTAATTTAAATTATTAAAACCTAATAAACCTTTAAATAAAGTTTGTGTTATTCTTTCTGAATTTTCAATTAAAACAAATATTAAAACATTTTTAAATTTTTTTAAATTGTTTAATCATCTGTTTTTTTGTTTGTTTTGCAGTTCCTTCAATTTCCCACAGTATTATATATTACTTTATATTTAATTATATATCATATTCCTATATCTTAGCTGCTGCACTATTTCTTCCTTAGATTGTAATTTAAATTTTTGTTTCAATTGTTGTGACAGTAAAAAAAGTTCAATAATGTTTTAGACTATGAAAGAGGTACTATCCAATATTTAACAATAATTAAGACTAGAAAGAATCACAATTTGATAATCAAGTACTCTTTGATTGTGTGTGTCAGCTTACTCCTAAATCATCTTGTTATGTAAATGTGGGATCGGGAGTTGATGGACTACAACATGACAATGCTCTTGCATGTATCCAAAACTCTCTGATTCTTTTTTTATTCATTTAATATTTTTCTTAATGATCTTCAGGTGCCAACCTCTAACCTTGGTGCTGAAGATGATGGTTTTCCAGAGTTTGAGGCTTTTGCGGATGATCCCACACCCAGAGGATTTGCACCTTCAGGCAGTGAGATCCGTTTAATGTATATGTGTCTTTCTGATCTGATCTATAATCAGTAACATAAAAAACATGTTGTACTCTCCCTTTATTCATTGTGCTCAGCATCTCTGTTGGTGGAGAATGTTGACATGCTTCAGCAGAGAAACAAACATTACCATTACACGAGCGAGTACGACATCGAAAACCTGGTGGTCCGTCGCGGTCAGGAGTTCGTGATGCAGGTCACCTTCAACCGCGAGCTGACGGAGTACGACGACTTCCAGGTCGAGTTCCTGATTGGTGAGTTTGAGCTGATTATTATTCTGAGGCAGGGATAGGATAGGGTTCAGGCTTGAGTTAGAGATCAGGATAAGGCTCGTGTTAGAGTTCGGATTAGGGTTCGGGATTAGGATTGGGTTCGGGTTCGGTTTTGGTATCGAGATATGGATAAAATATATTCTGATTAGACAAGTAAACAATATGCATATTAATTAATACTTCATTTTACTTTTTTTTAATTTAACTTAGTTTTTATTAATAGATCAGATAGATTATTACAAAAAAATGTACTAGATCATTTATAACCTCATCAAATTCACATTTTCCCAGTAAACTGAGCATCTGTTTCACGCTCAGATACAGGTGGGCGTGGTTTCTGTTCGCAGCTCGGCACACCTGAGACCAGCAGTTAAACTGCTCCCTCGTTAACCAATTAGCTGATGAAAAAACGTTCATTAACAGCCGCCAACTAAACAATTAGACGACTGTGAGCTCATTAGGCAGCTTCACATTTGTTTGGCTGGCTAATTAGTACACACACTCCCCGTGGCTCTGTGACTGGAAAACACACACACACACACACACACACACACACACACACACACACACACACACACACACACACACACACACACACACACACACACACATACACACACACACACAGACAGACAGACAGATGCTGTCAGACAGATGTTCACAGCTCAATCAAATTACCTCAAATACGAAATGTTTCAAGTCGAAAAAACGTCCATTATAATCGTTTTTTAATATATAAAATTTTACTTTTTCTTTATTCCACTTGTTTTATTAATAAAATATAATTTTCCAAAAACAGAGATATCATAGTAGTGAGGATTAGTAGTATAAAAAATGCAGAGAATTACCTCATCTACTCTTTTTTCTTCTCATCACCATGTTTCCAACCTTGTCTCCGCTCCTCCCTCCTTCTCTTCTACTCTTCTTGTCTCCTCTCCTTGTCTCCTCCCTCTACTCATCTCCTCTACTCTCCTTAATTCCTCTATTCTCCTTGTCGCCTGTCCTCTACTTGTTTCCTGTCATCTCCTCAATTTCTTCTGCTCTCCTTGTCTCCTCTCCTTTTCTCCTGTGTTCTTGCGTCTCCTTGTCTCCTTATCTCCTTATATCCTTATCTCCACTCCTTCTATCTTCTCCTCTCCATGTTCCCTCTCTTCTCCTCTTCTTTCTTGTCCTCTCCTTGTCTCCTCTCCTCTCCTTGCCTCTTCTCCTCTCTCCATCATTAATCCTCTTCCTCCTCCATCTTCCTCCTCCTCTAGGTGCTAACCCTTCAGCCAATAAGGGCTCCCTGGTGGCGGTGACCTTCGGTACCCGTAGTGGTGGTCCGTGGTCAGGTCGGATTCTGGAACATCAGGGTGAGTCTGTGACTTTGAGCATCACGCCAACGGCCAACGCCATCGTGGGGAAGTTTCGTACGTACGTGGCCGTCATGGAGGGGCACGGCATGCAGCGAACCAGAAGGAACACCAGCACCGACTTGTACCTGCTTTTCAACCCCTGGTGTCAAGGTATGAACTGCCCCCTAGTGGAGGTTCCTGTCATATAAATATCTTAAGATCACAAGTCGAGTCCTGTGGTTCTACGAAAACTTTCAGGAAAGTTTTTGTGTTTCATGATTTGTTTTTTTGGAGTTTCAATAGTTAAACGCTTGTTTTAAAGTAAATTCACTTTCCTGTGAATTCTGTTTGAATGAGTTTTGTTTAATACGTAAAACTTAAAAGTAAAACATGTTGCCAGTGTCATTGAATTCAATAAGTTTAATTTTGAATTTTGAAGTCCCCAATTGTCGTTCACCAGAAGGGTGAAGACATTTAATGATGTTTAAAGAACTTGTGTTAATGGAGAGTTTAAGTTTTTTTTATTGAGGGCTGATTTTAAAATGGATTCAATTAGTTAAGAAAAGAGGTTTAGTGCCATGCAGTTAAAGGAAATAGTAAAAGTTTCATGTCACATAAAGTTTCCAAAATGTTGATTTTAATGAGAGGTTTTCAGACAATATTGAGTATTGAATACTGTTGGTGTGTCTCTCTATGCAGAGGACGCTGTGTATCTTTATAACGATGAAGAGCGGAGAGAGTACGTCCTGAACGACTATGGTGTGATCTCTCAGGGTTCACTCGGATCTGTAGTTAACCGCGAATGGATTTATGGACAGGTACACAGACACAAACATAAATCATAACAAATCACAGAGGATGAACTTAAGGTCAACATGTTTTCTCTCCTGCAGTTTGAGCGCGGCGTTTTGGACGCCTGCATTTACATCTTGGATGCGTCCCGGATGCCGATCTACGACCGAAGTAACGTCATCAAAATAGTCCGGAAAGGATCGGCCATGGTGAGAATACAGAGTTACACAGTGAAAAGGATGGGTTCTTAGAATAACTTGTTTCAGACATTCGTCATCATCCAGAGAATAAATCCCGCTGACGTTGATGATTCCCTGAGTCTTCATCTTGCGCCACAAACAGGTCAAACTTTGAACAAGTCCGGACAAGATCCCTCTATATTCCTCCTAGTCACAGCTGTACTTTGAATATTAAAACTTATATTATCATGTTATTATACCAAATTATCTTTTTATGCTAATATAAGTACATTTCCAAAATCTAAAAAAGGGTAAAAAGTGGTCTTTTTCTGGTGTGTAGTGTAACATTGCAGTCTCAGTCTGACTGACCTTTGACCTGCCTCTTTGCTCAGATTAACTCTAATGACGATAACGGAGTGTTAGTTGGGAACTGGGGTGATGACTTCTCAATGGGCCAGTCCCCTTCATCTTGGACAGGCAGCGTCAAGATCCTGTTGCAGTACGCCAGCACCGGAGTCCCCGTCAACTTCGCACAGTGCTGGGTGTATGCCGGAGTCTTCAACACCTGTAAGTACTTTTAAAATGCTGGTGTCATGTCAACACTTTCATAAAACTACAAACTTAGATGGACTGACAAACAGACTTACCGGACACAGGTGTTGTTTTGCACAAAAAAAAACACAAGACAACCATAAAGAAACACGTACAAAGACACACAAAACGACCACAAAGACACAACGTGACTACAAATGGACACAAACAACTACAAAGAGGCTGGTCCTATGTTTTTGTGTAAAATATTAATCTGAAAAGTAACTACAGCTGTGAAATAAATGGGGCGACAAGTAGAATATAAGCATAAAATGAAGGTAAATTATATCAAAATGGTTCTTATGTACAGCAATTGAGTAAATGTAAATACTTCCATCCTCTGTAATTTTTCTACGAAGCTCGATGCATCAACATTGTTTTTTATTAGATTTAAAGGGAGCGGAGGTGTGTGTGTTTTTTGGGCGCCAGAAAATGCTACACCAGAGTGAACAATGTTAAATAAGTTGTTAATATGAAATATTTTATGTCAATCATTTTAATATTTCATATTTCTGCAGTCCTACGCGCCATCGGAATCCCGGCGAGGGTCGTCACCAACTTTAATTCAGCTCACGACAACACGGGCAACCTGAAGACCGACCTCATCTTTAAGATGGATGGCACGCCAGACGAAAGCAACACCACGGACTCCATCTGGTAGGTCCAAATGCCTGTCAGTCATGCCTGTTGCTAGGAGAACGCAGGGCCAGAAACTCTTCCATTATGATTTTCTTTACCAGCCCTGTGAAGGTTTTGCAGTCATGATTTAAACCAGAAAGAAAAGCAAAATCATTGTAGAAACAATTCGCTGTTACAACGTTGGCTCAGAAGTAGTAAAAAAAATAGAATAAGTAGAGTGCCTCAAATTTGTTTAGCAAAACTACCACAAAGATAAATAAAATTAAGACAAAGTGACTACAAAGAGACACAAAGTGATTACAACTTGTTGCAAGAACGATTACATACAGACACAAAAGGTCTACAAGGTGACTACCAAAAGACACACAAAGACACAAAGTCACTACAAAGTGACGATAGAAAGACACAAAGAGACTAGTCCACAAATGTTTCGTCCATTATGAGTTTCTTTAGCTGCCCTGTTTAGATTTGACAACGTTATGAGTTAAACCAGAAAGAAAACCAACCGGCTCATCGTTGAGATAAACAACCTCACAAGTACTTCGAATTTGTACTGAAATACAGTACTTGAGTCGATGTACTTTCCACCACTGGAGAGAACACATACTGTATGTTGGTAGATTTGGGATTTTTTTAGGATTTTAAACTGTGTTTGATTTAAGATTATGCTTTGGTTGGGATGGTCAAAAAAGACTGAAAGTACTACAACTTGGGTAATACTTTGTTTTTTGTCTAACTTTTGTACAAACACTGTGTACTAACAGTACTTCTCTGTAGGAACTACCACTGCTGGAACGAGGTGTGGATCACTCGCCAGGACCTGCCGGCCGGCTTCTCGGGGTGGCAAGTGGTGGACTCCACACCTCAGGAGACCAGCGACGGTAGGACAGACAGATCAACAGAAAGGTGGACAGACAGGTGGACAGACAGGTGGACAGACAGGTGGACAATAAACATGGTGTTTGTCTTTGCAGGAAATTACCGCTGCGGTCCAGCTTCAGTCAAAGCCATTAAGGAAGGTCTGCTGTGTCACCCGTACGACGCCGGGTTTGTCTTTGCTGAGGTCAGTTCCGATATGTCTTTTCGGAACAAGTACTTTTACTTGAGTAAAAGAAGTAATACAACAGTGTAGAAATACTCGGATACATGTAAAAGTCCTGCATTCAAAATGTAAGTAATAAATAAAAATATTAATATCAGAATAATTAATGCAATAATGTGTCTCACTGAAGGTGATTTTAAAGCAAATTTATTTTATTTTTATTTTTATTTTTATTTTTATTTTTATTTTTATTTTTATTTTTATTTTTATTTTTATTTTTATTTTTATTTTTATTTTTATTTTTATTTTTATTTTTTTTTAATATTTAACTTCTCGTCAGGTGAACAGTGACATCGTCTTCCATAAACGGGATCGCACTGGGACTTTGACGCCCTACAGGGTGGAGACGGATCTGATTGGTTTGGCCATTTACACCAAGGCTGTGAGGGGCAACTGGGCCATTGACATCACAAGCAACTACAAGTACCCTGAAGGTAACACACACACATACACACACACACCACATACACACACACACACACACACGCACACACACACACGCACACACACACACACACACACACACACACACACACACACACACACACTACTAAAAGTTTTAAGTAGAAATAATTTGTTCTGTCCTTGTGTCCTCTCCTCTCCTTGTTTCCTCTCCTTGTGTCCTTTCATCTCCTTGTCTCTTATCCTCTCTGTGTTTCCTCTCCTCTCCTCATCACCTCTCCTTGTTTCCTCTCCGTTCCTTGTCTCTGCTAATTATTTCCTCTCCTCTCCTGATCTCCTCTCCTTGTTTCCTCTCCTTCTTCCCCTCCCTATGTCTCCTCTCCTCTCCTCTTTTCTCCTCTCCTCTCCTTTCCTCTCCTCTCCTCTCCTCTCCTCGCCTCTCTTCTGCGCTCCTCTCCTCTCCTCTCATCTCCTCTCTTGTCCTTTTCTCTTCATGTTTCCTCTCCTTGTGTACTCTCATCTCATGCTCTCCTCTCTGTGTTTCCTCTCTGTGTTTCCGCTCCTCTTCTTGTATCCTCTCCTTGTTTCCTCTCTTGCTCTCCTATCCTCGCCTCCTCTCCTCTCCTTGTTTCCTCTCCTCTCTAAATATAAGTACTTAATACAGTCTACAGTGGACTGATTTGTGTCATTAGGTAGCACTCAGGACAGTATGACCATGTCCCAGGCCGAACAATACGGCTGTGAGAGGGATCATTCTGAGATACCTGAGAACCCGCTGACCGTTACCGTCTACACTGAGCAGGTAACTCACCTGTCTTCACGCCTGTCTCCACACCTGTCTCCACTCCTGTCTCTATGTCTGTCTCCACACCTGTCTCCACTCCTGTCTCTATGTCTGTCTCCACACCTGTCTCCACTCCTGTCTCTATGTCTGTCCCTCTGTCTGTCTTGTAACGTTAACGAGGTCCTGTCTCAGGGAAAGAAGGGAGCCAGGCTCGCACCTAACACGGTGGTAACGCCGATGGCATTCCGGCCAATCCCGGAGGGAATGGTGTCCGTCACAGGTGTCGGTAAATGCCTTCGGTCTTTTATCTCACCCTGTAGTTTAATCATTAGGATTTCGGAATTATTGCCTTTCCGAGACTTTTTTACGGTTTTACCCTAGGCCTTCTCGGTAGGATGTAATCCTAAAACCCAGTATCTAGTGATTTCGCAGAACGTCTGTACCATTTCACTGCCTATTGTGGTTCTTTACATTACATTACATTACATTTCATTTAGCAGACGCTTTTATCCAAAGCGACTTACAATAAGTGATTCAACCATGAGAGTTCAAAGCCAAGCCAGAACAACAAGAATCAAGAAAGTACAATTCCTCAATAAAGCCAAACTACCAAGTGCTATAAGTAAGTGCCATTTAAGTGCTACTAAAGTACTACGATATATATATGTACACATATTAGTTTTTCTTTTTTTATTCCAGGTATAATCGGAAGAGATGTGTTTTTAGTTTGCGACGGTCCTGATGTCATTAGGGAGCTCATTCCACCAATTGGGAGCCAGTTCTTCTCACCGTTTTTGACTAACACTGGACAGGGGAAGAAGGTTGGACTATTATAAAGAATGTGATGGGAAAACAAGAACTAGAGTCTTTAGATTGGGTCCCAGACACTTACAGAATGGTAAGGCTGTGGCAGCTTTCGCTGTTTTAAGTTTCGTCTTCTGATAACAGAAGTTTTTAGTCCAGTCTCTAAGACCTGGAAAATCTCTTGTTCAGTATCTGAGACTGGAAGCCTCTGTCCAGCCTCTAAGGCTGGAAAATCTGATTTTTCTCCTCTATATCGCTGCTCATATACTACAGAGAGAGCCCTGCCCCTCCCCCAGTTTCAACTTACAGGAGGCATCTTTCTCTCTCAGCCTCTTTTTTTCATCTTTTACATGATAACATTAGCTGGTTGGTCTTATGTAAACAGGAAGGATTATATAATACTTGAGTGACATCAACGTCAATGCAAGTTATATTTAGGGAGTATACCTTATGCTTATTTTTCTACGATCTTCTAAAAGTCTCCACACCTGTCTCTACGTCTGTCTCTACGTCTGTCTCCACATCTGTCTCCACACCTGTCTCTACGTCTATAACAAAGTATTTAACATGTAATCCAAAGTGCATGAGTGGAAGAAGTTAAATAACTTGAGTTATCAGATAAATGTAGCGCAGTAAAAAGTACATAGTAGCAGTATTTAGTAGCAGGAAATGGAGATACAAGTACATAAAGGTACTTTATGAATTACTTTATTAAGGTCACAGTTCATTATCATCACCAGTCCTTCCAACAATAAAGGAAAGGAACAAAACAAACGCAGTACATTTACTCTAGTACCTCCGTATGAATCCAGATACTTGTACTTGTACTCTCTCCAGGTCCTTAAGGGCCAGGACGTGAGCCTGCAGGTGAACTTCACCAACCGGGGAGACACCGTCAGGACCATCAAAGCTCACCTGGAAGGGTCCGTCGTCTTCTACACCGGAGTCATCTCCAACCACTTCAAAGAACACAACTTCACTGTCACCGTGCCGGCCAATCAGAGTGAGTCATGTGACGAAGTCATGTGTGTGTGTGACTTTAAGGAGAAGCTCCGTGACAACCTTTGTGTGTGTGTGTGTGTGTGTGTGTGTGTGTGTGTGTGTGTGTGTGTGTGTGTGTGTGTGTGTGTGTGTGTGTGTGTGTGTGTGTGTATGTGTGTGTTGCAGCGACAACTGAGATGATCCCGATCTCGGCTCAGGAGTACACGCCTCACCTGGGCTCTCAGGTCAGCCTCCACTTCTTTGTGACGGGAAACTCTGGCGACGAATCAGTGACCGGTTTCAAGGTGCTCAACCTGCTGACACCGAGGCTCACCTTGACGGTAAAACACACACACACACACGCACACACACACGAATATAAAGGAATTATTATTACAATATATTGTCAAAAGTACAATAATTTTGTAGCATTTCAATAAAAACATGTTGAGAAAATCGAGAAAAGTAACTTTAAAAAACCTTCTTCTTCTTGTTCTTCTTCTCCTCCTCCTCCTCTAGGTGAGTGGTGAGGCTCAGGTAATGCACATAATGTATCTGACCGTTTCCTTCACCAATATCTTCAACTTCCCCCTGGGGAATGTGTCGATGGCGATGGAGGGACCTGGAATGATGAGCAACAGGACGCGTTTCTACAAGTGAGCACACACACCTGAGGTCACCTGGAGCCTGACGTTTGGCTCGTGTGTGTTCACACCTGTGTGTGTTTGTGTTCAAGGTCCATTGAGCCTGAAGGTTCGATCTCCTGGACGGAAGCGTTCAGGCCTCGGCTGACAGGGACCCGCAACCTGGTTGCGGTGATGGACTGCAACAACCTGCGTCAGGTGACTTAACAACTTCCTCTGAATATTATATGATATTATATTATATTATATTATATCAAATCTGAGAAAGATGAAGTCCACGTTGATGTTTTTGAATCGTTAATTGTGTACTTGTATGACGGCACTTCTGTAGTTATTGTAACCCAAACAAAAATATTTTATTAAATCTACGGAGAATAAACTCTCTTGTTTTGAGTAAAAACTAAGTTATTTTTTCATCCACCAAATCTGTATTTTTCGTCCGAATTAGTTGCACGTTAAAATTTCAATCAGGATAATTTCCCATCTATGATCCATCATGAAAGCTTTTGTTACTGATTTGATTTTCTGCTTTTCTTTTGTCTGTCAGAGTTGTTTGACCCCTCAGAGCCACCGTTCACGTAGATGTTATCATTCAAAATGGCGTCTGATGAACTTGTTCATTTGTCTCGCGGCACAAAGAACTTCAAAGGTCGATGTTTGAAGCCCTGTTGTGTCTTTTTTTACAGGTGATGGGAGTTACTGAAGTCAACATCAAGGAATGAGATGCTGATTGGTCCTCAGAGCTATGATGCCCGCCCCTCACCATTTCCGCCATTCCGCCAATCACAGCAGCTTAAAACTGAGAGGGTGGAGCCAAACCAACCGCATAAATCTTTGATTTCAAAATAACTGTAATTTTTATGTTCATGATTTGCTCTGCTGATGGAGGGAGATTTGTTTTGTCAGGAAACATATATCAATCAACATTTTTTTATGTTTTTAAAGATTCTTTAGAGTCTTTACAGGACAAAAATGTCAGCATAAAAAAAACATGAAAATATATATTAAAATTATTACCCACTTTCACTGAGTAAATATTTTTAACCAACTTCACTTCTGATCATAACGTTCAAATATTCATTAATTTTGAGAATTTGAACCCTTTCACAACCAGTTTGTTTAAATAATGCCACTGTTGAATTAAAAATGAAACTATTTTCTGTGTATTAAATGCTATGAGGACTTCATAAACAATGTATTCCATATATATAAACACAGCCAAAGTGATTGAAAAGTTTAAAAGACAAAAAAGTCCCTGTGAGGCAAAAAGTGGGGAACCTAAGACAAAAGAACAAACGCAGACTGGACCTTTTTGTGTTTTTTTAATAGTAAATACAACAAACTTCAGGCAATTATTAACCCAAAATTAGTCTAACTTTTTATTTTGTAATTGTTTTCACCTTTAAACACTCAGTTTAATCAGTACATTTAAATAGATTAAATCAAACTCAACCTTTTCTTGATTAAATGAGATTTGGAACCTGAAGTATGAGCAGAAACTGAACCAACCAGCTCCATGACAGAATGAGCTGATATGAATTATTGATCCATCAGAACATCCAACCTATTTAATCACCTGTTTTCATTTCAGGAAATGTGATTGTAATCTTTTTCTTATTAATGCAGAACCTTTCTACTTACAATAAAAGCATTTTCAAAACCACAGATGGTGTCACATTCATTCATCATTTCAAACCAATCACAATCATTGATGACAAAAAACTGTTATTTTTTTTATAAAAATGACTGTGATGCAGCAAAATAAAACATGTTTTATTGTAAGTTACAGTGGAAGAAGTACTTTTACTAAGTAGAAATACGTCACAGTGACGGGAGCCGTTCTGCATAGTGAGTACTTTTATTTGTTGTACTTTAAGTTCACTTTCATGCCAATACTTTCATACTTAAAATTCTGAATCCATGACTTTTACTATTTCTTCACTGCGGCAGTGCTGGAAGAAGTACTCGAGAAAAAGTAAAAAATACCACACTGAACAAATAAGTTAAATATACTTAAAGAATCAAAAGTACAAACGTTATATTATCATAAAATATGAAAATAATTCTGTTTTAATCAGAGTATTTTAATGTTTGTCAATGTGGAAGAAGTTTTAGATTTAAGTAAAACACTTTGTAATATAGTACTGCATTCATTATAATAAGTTTTTTCTCTCTCTTTGTGTCTTTGTGGTTGTTTTGTGTCTCTTTGTGTCTTTTAGTGTCTCTTTGTAGTCGTTTCTGTCTCGTTGTGTCTTTATTGTGTCTCTTTGCAGTCGTTTCTGTCTCGTTGTGTCTTTATTGTGTCTCTTTGTAGTCGTTTCTGTCTCGTTGTGTCTTTATTGTGTCGCTTTGTAGTCGTTTCATGTCTCTTTGTGGTCATTTTGAGTCTCTTCCTGGTTGGTTTGTGTTTCTTTGAGTCATATTTTAAGGTAAGAAGAGCCCTCGACACTTTTGGCCTCTGGGCCTGGTAGTCCTATTCAGGAATCCATCCGAGTACTTCTTCTAGTACTGCTACAATTGTAAGATATTGATGCATTAATGTATTCATCACTTGAAGGTGGAAGGTGGAGCTCTCTTTAATGACTTTATATACTGCTGGTAGTTTAAGTTTAAGTTATCAGGTAGAAGTATAAAGTAGCAGAAAATGGAAATACTCAAATAAAGTACCTACCTAAGAACTTGAGTCATTCGTGGTTTCTGAACTTCTGCTGACAAACTGACCTTGTTGTTGTGTAACCAGCTGCAGTTAAATCTTCTCCCCAGTAGGAGGAGCCAGCAGACTTTTATCCTCTACTGACCTGCAGACACAAATGCACCAAACGTTATGAATAAGGACATTTAAACTTGTGAGTTCTCTGTTATCTGACTTACAATAGTTTTTTATTTTACTTTTAATAATATGGTCTGAACAAAGAGAAGTTGACTTGGTTAAAAATGCTTTTACTTCTAATTCACTGATATTACTTTATTCGAAATGTCTTTGTATAAATTGTGATAATATATTTTTTTACAACCTTGAACTGTTCTATAATAATATTTTGAGGAATTATGACTCATGTTTATGTGTGAACAGAATTAAAGTTTAATTGAAGCATATTTTGTGTAAAAAATAAATTTCACAAGATTCTGAACATCACAAGAGTGCAATACACACCCATTATAAAGTCAGAAAAGGTCTGAAAAAAGCATAAAACATAATGATAATTCATTATTCAATGATTAATTCAGGTGATAATTCAAAAAAGTATGAAAGATATAAAAAAGCTGATTTATACATTAATAGTTGAAGGTTTTGTCAACATTTAAAAGTTTAAATAGTATATATAGCTGGAAGTATAAAGAACCTTTAAGCTTTTAAAGTTGTTGAAGTTAAAGGGGATATGAAGATGTTCTCAATCAAGATCCCATTAAAACAATCATAAAAAGCTTAATAATTCAAAAGGTTTAAAAGTTAAGAAAAAGTAAAGTCACAGCACCCTTTTCCTGAAAGAGCTGAACATTTTGATAGCTGAACTGTTTCCGTACCTGAAAGTATGCAGGAGAAGATAGATGACAAAACGTGCGGAGGAAATAGAATAAGTTGATTAAAGATTTGAAGAACAATAGTTGCTGGAATTACAATCCGGGAAAAGCTAGAAAGCTAAATGATTTTACTGTCACAGTAAAAGAAAAATTAGTAGTAGAACTATAAGAAGTAGTAATAATAGTAGTAAAATATATATTAGTGGTAGTAGTAGTAGTAGTAATAATAATAGTAATAGATCTAGTAGTAGTAGTAGTAGTAGTAGTAGTAGTAGTAATAGCAGTAGTAGTGGTCGTAGATGTAGTAGTGGTCTTAGTAGTAGTAGTTGTAGTAGTAGTAGTAGTAGCATTTGCAGTAGTAGTAGTAGCTTTAGTGATAATAGCAGTAGTATTAGTAGTATTAGTCATACTAATAGCTGTTGTAGTAATACTAGTATTGTTCGTAGTAATAGCAGCAGTAGTAATAGCAGCAGTAGTAGAAGTGGTAGCAGCAGCAGTAGCAGTAGTTGTAGTAGCAGTTGAAATAACCGTAGTATGAGTACAAGTAATAGTAGTCATCGCAGTAATAGCAGTAGTAGTAGTTGTAGTAATAGTAGTATTGGCAGTAGCAGTAATATCTGTAGTAGTAGTAGTTGCAGTAATAGCTGGTGTATAACTAGTAGTACTATTGGGAGTAAAAGTCAAATCAGTAGTAATATTATTAGTACTATTGGTTGCAGCAGTAATAGCAGTAGTAGTATTAGCATTTGCAGTAGTAGTATTAGTAGTATAAATAGTAATAGCAGTTGGAGTAGTCATAGCAGTAGAAGTGGTAGTTGGAGTAGAAGTATCAGTAGTGGAAGTATTATTAGTAATAGAGGTATTAGAAGTTGCAAAGAAGTTGTAGTAGTAGTAGTGGTAGCAGTAGTAGTAATACTAGAAATACTAGCATTAGTAGTCAAAGTATTAGTAAGAGCATTACGTGACCCACCTACGTTGGCTTCGGGTCACAATGACCCGAGTACATTTGTGTATGTATCCCTCCCATTTTTTCTCGGGTCACTCTGACCAGCATGGATATGTGTGTGTGTATATACCCCCAACCCTCCCGCTGGCCTCGGGTCACAATGACCCAGTATGTGTATCTCCAACCCTCCTCTTGGACTCGGGTCAAAGTGACCCTGTGTATACATCCCCAACCCTCCCGTTTTCCTCGGGTCACTCTGACCCGCATACATATGTGTATGTATATTTCTATTATATTTAAAGCCCTCTGAGACAAATTTGTAAATTGTGATTTCGGGCTATACAAATGAATTGCATTGAATTGAACACATTCAATGCAATTCCCTCCCGCTGTCCTCGGGTCAGTCTGACCAGCATATCTAACCCCAACCCTCCCGCTGTCCTCTTTTCACTCTGACCCACATATCCCTCCCGCTGTCCTCGGGTCACTCTACCCACGTCCATATGTGTATATACATCTTCCCAGTCCTCCCATTGGTCTCGGTTCAAAGTGACCCATGTGCATCTCCCCAGCTCTCCCACTGTCCTCGGGTCAGCATCGTTTCACCACCAAACAGCTGTTCTCCTCAAATGCTGAAGTGGAAGAGGATGTGGAAGATGTGTCAGAACCAATAGCAGCAGTAGTTGTCGTAGTAGTAGTTGAAATAACAGTAGTTGTAGTAGTAGAAGTGGTAGTTTTAGTAGAAGTAGTGGTTGTAACAAGAATAGTAGTTTCAGCAGCTGAAGTTTTAGTAGTGGTAGTAGTAGCAGTAGCAGCAGCAGAAGTATCAGTGGTGTAGTAGAACAGTTCCATCAGCAATAATGTAGAAGAAGTAGCAGCAGCAGCAGCAGTAATAGTAGTAGGTATGTAAGAAATAGAATAAGTTGATTACCTCACCTACTATTATTAGTAGGAGAGGTATTAGCAGCATGCAAAGAAGTAGTTGTAGTAGTAGCAGTAGTAGTAATACCATAAATATTTGCATTAGTACTCACAGAATCAGTCAGAGCATTAAGTATTTAATCAAAAAATCCTCATTTGAGCTTCATGTTTAGATACAGTTAATCTATGGGGCTTTTATTTTGAAAGGGAAGACAGACAGGAGGTGTTACAATGCCTTTGACTGAATATCTCTAAGTTATTTGTGTGTGTGTTTGTGTGTGTGTGTGTGTGTGTGTGTGTGTGTGTGTGTGTGTGTGTGTGTGTGTGTGTGTGTGTGTGTCAAACTACACTAATTAGCTCATATCAATCACCTGTGTGCCTGCCAACATCAAAGGTTGCCACAGTTATGTAACTTCAAAGAGACGACAGTTCCATAGGCTTTACATGGATTTAAAGCTGTCAAACTATCTCAAAACTCAGATAACCTTAGCTGCTATTGCTTCGATATCAGCCTTTGAGAGGAAGGACGACTTGATGAACAGATAATGTTAAAATTGGGTCTGTAGTGTAAAAAACGTGGCTTTTATGGCAATGTATAAATCAGGTACGGTTGTCTGTGTGAGATCTTTTTGGAGTCAGAGTTAACATGGGTCTCTATTGAGCAGAGAGGTGGATTTCCTCTCACTTTCAGGCTCCTGGACAAAAATGTGTAAGTCTGTTGGATTCCATCGACACATGTCTACGACCAGCACAACATTCCTTTAGTTTTGATCCATAAATGGTGTATGAAATGAGTGAAAATTGTGGAATTGAAATAAAAATATTTTTTTCACAAGATTCTGAAGCTCCTCTCTACTCTGGTGATGACATCACACTTTGAGCTGCGCTGTGCCATTATAAAGTCAGAAAAGGTCGGAAAAAAGCATAAAATATAAACGCTGAAGAAATTTTGACTGTGTGGCTGCTACTGCCGTAAGACGTTGCAATATATATACGGCAACATTACCAGTAGTAAGATGTGTTATTGAGGTACAATATATATACGGCAACATTACCAGTAGTAAGATGTGTTATTGAGGTACAATATATACACGCCAACATTACCAGTAGTAAGATGTGTTATTGAGGTACAATATATATACGGCAACATTACCAGTAGTAAGATGTGTTATTGAGGTACAATATATACATGCCAACATTACCAGTAGTAAGATGTGTTATTGAGGTACAATATATATACGGCAACATTACCAGTAGTAAGATGTGTTATTGAGGTACAATATATACACGCCAACATTACCAGTAGTAAGATGTGTTATTGAGGTACAATATATACACACCAACATTACCAGCAGAAAGGTGTGTTATTGAGGTGTCATTTCTGTATTTGTGATGGATGTCTTGAACTTGAGAGCAGCTATTGCTTCATGACTCCGAACGCCAAAATAGGGGTATCG
Source organism: Ophiodon elongatus (assembly GCA_016806645.1). Lineage (NCBI taxonomy): Eukaryota > Metazoa > Chordata > Actinopteri > Perciformes > Hexagrammidae > Ophiodon > Ophiodon elongatus. The sequence continues at coordinate 76,043 of JACSYO010000296.1, read as the reverse complement.
TGAGAGAGAGAACTCTGGCTAACGTGGAGATGTACTTTATATGTTTGTGGGGTTTAGAAATGTGAGCTTCAGAGCATTTTCAAAATGTGGTCACGTCTGCTTCCTGTGAGAAAATTGTGTCAGATTTAACATGGAGTCCAATGGAGCAGTTGGTTGGAGTTGATGTCGCTTTCAGGCTCACAGAAGCAAATGTGTAAGTCTGTGGATTCCATTGACACATATGAATGACAAGCACAACATTTCCTATGTTTTGACCTGAAATCATGTATGAAGAGTGAAAATTGTGGAATTGGTGACAAAATAAGAATATTTTTTTCCCACGATTCTGAAGCTGCTCTGCACTCTGGCAGTTGGCTCTGCACTCAAGGTCTGAACATTCCGTATCATACACGCCCATTATAAAATCTGAAACGGTCCCAAAATGTTCCTGAAACTTGAACAATGATGACATGAAAACCGTGCTAGCTATCAAAATGCCCATAAAGTACAGAGTTTGGTCAACGTTTGAAACGTTAAATAATTTTTCTACGTTAAAGTATGGCGAGTCACTATGGGCCCAAAGATGGGAGTTTTTGTGTTTTTTTGCTCTCTTCACGACGAAACCACATTCAAGTGAATGGGCCAATTTCTCGCTGTTTTTCGCGTTTTTCAGGGAAATGGCCCGTCGAATCTCTTAGAAAAGTAATTCCTCACGATTCCCGATCAGGCTGCATGTTTTGATGCATTTTGACGGATCTTGGCAACTGCGGGAGGAGATACCCACCAAACTTTTGTACGGAAGAAGGAGAATAAGAAGAATGGTAAGCCTGAAGGAGAACAATCTATATGCTGTTGCACAAGGCTTTAGAGCCTTGTTACTTACAGCCACACAGAATTAATATGATGATTATTATTATTAAGTCTGCAGGATTATAGTCTATGTGCTGTTTGACAAAGCTTTAGAGCCTTGTTGCTTACAGCCACACAGAATAAAGAAGTTGAATAAAGATGGGAAGAACAAGGCACAGGAGTCAGTGTGCTGCGCACTAAACTTTACAGCCTTGTGCGCCACAGCTACACTGAATAAATAGCTCCAAAAGTTATGTTTAAGTAAAGATCGTAAAATACTTAGATAAGTTTAGGTAAAGATAGTTGTTTGCGTTAAAAATAACCGTGAGCACCATAGTTATGTTACAAATGAATCAACACTGACTTCTCAGTTCACATGAGAAACGAACATCGGCCTCCTGAAGGAAAGACCTCACTTCACTGACTAACAACTCACATCACTACTGAGTGAGTATAGAGTCGCCCAGAATGGACAAACCAAACTTTAAAGCTTTGTTCATTGTTGATGCAACGTCCTGTACACAAGAGTGCATCCAAAAAGTGACTTAATATAATCTAAACGTAACCACCGTGGTGCTGAGTTCAGAGCAAAGATGTCAGTCAGCAAACAGGAAGTGGAACATTGGTCACCTGACCAATCAGCAGCAGCGTGTCACAATGACCTGACAGCCCGGAGGTCAGAGGAAGTTCCTGTTGAGGAAACTGGTGTTTTTTTCACTTTCCAACATCTCAGTGTGTTTTTAATAAATAAGTAAATCTCTAAACCTGAAAGCTGCAGGGTCCTTATTATAATCTATTTCATGTTTTGAATTTAGAATGTAGAAAGATCATTTTATCTGCAGCATCTAAACATTGAACACGAGTACAGAACTGAAATCAGTTATTTTGTGTTTGATAGAAATCTCTGAATGTCCAGAAATCAGACACGGAAAAACATGTTTTTTTAATAGTCTGTCATGACGTAGAAGCAGCTGTCAGACCAGACTTCATTAACACTTTAAGCTCATATAACAAACTGTTTTATCACCAAGAAGTACTCTGAAAAAGTATAAATACCACTAAAAGTACTCCGTCACAAGAAAAAGTCTTCTGAAATGAACCTTTCTGCATTATGAGTACTTCTATTTGTTGTACTTAAAGTACAACAAATATACACAAGTACTTTTGATGTTACTCTTTTTATGCTTGTACAATTTTGTTAGCAGGACTTGTACTTGTATTGTAAGAAGTACTCAGATTTCAGATTGTTGAGATCCAGTAAACTAGCTGTTGTTAATCTTTAATATAGATAAGTAATTGGTCACTCTGGTGGTTTGGGTCGAGGTCACCGACACACACACACACTTCCCTAATCTGTGTGCGTGTGTGTGTGTGTGTGTGTGTGTGTGTGTGTGTGTGTGTGTGTCAGTGAAGGAAGTATTCAAATACATAAGTAAAACAACTAGTACCACACTAAAAATACTCTGTTATAATGAAAGTACGAATACCACAACAGAAAAATACTCTGTTACTTTAAACGTACTAATACCACACTGCGGAAATACTCTGTAACGTAAAAGTACTAATACCACACTGTGAAAATACTAACATAATCACTAATACATTACAGTATTTATATTCTTACATCTGGAACCAGCAAATGTTTTTACATGAAAAAAAGACTTCAACGTTCAGCTGTACTTGTACATTTTCATCATGTTTTATGTTCAAAAATCTTAAACTGTAAAGTAGCTGTTAAATTTACGTAGAGAAGTAAAAACTACAATAATTCCCGTCCTTTTCTAGAAACATTTATGGTAATTTCACAAAATTAACAAAAACGTTTTCACATTTTTGAGTTAGAGTATTTAGTATTCTCGGCAATAAGTCAGACGCGTTCCCGGTGGGTGTTGGCCTCCGCCAGGGCTGCCCTTTATCACCGGTCCTGTTCGTGACTTTCATGGACAGGATATCTAGGCGTAGTCGGGGGGAGGAGAACGTCGGGTTCGGGGGTCTCGGGATCGCCTCTCTGCTGTTCGCAGATGATGTGGTGCTGTTAGCCTCTTCGGACCGTGACCTCCAGCATTCACTGGGGCGATTTGCAGCCGAGTGTGACGCGGCGGGGATGAGGGTAAGCACATCCAAATCCGAGGCCATGGTGCTCTGCCGGAAACCGGTGGATTGCTCCCTCCGGGTGGGGACGCAGTGCCTGCCGCAAGCAAAGGAGTTCAAGTATCTCGGGGTCTTGTTCACGAGTGAGGGTAAGATGGAGCGGGAGATCGACCGGCGGATCGGTGCGGCTGCAGCAGTAAAACAGGCGCTGCACCGGACCGTCTTGGTGAAGAGGGAGCTGAGCTGGAAGGCATCCATCCATCCATCCATTATCCTCCGCTTATCCGGGGTCGGGTCGCGGGGGCAGCAGGCCTAGCAGGCCGACCCAGGCTTCCCTCTCACCCGCAACACGTTCCAGCTAGTTCTGGGGGATCCCGAGGCGTTCCCAGGCCAGCTGGGAGATAAAGTCCCTCCAGCGTGTCCTGGGTCTTCCCCGGGGCCTCCTACCAGTTGGGTGTGCCTGGAAAACCTCTAACGGGAGGCGTCCAGGAGGCATCCTGATTAGATGCCCGAACCACCTCAGCTGACTCCTTTCGATGCGAAGGAGTAGCGCCTCAACTCCAAGTTCCCTCCTGATGTCCGAGCTCCTTACCCTATCTCTAAGGCCGAGCCCGGCCACCCTACGGAGAAAACTCATTTCGGCCGCTTGTATCCGAGACCTCGTTCTTTCGGTCACGACCCAGAGTTCGTGACCATAGGTGAGGGTCAGAACGTAGACCGCCCGGTAAATTGAGAGCTTCTCCTTCCGGCTTAGCTCCTCTTCACCAGACGGTCCGGTGCAGCTCCTGTTTTACTGCTGCAGCCGCACCGATCCGCCGGTCGATCTCCCGCTCCATCTTACCCTCACTCGTGAACAAGACCCCGAGATACTTGAACTCCTTCGCTTGCGGTAGGCACTGCGTCCCCACCCGGAGGAGCAATCCACCGGTTTCCGGCAGAGCACCATGGCCTCAGATTTGGATGTGCTTACCCTCATCCCCGCCGCGTCACACTCGGCTGCAAATCGCCCCAGTGAATGCTGGAGGTCATGGTCCGAAGAGGCTAGCAGGACCACATCATCTGCGAACAGCAGAGAGGCGATCCCGAGACCCCCGAACCCGACGTTCTCCTCCCCCCGGCTACGCCTAGATATCCTGTCCATGAAAGTCACGAACAGGACCGGTGATAAAGGGCAGCCCTGGCGGAGGCCAACACCCACCGGGAACGCGTCTGACTTATTGCCGAGAATACGAACACAGCTCCTACTGCAGTCGTACAGAGATCGGATGGCCCGTTGTAACGGGTCCGGCACCCCATACTCCGCAGCACCCCCCACAAAAACCCCCGAGGGACCCGGTCGAAGGCCTTCTCCAAGTCCACAAAACACATGTAGACTGGTTGGGCAAACTCCCAGAGCCCCTCCAGTAGTCTTGCGAGGGTAAAGAGCTGGTCCACTGTTCCACGACCGGGACGGAATCCGCACTGCTCCTCTTGAATCCAAGGTTCGACAATCGGTCGGAGCCTCCTTTCCAGCACCCTGTGATACCCCGATAATTCGAGCACACTCTCCGGTCCCCCTTTTTGAAAATGGGAACCACCACCCCAGTCTGCCAGTCCATGGGCACTGTTCCCGACCCCCATGCGACATTGAAAAGGCGTGTCAGCCAAGACAGCCCAACAGCGTCCAGCGCCTTCAGCATCTCAGGGCGAATCTCATCCACCCCCGGCGCCTTGCCACCAAGGAGCTTATTGACTACCTTAGTGGCCTCTGCCAAGGATATGGATGCGACCCCCCCCAAGTCGTCAGGCACTGCCTCCTCTCTAGAGGACATGTTGGCCGGGTTTAGGAGTTCCTCAAAGTGCTCTTTCCACCACCCGACGATGTCCCCTGTCCGGGTCAGCAGTTCCCCCCCCGTGCTGAGCACAGCCTGGGGTAAGCCCTGCTTTCCCTTCCTGAGCCGTCGGATGGTTTGCTAGAACTTCTTTGAGGCCAACCGAAAGTCCTTCTCCATGGCCTCCCCGAACTCCTCCCATGCCCGAGTTTTAGCGTCCGCGACCACCGCAGCTGCAGCCCTTTTGGCCTGCCGGTACCTCTCCGCTGTTTCAGGAGACCCCCGAGCCAACCAGGCCCGAAAGGCCTCCTTCTTCAGTTTGACGGCTTCCCTCACCCCCGGTGTCCACCACCGGGTTCTCGGGTTTCCGCCACGACAGGCACCGGTGACCTTCCGACCACAGCTCCTAGCGGCCGCGTCCACAATAGAGGCTTTGAACATGGTCCACTCGGATTCCATGTCCCCAGCCTCCTTGGGATGTGTGAGAAGTTCTTCCGGAGGTGGGAGTTGAAGACCTCCCGGACAGGATCCTCCGCCAGACGTTCCCAGTTCACCCTCACTACACATTTGGGCTTGCCGGGTCCCTCCAGCCGATTCCCCTGCCATCTGATCCAACTCACCACCAGGTGGTGATCAGTTGACAGCTCTGCTCCTCTCTTCACCCGAGTGTCCAAGACATACGGCCGCAGATCAGATGAAGCGATTACAAAGTCGATCATTGATCTACGGCCTAAGGTGTTCTGGTACCAGGTACACTTATGAGCCACCCTATGTTCGAACATGGTGTTCGTTATGGACAAACCGTGGCTAGCACAGAAGTCCAACAGCGAGACACCACTCGGGTTCAGATCGGGCAAGCCGTTCCTCCCAATCACCCCCGCCAGGTTTCTCTGTCGTTGCCCACGTGAGCGTCGAAGTCTCCCAGGAGAACTATGGAGTCAGCAGGAGGCGCCCTTTCCAGGACCCCTCCCACCGACTCCAAGAAGGCCGGATACTCTGAACTGCTGTTCGGTGCATAGGCACAAACAACAGTCAGAGCCTTACTCCCCGCAACCCGCAGGCGCAGGGAGGCGACCCTCTCGCTCCCCGGGTAGAACTCCAACCCGGCGGCGCTCAGCCGGGGGCTCGTGAGTATCCCCACTCCCGCCCGGCGCCTCTCACCCTGGGCAACTCCAGAAAAGGACAAAGTCCAACCTTTCTCCAGGAGCTTGGTTCCAGAGCCAGTGCTGTGTGTGGAGGTGAGGCCAACTATATCTAGCTGGTACCGCTCCACCTCCCGCACTAGCTCTGGCTCTTACCCCGCTAGCGAGGTGACGTTCCACGTCCCTAGAGCTAGTCTATGCTGCCGGCGATCAGCTCGCCCAGGCCCCCTGCCCGGCCTGCCGCCTGGTCCACATAGCACCCGACCCCGATGCTTATCCCTGCGGGTGGTGGGTCCACAGGGTGGCTGCTCCATGATGTTTCTTCGGGCTGAGCCCGACCGGGCCCCATGGGCGAAGGCCCGGCCACCAGACGCTCGCCTACGAGCTCCCCTCCCTGGTCTGGCTCCGGGAGGGTGCCCCGGTTTCCCTGGTCCGGGCGAGGTGGCCTTAGTCCGTGTGCTGCTAATCATCGGGGTTTTTGAACCGCTCTTAGTCTGGACTCTCCCCTGCGACCTGTTTGTCTTGGGAGACCCTACCAGGGGCTGATGCCCCGGACAACATAGCTCCCAGGATCACTGAGCCACTCAAGCTGGAAGGCAAAGCTCTCAATTTACTGGGCGGTCTACGTTCCGACCCTCACCTATGGTCACGAACTCTGGGTCGTGACCGAAAGAACGAGGTCTCGGATACAAGCGGCCGAAATGAGTTTTCTCCGTAGGGTGGCCGGGCTCAGCCTTAGAGATAGGGTAAGGAGCTCGGACATCAGGAGGGAACTTGGAGTTGAGGCGCTACTCCTTCGTATCGAAAGGAGTCAGCTGAGGTGGTTCGGGCATCTGATCAGGATGCCTCCTGGACGCCTCCCGTTAGAGGTTTTCCAGGCACGCCCAACTGGTAGGAGGCCCCGGGGAAGACCCAGGACACGCTGGAGGGATTATATCTCCCAGCTGGCCTGGGAACGCCTCGGGATCCCCCAGAACGAGCTGGAACGTGTTGCGGGTGAGAGGGAAGCCTGGGTCGGCCTGCTAGGCCTGCTGCCACCACGACCCGACTCTGGATAAGCGGAGGAAAATGGATGGATGGATGGAACAAAGTATTTACAATGAAGTAAAACAAAATGTTTGATCATCTTTCATTGTATTTTATTTTGTCATCGACAGCAGAAAAAACATGTAGAAATACTTCAATAATCATTATGCAGAGTGGCTCATTTCACTGTGTCGTTAGTTAGTTATTATAGAATATTATATTATTCTGTTATCACTGATTAATACATTTATGAGCATTTTTAGATACTTTGAGTACTACTGGGTAGCTTAGTAGTAGGATAGTATAAACACATATGTTGATGTGTTAATAGTAACTTAAAGTGTAAATTGGAGTAGGGTAAAAACATACAATAAAGAAAATACAACATTATAGTACAGTAATGAAGTATAATATTTGTCTCTGAGATGGAGTAGAAGTAGAAAGTAGCCTAAAATGGAAATGCTGAGTGTGTGTGTGTGTGTGTGTGTGTGTGTGTGTGTGTGTGTGTGTGTGTGCGTGTGTGTGTGTGTGTGTGTGTGTGTCTAGTCTATGTGTGTGTGAGTAAAAAGGGGAAGCAGTCTGTGTATATAAACAGATGTTGAAGTCGATCTCATCATCGTCTGATTTGATCATCAGAGACTCGACAGACGAACTTCATCTGAGCGGTGAGACACACACACACAAACACACACACACACACACACACACACACACACACACACACACTTATTGTTTTAACAATTTCAGCTGTGAATTAGAAGATTAACATGTCCACTTTTAAAGTTCATATATTTATTTTCAGCTGCACATTTGACTTTAGTTATAATTTACTACTACACAAAGTATTTAACATATTTTCGAAAGTGCAGCAGTGGAGGAAGATATACATGAGAGTACTAATACTACAGTGTAGAAATACTCTGTTGCAAGCAGAAGTCCTGCATTAATTATGAATTGTTAATTATTAAGTAAAAGTATCAAGGTTTTAGCATCAAAATATACTTAAAGTACCAAAAGTAAAAGGGTTTTTATTTGTGCAGAATAATAATTATCTTATTATTGTCTAATAATTATTGATGCATTAATGTTTTTATCACTTTAATGTTGCAGCTGCTACATGTTCAGCTCATTTTAATGACTTTATATACTGCTGGTAGTTTAATCTGTAAACAACATTTATAAGTTGATAATAACTAACAATCAAAACTGTCAGATAATGTAATGCAGTAAAAAAGTAAAACATTCTACTTCGGACAGTACTTGAGTAAATGTACTTTGTGGCCGAAGTTTATTTATTTCATAACATTTCTGACTTCTTAACATTTGTTTCAATATGAAACATTTAGTGAATATTTTATGTAAATTATTAAAACCTATTTAAACCTTTAAATAAAGTTTGTGTTTACAATCAAATCACAATTTGTTAAACAATTTGTGTAGCAATTATTTTATTTTTTTTTCTTTCCGAATATTTCTAAAATATATATATTCATTTCAGTAGCGTTTAAAAAATGTAAATATGTGAAACATATTTTCCCCATTTGACCATTTTTATTTCTTGTAATAATATTCTTTAATATTTCTGTAATACTTCTTGATGATGATTTCATTTTACATTCATGTTATCACAGTATGATGTTATTATATAGATTTGTATTTTTATTAATTTTGTGTGTGATTTCATTGATTCGTTTTTTTCTCTTTCTGTCCAGTGACTTCAGTGAAAGCTTTGACTTTCTTCGACCATCATGTCTCATCGAAACAACCAATCAAAAAACTACAGGGGGCGCTACAGCAAGCCGGTACTGCAAACATTACAATTTACTTTGAATTAAAGTATGTAGTTGAGGTGTAATTTATTTTCTAGGCCATCATCAAGTACTCTTTGATTGTGTGTGTCAGCTTACTCCTAAATCATCTTGTTATGTAAATGTGGGATCGGGAGTTGATGGACTACAACATGACAATGCTCTTGCATGTATCCAAAACTCTCTAAATTCTTTTTTTATTCATTTAATATTTTTCTTAATGATCTTCAGGTGCCAACCTCTAACCTTGGTGCTGAAGATGATGATTTTCCAGAGTTTGAGGCTTTTGCGGATGATCCCACACCCAGAGGATTTGCACCTCCAGGCAGTGAGATCCGTTTAATGTATATGTTTCTTTCTGATCTGATCTATAATCAGTAACATAAAAAACATGTTGTACTCTCCCTTTATTCATTGTGCTCAGCATCTCTGTTGGTGGAGAATGTTGACATGCTTCAGCGGAGAAACAAAGCGGAACACTACACGAGCGAGTTCGACATCAGAAACCTGGTGGTCCGTCGCGGTCAGGAGTTCGTGATGCAGGTCACCTTCAACCGCTCGCTGACGGAGTACGACGACTTCCAGGTCGAGTTCCTGATTGGTGAGTTTGAGCTGATTCGTATTCTGAGGTAGGGATAGGATAGGGTTCAGGGTCGAGTTAGGGATCGTGATCAGGAAAAGGCTTGTGATAGGAATCTGGTTAAGGCTTTGGATGGGGTTTGGGATAAGGATTGGGATAGGGTTCTGGATCAAGAAAGTACAGACTCCCAATGGCTCTGTGACACAAACACACACACACACATAGATGCTGTCGGAAAGATGTTCACAGTTCAATTAAATGATATCAAATAAGAAATGTTTCAAGTTGAAGAAATGTCCATTATAACCATTTTAAAGTTTTAAATTTAACTTTTTTTTATTCCACTTATTTTATTGAAAAAAATAAAATTTTCCTTGTCTCCACTACTCCTCTCGACACCTCTCCTCTATGTTTCCTCTTCTCTTCTGTCTTCTCCTCTCCTTGTCACCACTCCTCTCCTCGCCTTGGTTCCACTCCTCTCCTCTCCTTGTCTCCTCTCCTCTCCTCAACTCGTTCCTCTCCTCTCCTCTTCTGTCATCTCCACTCCATATCTCATCTCTTCTTCTCTCCTTGTATCCTTTCCTCATTGCCTCTCCTCTCCATGTTCCCTCTCTTCTCCTCTTCTTTCTGCTCCCCTCCTTGTCTCATCTCCTTTCCTTGCTTCCTCCCCTCTCATCTTCTTTCTTCGCCCCTCCTTGTCTCCTCTCATCTGCCCTCCTCTCCTTGTCTCCTCTCCTCATTGCCTCTCCTCTCCATGTTCCCTCTCTTCTCCTCTTCTTTCTGCTCCCCTCCTTGTCTCATCTCCTTTCCTTGCTTCCTCCCCTCTCATCTTCTTTCTTCGCCCCTCCTTGTCTCCTCTCATCTGCCCTCCTCTTCTTGTCTCCTCTCCTCATTGCCTCTCCTCTCCATGTTCCCTCTCTTCTCCTCTTCTTTCTGCTCCCCTCCTTGTCTCATCTCCTTTCCTTGCTTCCTCCCCTCTCATCTTCTTTCTTTGCCCCTCTTTTCCACCTCTCCTCTCCATGTTTCCTCTTATCTTCTTTCTTCTCCTCTCCTTGTCTCCTCTCATGTCCTCTATAGTCCTTCTATCCTCCCCCTCCCCCTCCTTAACTCCTCTCCTGTCCATGTTTCCTCTCCTCTTCTGTCTTCTCCTCTCCTTGTTTCCTCTTCTCTCCTCTCCTCTCCTTGTCTCCTCTCCTCTCCTTGCCTCTTCTCCTCTCTCCATCATTAATCCTCTTCCTCCTCCAACTTCCTCCTCCTCTAGGTACTAACCCTTCAGCCAATAAGGGCTCCCTGGTGGCGGTGACCTTCGGTACCCGTAGTGGCGGTCCGTGGTCAGGTCGGATTCTGGAAAATCAGGGTGAGTCTGTGACTTTGAGCATCACACCGACGGCCAACGCCATTGTGGGGAAGTTTCGTACGTACGTGGCCATCGTGGCGGGCAGCGGCATGCAGCGAACCAAGAGGAACACCAGCACCGACTTGTACCTGCTGTTCAACGCCTGGTGTCAAGGTACGAATGCCCCCACTGCCCCCTAGTGGAGGTTCCTGTCATATAAAGATCTTAAGATCACAAGTTTAGTCCTGTGGTTCTACAAAAACTTTCAGGAAGGTTTTTATGTCACATGATTTTTTTTTATGGAGTTTCAATAGTTAAACGCTTGTTTTAAAGTAGATTCACTATCCTGTGAATTCTGTTTGAACAAGTTTTGTGTAATACATAAAACAAAAACATTTTTGCGAGTGTCATTGAATTCAATAATTGTTATTTTGAGGTCCCCAATTGTCGTTCACCAGGAGAGTGAAGACATTTAATGATGTTTAAAGAACTTGTGTTAATGGAGAGTTTAATTTTTTTTTTATTGAGGGCTGATTTTAAAATGGATTCAATGAGTTGAGAAAAGAGGTTTAGTGCCATGCAGTTAAAGGAAAATAGTAAAAGTTTCATGTTACATACATTTTCCAAAATGTTGATTTTAATGAGAGGTTTTCAGACAATATTGAGTATTGAATACTGTTGGTGTGTCTCTCTATGCAGAGGACGCTGTGTATCTTCATAACGATGCAGAGCGGAGAGAGTACGTCCTGAACGACTATGGTGTGATCTATCAGGGTTCACTCGGATCTGTGGTTAACCGCGAATGGGTTTATGGACAGGTACACACACACAAACATAAATCATAACAAATCACAGAGGCTGAACTTAAGGTCAACGTGTTTTCTCTCCTGCAGTTTGAGCGCGGGATTTTGGACGCCTGCATTCACATCTTGGATGCGTCCCAGATGCCGATCTACGACCGAGGCAACGTCATCAAAATAGTCCGGAAAGGATCGGCCATGGTGAGAATACAGTTTCACAGTGAAAAGGATGGATTCTTAGAAAAACGTAACTTTGATGATTCCCTTAGTCTTCATCTTGCGCCACCAACAGGTCAAACTTTAAACAAGTCCGGACAAGATCCCTCTAGATTCCTGCTAGTCACAGCTGTACTTTGAATATTAAAGCTTATATTATCATGCTAATATACGATATAATATAATGTGTGTCGTGTAACATTTTGGTCTCAGTCTGACTGACCTTTGACCTGCCTCTTTGCTCAGATTAACTCTAATGACGATAACGGAGTGTTAGTTGGGAACTGGAGTGATGACTACTCGAATGGTGAGTCCCCGACATCTTGGACAGGCAGCGTCAAAATTCTGTTGCAGTACGTCAACACCGGAGTCCCCGTCAACTTCGCACAGTGCTGGGTGTTCGCAGGAGTCCTCAACACCTGTAAGTACTTTTAAAATGCTGGTGTCATGTCAACACTTTCATAAAACTACAAATTTAGATGGACTGACGAACGGACTTACAGGGCACAGGGGTTGTTTTTGCAACCACAAAGAGACTTAAAACAACCACAGAGACACAAAGCAACTACAAATACACAAAATACAACTACAAAGAGATTAAACAACACAAAACGACCACAAAGACACACAAAGCGACTACAAACGTAACCAAACAACTACAAAGAGGTTGTTTTTGTGTAAAAATATTTATCTGAAAACTAACTACAGCTGTGAAATAAATGGGGCGAGAAGTAGAATAGAAGCATAAAATTGTTCTTAAGGACAGTACTTCAATAAATGTAAATACTTCCTTCCTATGTAATTTTGTACGAAGCTCGATGCATCAACATGCTTTTTTATTAGATTTAAAGGGAGCGGAGGTGTGAGTGAGTTTTTTGGTGGCCAGAAAATGATACACCAGAGTGAACAATGTTAAATAAGTTGTTAATATGAAATATTTTATGTCAATAATTTTAATATTTCATATCTCTGCAGTCCTACGCGCCATTGGCATCCCGTCGAGGGTCGTCACCAACTTTAATTCAGCTCACGACAACACGGGCAACCTGAAGACCGACCTCATCTTTAAGATGGATGGCACGACGGATGACGACAACACCAAGGACTCCATCTGGTTGGTCCAAATGCCTGTCAGTCATTTCTGTTGCTAGGAGACAGCAGGGCCAGAAACTCTTCCATTATGATTTTCTTTACCTGCCCTGTGAAGATTTTACAAAGTCATGATTTAAACCAGAAAGAAAAGCAAAATCATCGTAGAAACAATTCACCGTTACAACGTTGGCTCAGAAGTAGTAAAAAAGATTGAATAAGTAAAGTGCCTCAAATTTGATCAACAAAACTAATACAAAGATACATAAACTGAAGACAAAGTGACTACAAAGAGACAGAAAGTGATTACAACTTGTTGCAAGAACGATTACAAAGAGACACAAAAGGTCTACAAGGTGACTACCAAAAGACACACAAAGACCCAAAGTGTATACAAAGTGGCTATAGTCAGACACAAAGTAACTACAAAAAGACACAAAGAGACTAGTCCATAAAAGTTTAGTCCATTATGAGTTTCTTTAGCTGCCCTGTTTAGATTTTACAAAGTTATGAGTTAAACCAGAAAGAAAACCAACCAGCTCATCGTAGAGATAAACAAGCTCACTAGTACTTCAAATTTGTACTGAGATACAGTACTTGAGTCGATGTACTTTCCACCACTGGAGAGATCACATATGTTGTTAGATTCTTCAGATTGTCCAAATACTGCAGTATCTGAGTATTGTTTAGGATTTTAAACGGTGTAAGATTATGTTTTGGTTGGGAGGGTAAAAAAAATGAAAATACTACAACTTGGGTAATACTTTTTTGTTCGTCTAACTATACACATGTACAAAAACGTTGTATTAACAGTACTTCTCTGTAGGAACTACCACTGCTGGAATGAGGTGTGGCTCACTCGCCAGGACCTGCCGGCCGGCTTCGAGGGATGGCAGGTGGTGGACTCCACGCCTCAGGAGACCAGCGACGGTAGGACAGACAGATCAACAGAAAGGTGGACAGACAGGTGGACAGACAGGTGGACAATAAACATGGTGTTTGTCTTTGCAGGATATTACCGCTGCGGTCCAGCTTCAGTCAAAGCCATCAAGGAAGGTGAACTGTGTCACCCTTATGACGCCGAGTTTGTCTTCGCTGAGGTCAGTTCCAATATGTCTTTTAGAACAAGTACTTTTACTTGAGTAAAAGAAGTAATACAACATGGTTACATGTAAAAGTATTAAAATAAGTATTGATATCAGAATAATAAATCCATTAATGTGTCTCTCTGAAGGTGATTTTAAAACAAATTTATTCAAGGCCAAATTGATTAATTGAGTATTGGATTAATTGATTGGTGAGATTCTTTTTATTAAATATAAATAAATATATAATATAAAAATGTATCCAACCTCTCAGATTAGATTATGGGCTACTTTTCGTGGTTTTCCTGTACGTGAAAAGTTTAATAATAAGAATAATGTCACAGTTTTGGACCAACCAAGAATTGTTTACCATCACCTGAAATCTTATAAGATGAATATGTATTGATTATCATTAAAATAATGTCTAATTCATTTCTATCGCTCTATATATATATGAAATTAAATAGCAGTTATATGTATCTATATAACTGTTATTTAATTTCATATTTATTAGGGTCCGAGTACTGACGTAGTAAGTCCGTGAGGACCCTATTGAAATTCTAAGGACGCAATTGGGCGCATATTTGGGGTACTTGTCATGCTCGAAAACTCACCAAATTTGGCACGCTTGTCAGGCTTGGTGAAAATAGACATCTGATATAGGTGTTATTTTTGTGTATAATAAAATGGCTCTTTAGCGCCCCCTAAAAGTTGGACAGGTGACGTACCCTCAGCCAGTTTGTCCGATTGACTTGAAATTTGACACAAATGCCTCTCAGGACACTAAACTCCGCCTACTTAAATATTCCGCCATTTTGAATTTTGTGAATAACACAATTTTGCAAACTTCTCCTACATGCTGATTCCGATTCATACCAAATGTGCTGTGGATAATTATTGGACCTATATCATAAAGAATTATGTAAATTTTGTTGATATCTTATTGCATTCATCAGATAGGTACCAATGAACTTCTTAGGGGCATGGCTTGTACATCAATACTTATAACTTCAAAACCATTTGGCCTAGTGTCACAACATTTGCAGCATATGTGCACATTGCATCTTGTAACATACCCCAAAATCATTATGCCATTTAGACACTAAGGGGCGCTACAGTAATTCGGTCAATTTGGGCTTTTTTGTCATTTTTCGCCGTTTTCAGCCTTTGTACTTTTACGAACTCCTCCTACAGAATTTTTGCAATCGACTTCAAATTTGGTCAGGATGCTCTTTGGACCTTTGTGATGAAAAGTTATCAAAATCATCAGTTTTTTCTCAAAGTGCTGTGGCGCCCATTTCACACCCATTTTGTGCGGTTCGCTATGATAGAGAAAGTTGTTGTAAGTCCAAGGTACATCATCCAATCCACCCAAGATGTCTCATGCATGATACCAGTCCAGGCCTGAGCACATTTCCATGAAGAAATGTTCACATAGTCATACTGCCACCTACTGGCGAAAAGGAAATGACACATTTAATACTTTGATGTACTCCTCCGAGCCAGTTGACCAGATTGACCTCAAATTTGGTATGGAAAGCCTTAACACATTGTTGATGCATTATCATGAATATTGTGAGTTTTCGTGAAACTCCGTTGCCGTGGCAACACATCATTGCCACGTAAAATGAAGCTGATTGTTAAGTGGCTTTACACATGTGTCATAAGTGATGGAAATAACATTTTCTACTCATTTTCAAAAGAGCAGCCCCAGTGCTGCGTTTGCCCTACATATATGAAATTTAATTGGGACATGTGTCACATTAAGACTTCAAAACAAGTCTCTTGGTACCATGCTCTCAACCGTACCAGAAGTTGGCGATTTGTATTTACTTGTGATTTTTTCATTCTTTTTTGCCCCTTTTCTAAGCGCTTTACTTTTACGAACTCCTCCTAGGGAGTTCGTCAGATCCACTTCAAATTTGGTTAGTATGATGTAAAGACCTTTTATGAATAAAAGTTATCAAAAGCTTTACGTTTCATAGAGCGGCGTGACCGTGGCGTGGCGGCCATTTTACCTGAATCCTCATTAAACAAGCTCATGTAACTCAACTGGACTTCCTTGAATCTGCCCCAAACTTGTCATGCTTGATAAAAGTAAGGGCCTGAGGATATCGACAAGCCTATTTTCAGTAAAAGTCAAAGCGCGTCCTCCTGCGTAAAAGGAAATCAGGGTTACGTGTCAAACAGCATTGGATTTACATGACATTTAAATGACGTGGTCTACACTTCACATAGAGAAACATGATGCATGTTGTTGAGCGTGTCGTCTAACGTCCCACAGCGGATACAGGAACTGGTGAAGTATTTGCAAAGCTTAATTTCCTGCGTCACACACTCCATGCGGGAAAAAAAACTGGAGGTCGAACGTTCTCGGCCGAGCGAGCCGCTGATCCGCCAGCGCCTGTTCATCGCTGCTTGCAGCTTTAATTATTATTCACACTATATTATTAATCATAATGTAGTATTATGATTAATATTGTGATCATTATCATTGTCATCATTATCATTATTATTATAATTAGTTGTATTATTTTTATTTTTATTTTTTATCTGGTTGAAATAACAAACTCAGCTGATTCAAATGTTTTAACTTTTCGTCAGGTGAACAGTGACATAATCTTCCATACACGGGATCGCTACGGGACTCTGACCCCCTTCCGGGTGGAGAAGGCTATGATTGGTTTGGCCGTTTACACCAAGGCTGTGGGCGCCAACAGGGCCGTTGATGTCACAAACAACTACAAGTACCCTGAAGGTAACACACACACACACTACTAAATGTTTTAAGTAGAAATCATTTCTTCTGTCCTTGTGTCCTCTCCACTCCTTGTTTCCTCGCTTTGTGTCCTTTCATCTCTTTGTCTGTTATCCTCTCTGTGTTTTCTCTACTCTACTCATCTCCTCTCCTCTCCTTGTTTCCTCTCCTTTCCTTATCTCATCTCCTTCTTTCCTCTCCTTATTTAACTTTCTCTGCTCTCCTTTCATCTCATTATTTCCCCTTTCCTGGTCTCCTATCCTCTTCTTGTCTCCTCTCCTTGTCCTCACATCTCATTATCTCCATTCCTCTTTTTGTTTCCTCTCCTTGTTCCTGTCCTTGTGTCCTTTTCTCTTCGTGTTTCCTCCCTCATTTAATGCTCTCCTCTCTGTGTTTACACTCTGTGTTTCCGATCCTCTCCTTGTATCCTCTCCTTGTTTCCTCCCTTGGTCCCCTATCCTCGCCTCCTCTCGTTTCCTTGTGTCCTCTCCTCTCCTTGTCTCCTCTCCTCTCCAAATATAAGTACTTGATACAGTCTACAGTGGACTGATTTGTGTCATTAGGTAGCGCTCAGGACAGTATGACCATGACCCGGGCCGAAGAATACGGCTGTGAGAGGGATAATTCTGAGACAGCTGAGAAAGGACTGTCCGTCAAGGTCGACGCTGAGAAGGTAGCTCACCTGTCTCCACGTCTGTCTTTAAATCTGTCTCTCTGCCTGTCTACACGTGTGTCTCCACACCTGTCTCCACAACTCTCTCTATATCTGTCTCCAAATCTGTCTCCACCCCTGTCTCTACATCTATCACAAAGTATTTAACATGTAATCCAAAGTGCATTATTCGAAGAAGTAAGTAAAAGTACTAATACTATAGCATAGTAATACTCTGCTGCACGTTAAAATCCTACAATTAAAATTTTACTTCAGTAAAAGTAGCAGCATCAAAATATAATTAAAGTACCAAAAGTAAAAGTACTCATTAAGCAGAATAATAAATATAATCACTTTAAAGGTGAAGCTCATTTTAATGATGTCATATTGTGCTGGTAGTTTAATCTATAATGTTACGTCATTATTTATTAGTTGGTTAATAATCTGAATCTGTAAAGTTTAACTTGAGTTATCAGATAAAGGTAGCACAGTAAAAAGTACATAGTAGCAGTATTTAGTAGCAGGAAATGGAGATACAAGTACCTAAATAAGGTACTTTATGCATTACTTTATTGAGGTCACAGTTCATTATCATCACCAGTCCTTCCAACAATAAAGGGAAGGAACAAAACAAACGCAGTACATTTACTCTAGTACCGGAATCCAGATACTTGTACTTGTACTCTCTCCAGGTCCTTATGGGCCAGGACGTGACCCTGCTGGTGAACTTCACCAACGATGGAGACACCGTCAGGACCATCAGAGCTCACCTGGAAGGGTCCGTCGTGTTCTACACCGGAGTCATCTCCAACCGCTTCAAAGAACACAACTTCACTGTCACCGTGCCGGTGGATCAGAGTGAGTCATGTAACGAAGTCATGTGTGTGTGTGACTTTAAGAAGAAGCTCCGTGACAATCACAGTGTGTGTGTGTGTGTGTGTGTGTGTGGGTGTGTGTGTGTGTGTCTGTGTGTGTGTGTGTGTGTGTGTGTGTGTGTGTGTGTGTTGCAGCGTTAACTAAGGTGATCACAATCCCGGGTGAGGAGTACTTGCCTCACCTGGGCTCTCAGGTCAGCCTCCACTTCTTTGTGACGGGAAACTCTGGCGACATATCAGTGACCGGTATCAAGGTGGTCAACCTGCAGACACCGAAGCTCACCGTGAAGGTAAAACACACACACACACACACACACACATGAATATAGATGAATTAATATTACAATTCATTGTTTTATAATGTAAAAAAATACAAGAATTTGTTTGCAGTTTAGTAAAAACATGTTTTTAAGCTGAGAAAAGTAAATTTAAATTCTTCTTCTTCTTCTTCTTCTTCTTTTTCATCATCTTCTACTTCTTCATCATCTTCTTCTTCTTCTACGTCCTCCTCCTTCTCCTCCTCCAGGTGAACGGTGAGGCTCGGCTGTGGCACATGATGTATCTGACCGTTTCCTTCACCAACATGTTTCAGTTCCCCCTGAATAACGTGTACATGGCGATGGAGGGTCCTGGAACGATGAGCTACAGGAAGCGTTTCTACAAGTGAGCACACACACCTGAGGTCACCTGGAGCCTGACGTTTGGCTCGTGTGTGTTCACACCTGTGTGTGTTTGTGTTCAAGGTCCATTGAGCCTGAAGGTTCGATCTCCTGGACGGAAGCGTTCAGGCCTCGGCTGATAGGGACCCGCACCCTGGTTGCGGTGATGGACTGCACCCACTTGCGTCAGGTGACTTAACAACTTCCTTTGAATATTATATGATATTATATTATATTGTATTATATCTGAGAAACCAGAAGTCCACGTTGATGTTTTTGACACAAACTTGTGTACTTCTATGACGGCACTTCTGTAGTTATTGTAACCCAAACAACGATCTTTTTCACCATCTCTTAAACCTAACTAAGTATTTCATCATCTTTTATTAATAAACCTAACTAAGTATTTCATAATTTTTTATTAAACCTGACTAAGTATTTCACCATCTTTTATTAAACCAAACTGATTAGTTTTGTTTCCTTAACCTGAGTTTGAAACTTGTTAATTTGTTTGTTTGTTTCAACATTTTAATTCTGACAAATTCAGCTTCTGTCCTAAAACAGCCTTCGTATGGAGAATAAACTCTCTTGTTTTGAGTAAAAACTAAAAACGTGCAGACGTTATCATTCAAAATGGCGTCTGATGAACTTGTTCGTTTGTCTCGCGGCACAAAGTACTTCAAAGGTCGATGGTTGAAGCCCTGTTGTGTCTTTTTTACAGGTGACAGGAGTTGCTCAAGTCAACATCAAGGAATGAGATGCTGATTGGTCCCCAGAGCTATGACGAGAACCCCTTGCCATTTCCGCCAGTCCGCCAATCACAGCAGCTTAAAACTGAGAGGGCGGAGCCAAACCAACCGCACAAATCTTTAATTTCTTCTTTCATTCAGGATAAAAATAACAGTAATTTTGCTCCGCTGATGGAGGAAAATTTGTTCAATGAGGAAACTTGATATTTTTTAATGGCACTTTATGAGGCAAATCACAATTTTAATTGACACAGTGATCTCAGTATGAATATATAAATTCTTAAAATTGTTGCGCAAACACATATTAAAAAAAAAACTTTGTAGTTAAAAGAGTTTTATAAAGGTCCAGTCATTAATTGCTAGATAATAATTATCGTTTTTAAAGATTCTTTAGTCTTTAGAGTCTTTATTGGACCAAAATGTCAGCATAATAAAAAACATGAAATTCAATATTAAAATTGTTTTCCACTTTTACAGAGTTAAATCTTTTAACCAACTTCAGTTCTGATCATAGCGATCAAATATTCATTCATTTTGAGAATTTGAACCCTTTCATGACCAGTTTGTTTAAATAATGCCACTTTTTAGTTATTATTTATCAAAAAACACAAAACCCATACAATTATTATCTTTGTATTAAATCCTACGGGGACTTAATAAACAATGTATTCCATATAAATAAACACAGCCGAAGTGATTGAAAAGTTTAAAAGACAGAAAACTCCCTGTGAGGCAAAAAGTGGGGAACCTAAGACAAAAGAACAAATGCAGACAGGACTTGTTTGTGGTTTTTTATAATAAATACAACAAACTTCAGGAAATTTTTAAACCAATATGAGTCTCATTTGAGATTTGGAACCTAAAGTATGAGCAGAAAATGAGAACAAAACCAGCTCAATGACAGAATGAGCTGATATGAATTATTGATCCATCAGAACATCAAACCTGTTTAATCACCAGTTTTAATTTCAGAAAATGTGATTTTAATCTTTTTCTTATTAATGCAGAAGCTTTCTACTAACAATAAAAGCATTTTCAAAACCACAGATGGTGTCACATTCATTCATTCATCATTTCAAACCAATCACAATCATTGATGACAAAAACAAATGTTATTTTTTGAATAAATCACTGCGATGCAGCAAAATAAAATATCACATCCTGTCACATCACAGTGAAGGGAGCTGTTCTGCATAGTGAGTACTTTTATTTGTTGTACTTTAAGTTCACTTTCATGCCAATACTTTTATACTTAAAAACAAAAAAAACTTAATAAAATTCTGAATGCATGACTTTTACTATTTCTTCACTCACACAGTGCTGGATGAAGTACTCAAGAATAAGTACAAATACCACACTGAACAAATAAGTTAAATATACTTCAAAAGTACAAACGTTATATATATTTGGGATTGTTTCGTCTCTGAAGTCGTTGTTTAGCGTCTCTTTGTGGTTGTTTTGTGTCACTTTGTGTCTTTTAGTGTCTCTTTGTAGTCGTTTCATATCTTTTTCTTTTTCTGTGTCTTTGTAGTTGTTTCATGTCTTTTTGTAGTTGTTTCATGTCTCTTTGCATTTGTTTTGGTTTCTTTGAGTCATTTTGTGTCTCTTTGTAGTCGTTTCATGTCTCTTTGCAGCTGTTTTGGTCTCTTTGTGTCATTTCAAGTCTCTTTGTAGTCGTTTCAAGTCTCTTTGTAGTTGTTTCATGTCTCTTTGTAGTTGTTTTCTGTCTCGTAGACTCTTTATGTGTCTCTTTGTTGTCGTTTCATGTCTCTTTGTGTCATTTCAAGTCTCTTTGTAGTCGTTTCAAGTCTCTTTGTAGTCGTTTCATGTCTCTTTGTGGTCATTTTGAGTCTCTTCCTGGTTGGTTCGTATTTCTTTGAGTCACATTTTAAGGTGGAGGAGCCCTCAACACTTTTGGCCTCTGGCCCTAGTAGGCCTGTTCAGGAATCTATCTGAGTACTTCTTCCAGTACTGCCACAGTGTAGAAATACAAGTAAAAGTCCTGCATTCAAAATGTACTTAAGATATTGATGCATTAATGTGTTCATCACTTGAAGATGGAAGGTGGAGCTCTTTTAATGACTTTATATACTGCTGGTAGTTTTAAATTTAAGTTATCAGGTAGAAGTATAAAGTAGCAGAAAATGGAAATACTCAAATAAAGTACCTCATAATTGTACCTAGGAACTTGAGTCCTTCACGGTTTCTGAACCTCTGCTGACGAACTGACCTTGTTGTTGTGTAACCAGCTGCAGTTAAACCTCCTCACCACTAGGAGGAGCCAGCAGCCTTTTATCTTCTACTGACCTGCAGACACGAACGCACCAAACTTTATGAACAAGGACATTTAAACTTGTGAGTTCTCTGTTATCTGACTTACAGCAGTTTTTTACTTTTAATAATATGGTCTGAACACAGAGAAGTTGACTTAGTGGTTAAAAATGCTTTTACTTCTAATTCACTGATATTACTTTATTTAGATAATTTTGAAAACTCCAAATTGAATACTATTAATGCTTATTAGTTGAGTGTGACATTGTTTTATAGCCTATTATTTTCCCAATTATGTGTTTATGCTGCAGCAAAATAGATTTTAAACCCTAAGGAGAATAAAAGATTTTGTTTTGATATGAATACAGAAGATTACAGAATACAAATATTAATACAGAAAAATATGCAATCATTATTCAGGCCAGAATTATATTTATATTTATATATATAAGTACATTTTGTGTATCTGCTTTTGTGTATTTTACTTTTTCTTTTCATTTCCATAAGTTAATTAAATAAATAAATAATGGTGAGATATTAATATTTTCTGTGATTTACTTTCAAAGAATAAACAGTATTACTATAAAATGTATTATAATTTTTTATTTCTTTGTATGAATAGTGATAATATATATATTTTACAACCTTGAAGTGTTCTATAATAAACTTTTGAAGGATTATGACTCATGTTTTTGTGTGAACTGAATTTAAGTTTAATTGAAGCAGATTTTGTGTTAAAAAAATGTTTCACAAAATTCTGAAGCTCCTCTCCACTCTGTCGATGACATAACCAGAGTGCAATACGGATCCATTATAAAATCAGAAAAGGTCTGACAAAAACATAAAACACAAGCGGTGAGAATTGAAAACGTATAAAAGATATAAAAAAGCTGAATTGTACATTAATAGTTGAAGGTTTTGTCAACATTTAAAAGTTCAAATTGTGCTGGATGTAAAAAGAACATTTAAGCTTTTAAAGTTGTTGAAGTTAAAGGGGATTTGAAGATGTTCTCAATCGAGATCCCAAAAAAATCATAAGAAGCTTAATAATCCAAAAGGTTTGAAAGATAAGAACAAGAAAAGTCATAACATCCTTTTCCTGAAAGAGCTGAACATTTTGATAGCTAAACTGTTTCCGTAACTGAAAGTATGCAGGAGAAGATAGATGACAAAAAATGTTCGGAGGAAATAGAATAAGTTGATTAAAGATTTGAAGAACAATAGTTGCTGAAATTACAATCCAGGAAAAGCTAGAAAGCTAAATGATTTTACTGTCACAGTAATAGAAAAAGTAGTAGTAGAACTATAAGAAGTAGTAGTATCAGTATTATTAGATCTATTAGTAGTAGTAGTAGTAGTAGTAGTAGTAGTAGTAGTAATAGTAGTAGTAGCAGTAGTAGTGGTCGTAGTAGTAGTAATAGTAATAGCAGTAGTAGTGGTCGTAGTAGTAGTAGTAGTAGTAGCACTTGCAGTAGTAGTAGTAGCTTTAGTGGTAATAGCAGGAGTATTAGTAGTATTAGTCATACTAATAGCTGTAGTAGTACAACTAGTATTGTTCGTAGTAATAGTAAAAGCAGCAGTAGCAGCAGTAGTAGAAGTGGCAGCAGCAGCAGTAGCAGTAGTAGTAGTAGCAGTTGAAATAACCATAGTATGAGTACAAGTAATGGTGTCATTGCAGTAATAGCAGTAGTAGTAGTTGTAGTAATAGCAGTATTGGTAGTAGCAGTAATAGCTCTAGTAGTAGTAGTCGCAGTAATAGCAGGAGTAGTAGAAGTAGTAGTCGTACTAATAGCTGGTGTAGTACTAGTAGTAGTATTAGGAGTAAAAGTAATATCAGTAGTAATATTAATAGTACTACTAGTTGCAGCAGTAATAGCAGTTGTAGTAGTAGTAGTAGTAGTAGTATTAACATTTGCAGTAGTAGTAGTTTAAGTAGTAATGGCAGTTGGAGTAGTCATAGTAGTAGAAGTGGTAGTTGTAGTAGAAGTATCAGTAGTAGAAGTATAATTAGTGATAGAGGTATTAATAGCAATCAAATAAGTAGTAGTAGTAGTAGTAGCAGTAGTAGTAATACTGGAAATATTAGCATTAGTAGTCACAGTATTAGTAAGAGCATTACGTATTTAATAAAAAAATCATCATCTTCATGTGAACCCTTGCGTTGACCTTGGGTCACTCTGACCCGCATGCTTATGTGTATGTATCTAAACACACCCATTTGATCTCGGGTCACTCTGACCCGCATGCACATGTGTGTGTACATCCCCAAACCTCTCACTGACCGTGGGTCAAAATGACCCACGTGCATATGTGTATTTATCCCTCCCGCTGAACTCGGGTCACTCTGACCCGCATGCATATGTGTGTATATGTCCCAAACCCTCCCGCTGACCTCGGGTCAAAATGACCAAGTGTGTATATCCCCAACCCTCCCGTTGACCTCGGGTCAAAGTGACTTTGTGTATACATCACCAACCCTCCCATTGCCCTCAGGTCACTCTGACCCTGTGTATGTATCTCCAATTCTGCTGCTGTCCTCGGGTCAAAATGACCCAGTGTGTATAGCCTCAACCCTCCCACTGGCCTCGGGTCAAAATGACCCGCATGCATATGTGTATGTATCCCTCCCGTTGACCTCGGGTCACTCTGACCAGGTGTATGTATCTCCAAGCCTCCCGCTGTCCTCGGGTCACTCTGACCCGCATTCATATGTGTAGGTATATTTCGATTATATTTAAAGCCCTCTGAGACAAATTTGTAAGTTGTGATTTCGGGCTATACAAAATGAATTGCATTGAATTGAATTGAATATATATATATATATATATATATATATATATATATATCCCTCCCATTTCCATCAGGTCACTCTGACCCGCATGTGTATCCCTAACCCTCCTGCTGGCCTGGGTCACTCTGACTGGCATGCATGCAGATTTGAACTACAAAAGTTGCTGGAATTACAATCCAGGAAAAGCTAGAAAGCTAAATGATTTTATTGTCACAGTAATATAAAAAGTAGTAGTAACACTATAAGAAGCAGTAGTAATAGTAGTAAGAGATCTAGTAGTAGTAGTAGTAGTAGTAGTAATAGTAGTAATAGCAGTAGTAGTGGTCGTAGTAGTAATAGTAGTAATAGCAGTAGTAGTGGTCGTAGTAGTAGCATTTGCAGTAGTAGTAGTAGCTTTAGTGGTAATAGCAGTAGTATTAGTTGTATTAATCATGCTAATAGCTGTATTAGTACTACTATTTTTTTGTCGTAATAGTAATAGCAGCAGTAGTAGTAAAAGTGGCACAGCAGCAGTAGCAGTTGTAGTAGTAGCAGTTGAAATAACTATAGTATGAGTACAAGTAATAGTAGTCATCGCAGTAAGAGCAGTAATAGTTGTATTAGTAACAGTATTGGTAGTAGCAGTAATAGCTGTAGAAGTAGTAGTCACAGTTATAGCAGGAGGATAGGTAGAAGTAGTATTCATACTAATAGCTGCTGTAGTACTAGTAGTAGTATTGGGAGTAAAAGTAATATTAGTAGTAATATTAATAGAACTATTGGTTGCAGCAATAATGGCAGTAGCAGTCGTAGTTTAAGTAGTAATAGCAGTCGGAGTAGTCATAATAGTAGAAGTATCAGTAGTAGAAGTATTATTAGTCATAGAGGTATTAGTAGCATGCAAAGAAATAGTAGTAGTAGTAGTAGTAGTCGTAGTATCAGTAGTAGTAATACTAGAAATATTAGCATTAGTAGTCACGGTATTAGTAAGAGCATTACGTATTTAATAAAACAAATCCTCATTTGAGCTTGATGTTAATCCTCACATTGGCTCGGGTCACTCTGACCCCGCTTTTTTGCTTTCTCCGAGATGTCACCCTTCCCGTTGACCTCGGGACACTCTGACCCACATGCATATGTGTATGTATCTGAACCCGCCCGCTTTCCTCGGGCCAAAATGACCCGCTTGCATATGTGTGTATATATATCCCCAAGCCTCCCGTTTTTCCTCGGGCCACTCTGACCCTGTGTATGTATCTCGAAGCCTCCCTATTATCTCGGGTCACAATGACTCTGTGTATGTATCTCCAAGACTCCCGCTTTCCTCGGGTCAAAATGACCCAGTGTGTATATCCCCAACCCTCCCGTATACATCCCCAACCCTCCCGTTTGCCTCGGGTCACTCTGACCCTGCGTATGTATCTCCAAGCCTCCTGCTTCCCTCGTGTCTAAATGACCCAGTGTGTATATCCCCAACCCTCCCGTATACATCCCCAACCCTCCCGTTTGCCTCGGGTCACTCTGACCCTGCGTATGTATCTCCAAGCCTCCTGCTTCCCTCGTGTCTAAATGACCCAGTGTGTATATCCCCAACCCTCCCGCTGTCCTCACTCTGACCCTGTGTATGTATCTCCAAGCAGTAGTCGTGGCAGCAGTAGTAGAAATGGCATCAGCAGTAGCAATAGTAGTAGTAGTAATAGTAGTTGAAATAACAGTAGTATGAGTAGAAGTAGTAGTAGTCATCGCAGTAATAGCAGTAGTAGTTGTTGTAGTAATAGTAGTATTTGTAGTAGCAGTAATAGCAGTAGTAATAGAAGTAGTAGTCACAGTAATATTAATAGTAGTCATACTAATAGATGTTGTAGTAGTAGTAGTATTATTGGTATTAATAGTAATAGTAGGTTAATAGTAATATTAATAATAGTATTGGTTGGAGCAGTAGTAGTAGTAGTCAGTTTTAGTAAGACCATTAAGTATTTAATAAAAAGAATCCTCATTTGAGCTTCATGTTAAGATACAGTTAATCCATGGGGCTTTTATTTGAAAGGGAAGACAGGCAGACAGACAGACAGACAGACAGACAGACAGACAGGAGGTGTTACAATGCCTTTGACTGAATATCTCCAAGTCGTTACTGAATGTAATGTAATGTAATTTGTGTATGTGTGTGCGTGTGTCAGTGTCTTGTGTGTGTAATTAGCTCATATCAATCACCTGTGTGCCTGCCAATATCAAAGGTTGCCATAGTTATGTAACTTCAAAGAGACTACTGTTCCATAAGCTTAACATTACATTTCATTTAGCAGACGCTTTTGTCCAAAGCGATTTACAATAAGTGCATTCAACCAACCAAGTTCAAACCCAGAACAACAAGAATCAAGAAAGTACAATTTCCTCAAGAAAGCCAAACTACCAAGTGTTATAAGTAAGTGCCATTTAAGTGCTACTAAAGTACTACGATATATATATATATATATATATATATATATATATATATATATACAAATACATATTATTTATTATTTTCTTTTTACTCCAGGTATAGACGGAAGAAATGTGTTTTTAGTTTGTGGCGGAAGATGTAGAGACTTTCTGCTGTCCTGATGTCATTGGGGAGCTCATTCCACCATTTAGGAGCCAGCACAGCGAACAGTCATGATTTTGTTGAGTGTTTAGCTCGTAGTGACGGAGCTACAAGCCGCTTGGCAGATGGGGTGTAAGGTTTGACCATGTCCTGGATGTAGACTGAACCCGATATGTTCGCAGCATTGTACGCAAGTACCAATGTTTTGAAACGGATGCGGGCAGCCAACGGTAACCAGTGAAGGGATCGGAGGAGCGGAGTAGTGTGGGTGAATTTAGGCAGGTTAAAGACCAGTCGAGCTGCTGCATTCTGGATGAGCGGCAGAGGTCGGATGGCAAAATAAAAATATTTTTTTCACAAGATTCTGAAGCTCCTCTCCACTCTGGTGATGACATCACACACTCTGAGCTGCGCAATACACACCCATTAAAAAGTCAGAAAAGGTCTGAAAAAACATAAACAAAAAGTTTCAAAAAATTTGAAGTTCTCCATCGAGATCCCATTCAAAAATAAAATCATAAAATGCTTAATATTTCAAAATTTTTAGAAGTTAGAAACAAGAAAAGTCATAGAACCCCTTTCCTGAAAGAGCTGAACATTTTGCTAGCTGAACGTTTTCCGTCGGTGAAAGTATGCAGGATGAGATAAAGTTAGAAAAACGTATGGAAGAAATATGATATGAAGAAGTTCAATAAAGATTTGAAGAACAATTGTTGTTGGAATGCTTAACAGCAGCTTAACAAGCCCACAGGA
Organism: Ophiodon elongatus; assembly: GCA_016806645.1. Classification (NCBI taxonomy): domain Eukaryota; kingdom Metazoa; phylum Chordata; class Actinopteri; order Perciformes; family Hexagrammidae; genus Ophiodon; species Ophiodon elongatus. The sequence continues at coordinate 48,160 of JACSYO010000296.1, read as the reverse complement.
GTATAGTCGGTGTGCTGTACACAAGGCATTAAAGCCTTGTCGTGCCACAGCCACACTGAATTAAAGATTTGAAGGACTATAGTTAACAGCATTCCAACAACTAGAAAATGCATTTCCTGCTGAAAATGCGTTGGAATGCTGAAAGCTAAAAGCTTGAAGCTGAAATATTTGAAAAACTAAAAAATAGCTGAAAATAGCTGAATGCTTAACAGCATTCCAACAATAATACAAAGAAGTTGAATAAAGATGTGAAGAACAAGGCACAGGATTATAGTCAGTGTGCTGCGCACTATGCTTTACACCCTTGTTTCGCTACAGCCACACTGAATAAATAGCTCCAACAGTTATGTTTAAGTAAATATCGTAAAATACTTAGTTAGGTTTAAGTAAAAATTGTAAAATACTTAATTAGGTTGAGGTAAAGATCGTAAAATACTGAATCAACACTGACTTCTCAGTTCACATGAGGAACGAACATCGGCCTCCTGAAGGAAAGACCTCACTTCACTGACTAACAACTCACATCACTACCGAGTGATTATAGAGTTGCCCAGAATGGACAAACCAAATTTTAAAGATTTGTTCATTCTTGATGCAACGTCCTGTACACAAGAGTGCATCCAAAAAGTGACATATTCCATCTCATACTGACTTAATATAATCTAAACGTAACCACTGTGGTGCTGAGTTCAGAGCAGAGATGTCAGTCAGCAAACAGGAAGTGGAACATTGGTCACCTGACCAATCAGCGGCAGCGTGTCACGATGACCTCACAGCCCGGAGGTCGAGGTCAGAGGAAGTTCCTGTTGAGGAAACTGGTGTTTTTTTCACTTTCCAACATCTCAGTGTGTTTTTAATAAAGAAGTAAATCTCTAAACCTGAAAGCTGCAGGGTCCTTATTATAATCTATTTCATGTTTTGAATTTAGAATGTAGAAAGATCATTTTATCTGCAGCATCTAAACATTGAACACGAGTACAGAACTGAAATCAGTTATTTTGTGTTTGATAGAAATCTCTGAATGTCCAGAAATCAGACACGGAAAAACATGTATTTTTTAATAGTCTGTCATGACGTCAAAGCAGCTGTCAGACCAGACTTCATTAACACTTTGAGCTTATTTAACAAACTGTTTTATCACCAAGAAGTACTCTGAAAAAGTATAAATACCACTAAAAGTATTCCGTCACAAGAAAAAGTCTTCTGAAATGAGCCTTTCTGCATAATGAGTACTTCTGTTTGTTGTACTTAAAGTATCTTTTGATGCTAATCTTTTTATACTTGTACAATTTTGTTAGCAGGACTTGTACTTGTATTGTAAGAAGTACTCAGATTTCAGACTGTTGAGATCCAGTAAACTAGCTGTTGTTAATCTTTAATGTAGGTAAGTAATTGGTCACTCTGGTGGTTTGGGTCGAGGTCACCGACACACACACACACTTCCCTAATCTGTGTGAGTGTGTGTGTGTGTGTGTGTGTCAGTGAAGGAAGTATTCAAATACATGAGTAAAACAACTAGTACCACACAGTAAACATACCCAGTAATAGTACTGATACCACACTATGAAAATACTCTGTTATAATAAAAGTACTAATACCACAACAGTAAAAATACTCTGTTACAGTAAAAGTACAAATACCACACTGTGAAAATACTAACATAATCACTAATACATTACAGTATTTATATTCTTAGATCTGGAACGAACAAATGTTTTTACATGAAAAAAAAGACTTCAACCATCGAGATCGACTCATCAGTTCAGCTGTACTTGTACATTTTCATTATGTTTTATGTACAAAAATCTTAAACTGTAAAGTAGCTGTTAAATAAATGTAGAGAAGAAAAAAGTACAATAATTCCCGTCTCCTTTTCTAGAAACATTTATGATGATTTCACAAAATTAACAAAAACGTTTTCACATTGTTAAGTTAGAACAAAGTATTTACAATGAAGTAAAACAAAATGTTTGATCATCTTTCATTGTATTTTGTTTTGTCATTGACAGCAGAAAATACGTAGAAATACTCCAAAAATCATTATGCAGAATGGCTCATTTCACAGTGTCGTTAGTTAGTTATTATAAAATATTATATTATTCTGTTATCACTAATTTATGCATTTATGAGCATTTTTAGATACTTTGAGTACTACTGGGTAGATTAGTAGTAGGATAGTATAAACACATATTTTGATGTGTTAATAGTAACTTAAAGTGTCAAATGGAGTAGGGTAAAAGCATACAATAAAGAAAATACAATATTACAGTACAATAATTAAATATAATATTTGTCTCTGAGATGGAGTAGAAGTAGAAAGTAGCCTAAAATGGAAATGCTGAGTGAGTGTGTGTGTGTGTGTGTGTGTGTGTGTGTGTGTGTGTGTGTGTGTGTGTGTGTGTGTGTGTGTGTGTGAGTAAAAAGGGGAAGCAGTGTGTGTATATAAACTGATATTGAAGTCGAACTCATTATCGTCTGATTTGATCAGATACTTGACGGACGAACTTCATCTGAGCGGTGAGACACACACACACACACACACACACACACACACAGGCACGCACGCACACACACACACACTTATTGTTTTCACAATTTCAACTGTGAATTAGAAGATTAACGCGTCCACTTTTAAAGTCTATATATTTATTTTCAGCTGCACATTTGACTTTAGTTATAATTTACTACTACACAAAGTATTTAACATATCTTCCAAAGGGCAAAGGTGGAAGATATATGTAAGAGTACTCTGTTGCAAGGTGAAGTCCTGCATTAAAAATGTATGCTTAATTATTAAGTAAAAGTTTAAAAGTGTTTGCATCAAAATATACTTAAAGTACCAAAAGTAAAAGAGTTTTTTTTGTGCAGAATAATAATTATCTTATTATTGTCCAATAAGTATTGATGCATTAATGTTTTTATCACTTCAATGTTGCAGCTGGTAAATGTGCAGCTTATTTTAATGACTTTATATACTGCTGGTAGTTTAATCTGTAATAACACAACAAGTCGTTCATAACTAATAATCAACACTGTCAGATATTGTAGTGTAGTATTACTTACTTTTTATACTTTATATTAACGATATTTTTCATGTTACTAAATTATTAAAATGTGTCATTTTTGCTGACGATACAAACTTATTTTGCTCAGGAAAACGTTTGAAGGAACTTTTGTTTACTATTGAAAGGGAGCTGGAAATGATCAAATCTTGGTTTGATGTTAATACATTATCTCTTAATATAAAGAAAACAAAATTCATGGTTTTTGTAAATCCAAAATAATTTGATGGGGATATTGAATTAAAAATCAGTGAAGATAAAATTGAAAGACTTTTTGAGACAAAATTCCTCGGGGTTGTGATCGGTCAAATAGTAACATGGAGACAACATATTGATTATATTAATGGTAAAATGTCAAAGTCAATAGCAATACTGTATAAATGTAGAGATGTACTAACTTTTAAGGCCTTGCACATCATTTATTGCTCACTTATATTTCCTTATATATCTTATTGTGTGGAGGTGTGGGGGTCAACCCATAAAACATTCATAAATCTTGTTAATATTCTTTTGTGTGTTTTCATTGATTCTTTTTTTCTCTTTCTGTCCAGTGACTTCAGTGAAAGCTTTGACTTTCTTCGACCATCATGTCTCATCGAAACAACCAATCAAAAAACTACAGGGGGCGCTACACCAAGCCGGTACTGCAAACATTACAATTTACTTTGAATTAAAGTATGTAGTTGAGGTGTAACTTATTTTCTAGGCCATCATCAAGTACTCTTTGATTGTGTGTGTCAGCTTACTCCTAAATCATCTTGTTATGTAAATGTGGGATCGGGAGTTGATGGACTACAACATGACAATGCTCTTGCATGTATCCAAAACTCTCTGATTCTTTTTTTATTCATTTAATATTTTTCTTAATGATCTTCAGGTGCCAACCTCTAACCTTGATGTTGAAGATGATGGTTTTCCAGAGTTTGAGGCTTTTGCGGATGATCCCACACCCAGAGGATTTGCACCTCCAGGCAGTGAGATCCGTTTAATGTATATGTTTCTTTCTGATCTGATCTATAATCAGTAATATAAAAACATGTTGTACTCTCCCTTTATTCTTCGCTCTCAGCATCTCTGTCGGTGGAGAATGTTGACATGCTTCAGGAGAAAAACAAACCGTACCATTTCACGAGCGAGTACAACATCGAAAACCTGGTGGTCCGTCGCGGTCAGGAGTTCGTGATGCAGGTCACCTTCAACCGCTCGCTGACGGAGTACGACGACTTCCAGGTCGAGTTCCTGATTGGTGAGTTTGAGCTGATTCGTATTCTGAGGTAGGGATAGGATAGGGTTCAGGGTCGAGTTAGGGATCGTGATCAGGAAAAGGCTTGTGATAGGAATCTGGATAAGGCTCTGGATGGGGTTTGGGATAAAGCTCGGGATCGTGATCAGGATAAGGCTGTTTCACGCTCAGATACAGGTGGGCGTGGTTTCTGTTCGCAGCTCGGCATACCTGAGACCAGCAGTTAAACTGCTCCCTCGTTAACCAATTAGCTGATGAAAAGACGTTTGTTAACAGTTACCCACTAAACAATTAGACGACTGTGAGCTCATTAGGCAGCTTCACATTCGTTTGGCTGGCTAATTAGTACACACACTCCCTATGGCTTTGTGACTCGAATACACATCGGGATCATCTCAGTTATCGCTGCAACACACACACACACACACACACACACACACACACACACAGACAGATGCTGTCAGACAGATGTTCACAGCTCAATCAAATTATCTCAAATACGAAATGTTTCAAATTGAAGAAATGTCCATTATAATCGTTTTTAATGTTTACATTTTTTTATTCCACTTATTTTCTTGAAAGAATATAATTTTCCTTGTCTCCACTACTCCTCTCGACGCCTCTCCTCTCTATGTTTCTTCTTCTCTTCTGTCTTCTCCTCTCCTTGTTTCCAATCTCTCCTCTCCTTGTCTCCTCTCCTCTCCTCAACTCGTTTCCTCTCCTCTCCTCTTCTGTCTTCTCCACTCCATATCTCATCTCTTCTTCTCTCCTTGTAGCCTCTCCTCATTGCCTCTCCTCTCCATGTTCCCTCTCTTCTCCTCTTCTTTCTTCTCCTCTCCTTGTCTCCTCTCATCTCCCCTCCTCTCCTTGTCTCCTCTCCTTTCCTTGCTTCCTCCCCTCTCATCTTCTTTCTTCGCCCCTCATTTGCACCTCTCCTCTCCATGTTTCCTCTCCTCTTCTTTCTTCTCCTCTCCTTGTCTCCTCTCATGTCCTCTCCACTCCTTCTATCCTCTCCCCTCCTTACCTCCTCTCCTGTCCATGTTTCCTCTCCTCTTCTGTCTTCTCCTCTCCTTGTCTCCTCTCCTCTCCTTGCTTCATCTCCTCTTCTTGTCTCCTCTCCTCTCCTTGCATCTTCTCCTCTCGCCGTCATTAATCCTCTTCCTCCTCCATCTTCCTCCTCCTCTAGGTACTAACCCTTCAGCCAATAAGGGCTCCAAGGTGGCAGTGACCTTCGGTACCCGTAGTGGTGGTCCGTGGTCAGGTCGGATTCTGGAACATCTGGGTGAGTCTGTGATTTTGGGCATCACGCCGACGGCCAACGCCATCGTGGGGAAGTTTCATACGTACGTGGCCATCGTGGCGGGCAGCGGCATGCAGCGAACCAAGAGGAACACCAGCACCGACTTGTACCTGCTGTTCAACGCCTGGTGTCAAGGTACGAATGCCCCCACTGCCCCCTAGTGGAGGTTCCTGTCATATAAAGATCTTAAGATCACAAGTTTAGTCCTGTGGTTCTACGAAAACTTTCAGAAAAGTAGTTTTTATGGCGTTTCAATAGTTAAACGCTTGTTTTAAAGTAGATTCACTTTCCTGTGAATTCTGTTTGAACACGTTTTGTGTAATACGTAAAAAATGTTGCCAGTGTCATTGAATTTAATACGTTTAATTCAGAATTTCGAGGTCCCCAATTGTCGTTCACCAGGAGAGTGAAGACATTTAATGATGTTTAAAGAACTTGTGTTAATGGAGAGTTTAAGTTTCTTTTATTTGAATGCTGATTTTAATGTGGATTCAATTAGTTGAGAAAAGAGGTTTAGTGCCATGCAGTTAAGGGAAATAGTAAAAGTTTCATGTCACATAAAGTTTCCAAAATTTTGGTTTTAATGAGAAGTTTTCAGACAGTATTGAGTATTGAATAGTGTTGGTGTGTCTCTCTATGCAGAGGACGCTGTGTATCTTCATAACGATGAAGAGCGGAGAGAGTACGTCCTGAACGACTATGGTGTGATCTATCAGGGTTCACTCGGATCTGTGGTTAACCGCGAATGGATTTATGGACAGGTACACACACACAAACACAAATCATAACAAATCACAAAGGATGAACTTAAGGTCAACGTGTTTTCTCTCCTGCAGTTTGAGCACGGCGTTTTGGACGCCTGCATTTACATCTTGGATGCGTCCCAGATGCCAATCTATGACCGAGGCAACGTCATCAAAATAGTCCGGAAGGGATCGGCCATGGTGAGAATACAGAGTTACACAGTGAAAAGGATGGGTTCTTAGAATAACTTGTTTCAGACATTCGTCATCATCCAGAGAATGAATCCCGTTGACGTTGATGATTCCCTGAGTCTTCATCTTGCACCACCAACAGGTCAAACTTTAAACAAGTCCGGACAAGATCCCTCTATATTCCTGCTAGTCACAGCTGTACTTTAAATATTAAAGCTTATATTATCATGCTAATATACCAACTCGTCTTCCTATACTAATATGTACATTTCCAAAATCTAAAAAAGGGAAATTTGTCTTGTTCTGGTGTGTAGTGTAACATTGCAGTCTCAGTCTGACTGACCTTTGACCTGCCTCTTTGCTCAGATTAACTCTAATGACGATAACGGAGTGTTAGTTGGGAACTGGGGTGATGACTTCTCAATGGGCCAGTCCCCTTCATCTTGGACAGGCAGCGTCAAGATCCTGTTGCAGTACGCCAGCACCGGAGTCCCCGTCAACTTCGCACAGTGCTGGGTGTATGCCGGAGTCTTCAACACCTGTAATTACTTTTAAAATGCTGGTGTCATGTCAACACTTTCATAAAACTACAAACTTAGATGGACTGATAAACAGACTTACCGGACACAGGTGTTGTTTTGCACAAAAAAAAACACAAGACAACCATAAAGAAACACGTACAAAGACACACAAAACGACCACAAAGACACAACGTGACTACAAATGGACACAAACAACTACAAAGAGGCTGGTCCTATGTTTTTGTGTAAAATATTAATCTGAAAAGTAACTACAGCTGTGAAATAAATGGGGCGACAAGTAGAATATAAGCATAAAATGAAGGCAAATTATGTTAACATTTTTCTTATGTACAGTAATTGAGTAAATGTAAATACTTCCTTCCTCTGTAATTTCGTAAGAAGCTTGATGCTTCAACATTATTTTTTATTAGATTTAAAGGGAGCGGAGGTGTGAGTGAGTTTTTGGGGGGCCAGAAAATGATATACCAGAGTGAACAATGTTAAATAAGTTGTTAATATGAAATATTTTATGTCAATAATTTTAATATTTCATATCTCTGCAGTCCTACGCGCCATCGGCATCCCGGCAAGGGTCGTGACCAACTTTAATTCAGCTCACGACAACACGGGCAACCTGAAGACCGACCTCATCTTTAAGATGGATGGCACGACGGATGACGACAACACCAAGGACTCCATCTGGTTGGTCCAAATGCCTGTCAGTCATGCCTGTTGCTAGGAGACCGCAGGACCAGAAACTAGTAGAGTACCTCAAATTCGTTCAACTAAACTATTACAAAGATACATAAAATGAAGACAAAGTGACTACAAAGAGACACAAAAGGTCTACAAAGTGACTATAGAAAGACACAAAGTAACTACAAAAAGACACAAAGAGACTAGTCCATAAAAGTTTAGTCCATTATGAGTTTCTTTAGCTGCCCTGTTCAGATTTTACAAAGTTATGAGTTAAACCAGAAAGAAAACCAACCAGCTCATCGTAGAGATAAACAAGCTCACTAGTACTTCAAATTTGTACTGAGATACAGTACTTGAGTTGATGTACTTTCCACCACTGGAGAGATCACATATGTTGGTAGATTCTTCAGATTGTCCAAATACTGCAGCATCTGAGTATTTTTTAGGATTTTAAACTGTGTAAGATTATGTTTTGGTTGGGAATGTAAAAAAAATGAAAGTACTACAACTTGGGTAATACTTTTTTGTTTGTCTAACTATACCATCCATCCATTATCCTCCGCTTATCCGGGGTCGGGTCGCGGTGGCAGCAGGCCTAGCAGGCCGACCCAGGCTTCCCTCTCACCCGCAACACGTTCCAGCTCGTTCTGGGGGATCCCGAGGCGTTCCCAGGCCAGCTGGGAGATATAATCCCTCCAGCGTGTCCTGGGTCTTCCCCGGGGCCTCCTACCAGTTGGGCGTGCCTGGAAAACCTCTAACGGGAGGCGTCCAGGAGGCATCCTGATCAGATGCCCGAACCACCTCAGCTGACTCCTTTCGATACGAAGGAGTAGCACCTCAACTCCAAGTTCCCTCCGGATGTCCGAGCTCCTTACCCTATCTCTAAGGCTGAGCCCTACAGAGGAAACTCATCTCCTTACCCTATCACTAAGGCTGAGCCCTACCGACCCTACGGAGAAAACTCATTTCGGCCGCTTGTATCCGAGACCTCGTTCTTTCGGTCACGATCCAGAGTTCGTGACCATAGGTGAGGGTCGGAACGTAGACCGCCCAGTAAATTGAGAGCTTTGCCTTCCGGCTCAGCTCCTCTTCACCAAGACGGTCCGGTGCAGCGCCTGTTTTACTGCTGCAGCCGCACCGATCCGCCGGTCGATCTCCCGCTCCATCTTACCCTCACTCGTGAACAAGACCCCGAGATACTTGAACTCCTTCGCTTGCGGTAGGCACTGCGTCCCCACCCGGAGGGAGCAATCCACCGGTTTCCGGCAGAGCACCATGGCCTCGGATTTGGATGTGCTTACCCTCATCCCCGCCGCGTCACACTCGGCTGCAAATCGCCCCAGTGAATGCTGGAGGTCATGGTCCGAAGAGGCCAACAGGACCACATCATCTGCGAACAGCAGAGGCGATCCCGAGACCCCCGAACCCGACGTTCTCCTCCCCCCGGCTACGCCTAGATATCCTGTCCATGAAAGTCATGAACAGGACCGGTGATGAAGGGCAGCCCTGGCGGAGGCCAACACCCACCGGGAACGCGTCTGACTTATTGCCGAGAATACGAACACAGCTCCTACTGCAGTCGTACAGAGATCAGATGGCCCGTTGTAACGGGTCCGGCACCCCATACTCCCGCAGCACCCCCCACAAAAAACCCCGACGGACCCGGTCGAAGGCCTTCTCCAAGTCCACAAAACACATGTAGACTGGTTGGGCAAACTCCCAGAGCCCCTCCAGTAGTCTTGCGAGGGTAAAGAGCTGGTCCACTGTTCCACGACCGGGACGGAATCCGCACTGCTCCTCTTGAATCCGAGGTTCGACAATCGGTCGGAGCCTCCTTTCCAGCACCCTGGCATACACTTTCCGCGGGAGGCTGAGTAGTGTGATACCCCGATAATTCGAGCACACTCTCCGGTCCCCCTTTTTGAAAATGGGAACCACCACCCCAGTCTGCCAGTCCATGGGCACAGTGCCCATGGACTGGACTGTCTAACTATACACGTGTACAAAAACGGTGTACTAACAGTACTTCTCTGTAGGAACTACCACTGCTGGAATGAGGTGTGGCTCACTCGCCAGGACCTGCCGGCCGGCTTCGAGGGATGGCAGGTGGTGGACTCCACGCCTCAGGAGACCAGCGACGGTAGGACAGACAGATCAACAGAAAGGTGGACAGACAGGTGGACAGACAGGTGGACAAAAAAAACCTTGAGCCCGTCGCAATTTAATTGGGAATTATGTCCCTCATCACGAGAGAATATAAGTGATGTTAAAAGTCATATTAAAACAGCATGGCCTGGGCTACAAGAATATATATGCCAGTTGTACAAGCTCCAAACAACTCAAACACAAACTACATGAATGACCAAATATTAGTATTAATATTAATATTTCGCAAAAGCGTTCACCACTCGCGAGGTTTGTGATTCGTGAGCTAGTTAGCTTTGTGCTAAAAACAAACACGGTAGCTCTCTAGAACGAATACATTCCACATATTCACAAGATATCCATCTCTCTACCACACAGCATCAGTGAGATATCAGCCAAAGAAGTCAAGAATAAAAACATTATTTTGCAAGCGATTGTTGAAATATTTCACTTACTTTAGATGATAAGCGGCTAAATTTAATTTAATTTTATAGGCTCTAACGATTCAAAGGAGGTATCTTTACCAGAAATCGACCAATCCGTTGCTGAGTTATCGCCGTGCGTATCCATAAGCAGCTGGCGCGGAGAAAATCTCTATTACGCACCTGGTTATTTTTTGAATGGGAATATATAGGTCTGGTTGAATGTTCCAAAAAAAGCCCAAAACTGCTTTATTTGGATGTATTGAGTGATATACAAGTGAAATATATAGTTTGGTACATGACAAAATTCAACTGGCATATATTGTGCCAAATGGCCATTGTGGAGACCTCACCTGAACTGTCTGTACTAAAAAGTCAAACTTTGCATAGAGAATGTTCACATATTGTGCTATTATTTGGTAGAGGTTTAAAACTTGCAGCTGCATCATTCCAAAGGGATAATCATCCTGAAAGTGCTTTTTTTATTTAGGCAAACCTGAATTTTTTCATCTTTGCTGTGATCAATCTTCATTTACTTTTAACCAGTTACATATATACTGATATTTACACATCTGAACAAATCTCACAAGTGTTCCCATTATCATAACACCAAATATTGTTCAAATAGACCTAGTGGTTGCAGAGATATACTCTCTTTAGTATGGGTATGCAATTTTCGAGCGGAGGCCTAAAAAATAGGTTTGTGTTTAAAGTGATAAACATGGTGTTTGTCTTTGCAGGATATTTACGCTGCGGTCCAGCTTCAGTCAAAGCCATCAAGGAAGGTCTGCTGTGTCACCCGTACGACGCCGGGTTTGTCTTCGCTGAGGTCAGTTCCAATATGTCTTTCGGAACAAGTACTTTTACTTGAGTAAAAGAAGTAATACAACATGGTTACATGTAAAAGTCTTAAAAGAAGTATTAATATCAGAATAATAAATGCATTAATGTGTCTCTCTGAAGGGGATTTTAAAACAAATTGATTGGAGTCGAAATTGATTAATTGAGTATTTGATTAATTGATTGATGAGATTCTTTTTATTAAATATAAATAAATATATATTTAGAAAAATGTATCCAGCCTCTCAGATGAGATTATGGGGAATTATTTTTGTTTTCCTGCACATGAAAAGTTTAATTAATAAGAATAATGTGCCAGTTTTGTGTTCATTTCATTTTATTACATATATACATATAAATGTTATTTCATTTCATATTTCACATAATATCTAATATCTAATACTATTCTTGATACTGAAAAGGGAAAAGGAATGTGATATAACAAAAACACTTTATTGTTCTAATAATAATTATAAAAATAATAATAATAATAATTAGTAGTAGTAGTCATAGTAGTAGTGCTATGATTAATATGATTAATATTGTGATCATTATTGTTATCATAATTAGATGTATTATGAATAATAATATTATCATTCGGGTTTTATTTCTTTTTTTTCTTTTTATTATTATTATTATTATTATTATTATTATTATCTGGTTGAAATAATGAACTCAGCCGATTTATATCCTGTTTTAAATTGAAGTTTAAATGTTAATATTTAACTTCTCGTCAGGTGAACAGTGACATCGTCTTCCATAAACGGGATCGCTATGGGACTCTGACGCCCTACAGGGTGGAGACGGATCTGATTGGTTTGGCCGTTTACACCAAGGCTTTGGGCGCCAACTGGGCCGTTAACGTCACACACAACTACAAGTACCCTGAAGGTAACACACACACACACACACACACACACACAAACACACACACAACTAAAAGTTTTAAGTAGAAATAAATTATTCTGTCCTTGTGTCCTCTCCTCTCCTCGTTTCCTCTCCTTGTCTCTTGTCCTCTTTGTGTTTCCTCTCCTCTCCTCCTCTCCTCTTCTGCTCTCCTTTCATTATCTGGTCTCCTTCTTTCTTCTTGTTCTTTCCCCTTTCCTGGTCTCCTATCCTCTTCTTGTCTCCTCTCCTTGTCCTCACATCTCTTTATCTCCATTCCTCTTCTTGTTTCCTCTCCTTGTCTCCTGTCCTTGTGTCCTATTCTCTTCATGTTTCCTCTCCTTGTGTACTCTCATCTCATGAGTTTCCGCTCCTCTCTTTGTATACTCTCCTTGTTTCCTCTCTTGGTCCCCTATCCTCGCCTCCTCTCGTCTCCTTGTGTCCTCTCCTCTCCTTGTTTCCTCTCCTCTCTAAATATAAGTACTTAATACAGTCTACAGTGGACTGATTTGTGTCATTAGGTAGCACTCAGGACAGTATGACCATGTCCCGGGCCGAAGAATACGGCTGTGAGAGGGATCATTCTGAGATACCTGAGAACCCGCTGATCGTTACCGTCTACACTGAGCAGGTAACTCACCTGTCTTCACGCCTGTCTCCACACCTGTCTCTACGTCTATCACAAAGTATTAAACATGTAATCTAAAGTGCATGAGTTGAAGAAGTAAGTAAAAGTAATACTACAGCATAGTAATACTCATGTTACGTCATTATTTATTAGTTGGTTAATAATCTGAATCTGTAAAGTTTAACTTGAGTTATCAGATAAAGGTAGCGCAGTAAAAAGTACATAGTAGCAGTATTTAGTGGCAGGAAATGGAGATACAAGTACCTCAAAAAGGTACTTTATGAATTACTTTATTAAGGTCACAGTTCATTATCATCACCAGTCCTTCCAACAATAAAGGAAAGGAACAAAACAAACGCAGTACATTTACTCTAGTACCTCCGTATGAATCCAGATACTTGTACTTGTACTCTCTCCAGGTCCTTAAGGGCCAGGACGTGAGCCTGCAGGTGAACTTCACCAACCGGGGAGACACCGTCAGGACCATCAAAGCTCACCTGGAAGGGTCCGTCGTCTTCTACACCGGAGTCATCTCCAACCACTTCAAAGAACACAACTTCACTGTCACCGTGCCGGCCAATCAGAGTGAGTCATGTGACGAAGTCATGTGTGTGTGTGACTTTAAGGAGAAGCTCCGTGACAACCTTTGTGTGTGTGTGTGTGTGTGTGTGTGTGTGTGTGTGTGTGTGTGTGTGTGTGTGTGTGTGTGTTGCAGCGATAACTGAGATGATCCCGATCCCGGCTCAGGAGTACACGCCTCACCTGGGCTCTCAGGTCAGCCTCCACTTCATTGTGACGGGAAACTCTGGTGACGAATCAGTGACCGGTTTCAAGGTGCTCAACCTGCAGACACCAAGGCTCACCTTGACGGTAAAACACACACACACACACACACACACACACACACACACACACACACACACACACACACACACAGACACACAAACATGAATATAGATTAATTAATATTACAATATATTGTTTCATAATGTCAAAAAGTACAATAATTGTCCTTCTCCTCCTCTTACTTCTTCTTCTTCTTCTTCTTCTTCTTCTCCTCCTCCTCCTCCTCCTCCACCTCCTCCTCCTCCTCCTCTAGGTGAGTGGTTATTCTCGGGTGCGGCACATGATGTATCTGACCGTTTCCTTCACCAACCCCTTCAAATTCTATCTGAATAACGTGTACATGGCGATGGAGGGACCTGGAATGATGAGCTACAGGACGCGCTATTACAAGTGAGCACACACACCTGAGGTCACCTGGAGCCTGACGTTTGGCTCGTGTGTGTTCACACCTGTGTGTGTTTGTGTTCAAGGTCCATTGAGCCTCAGGGTTCGGTCTCCTGGACGGAAGCGTTCAAACCTCGGCTGACAGGGACCCGCGCCCTGCTTGTGGTGATGGACTGCACCCACCTGCGTCAGGTGACTTAACAACTTCCTCTGAATATTTTATTATATTATATTATATTATATCTGAGAAACCTGAAGTCCAAGTTGGAGTTTTTGACACGTAACTTGTGTACTTCAGTGACGGCACTTCTGTAGTTATTGTAACCCAAACAACCATCTTTTTCACCATCTCTTAAACCTAACTAAGTATTTCATCATCTTTTATTTAACCTAACTAAGTATTTCATCATCTTTTCTTAAACCTTAACTGCTCCTCCTGAATTCAAGGTTCGACAATCGCTCGGAGCTCCTTTCCAGCACCCTGGTAATAAGCTTCCCCGGGAGCCTGAGTAGTGTGAGCCCCGATAATTCAAGCACACTCTCCGGTCAACCCCTTTAGGAAAATGGGAACCCCCAGCCCAGTCTGCCAGCAAAGCCCAACAATTTCCAGTGCCACCCCCGGCGCCTTGCCACCAAGGAGCTTTTTGACTACCTTAACGCCTTATGTTCAACATGGTGTTCGTTATGGGCAAACCGTGGCTAGCACAGAAGTCCAACAGGAGACACCTCTCGTGTTCAGATCAGGCAAGCCGTTCCTCCCAATCACCCCCCGCCAGGTTTCTCTGTCATTGCCCACGTGAGCGTTGAAGTCTCCCAGGAGAACTATGGAGTCGGCAGGAGGCCTTTCCAGGACCTCCCACTCGCTCCAAGAAGGCCGATACTCCGAACTGCTGTTTGGTGCATAGGCACAAACACCAGTCAGAGCCTTACTCCTGCAACCCGCAGGTTTTATAGCCCCCCCCACCAGGCGCAGGGAGGCGACCCTCTGGTTCTCCGGGGATAACTCCAACACGGCGGCGCTCAGCCGGGGGCTCGTCAGTATCCCCACTCCCGCCCGGCGCCTCTCACCCTGGGCCAGAAAAGGACAAAGTCCAACCCTTCTCCAGGAGCTTGGTTCCAGAGCCAGTCTTGTGCATGGAGGTGAGGCCAACTATATCTAGCTGGTACCGCTCCACCTCCTGCACCAGCTCCACTATATCTAGCTGGTACCGCTCCACCTCCTGCACCAGCTCCACTATATCTAGCTGGTACCGCTCCACCTCCTGCACCAGCTCCACTATATCTAGCTGGTACCACTCCACCTCCTGCACCAGCTCCTCTATATCTAGCTGGTACCGCTCCATCTCCTGCACCAGCTCCACTATATCTAGCTGGTACCACTCCACCTCCTGCACCAGCTCCTCTATATCTAGCTGGTACCGCTCCATCTCCTGCACCAGCTCCACTATATCTAGCTGGTACCGCTCCACCTCCTGCACCAGCTCCACTATATCTAGCTGGTACCGCTCCATCTCCTGCACCAGCTCCACTATATCTAGCTGGTACCGCTCCACCTCCTGCACCAGCTCCGGCTCTTTCCCCGCTAGCGAGGTGACGTTCCACGTCCCTAGAGCTAGTCTATGCTGCCGGTGATCGGCTCGCCCAGGCCCCCTGCCGGCCCGCCGCCCGGTCCACATAGCACCCGACCCCGATGCTTATCCCTGCGGGTGGTGGGTCCACAGGGTGGCTGCTCCATGATGTTTCTTTGCGCTGAGCCCCATGGGCGAAGGCCCGGCCACCAGACGCTCTCCGGCGAGCTCCCCTCCTTGCTCCGGGAGGGTTCCCCGGTTATCCTGGTCCGGGCGAGGTGGCTGAGGACCGTGGGCTGCTGTTCAACTGGGTTTTTTTAACCACTCTTATTCTGGGCTCTCCCCTGAGACCTGTTTGCCTTTGGAGACCCTACCAGGGGCCCCGGACCACATCTCCGAGCCACTCAAACTGAGCCACTCAAACTCCTCCACCACGTTAAGGTGGCAATTCACGGAGGAGAACCTAACTAAGTATTTCACCATCTTTTATTAAACCTGACTAAGTATTTCACCATCTTTTATTAAACCAAACTGATTAGTTTTGTTTCCTTAACCTGAGTTTGAAACTTGTTCATTTGTTTGTTTCGTTCATTCAACATTTTAATTCTGACAAATTCAGCTTCTGTCCTAAAACGGCCTTCGTACGGAGAATAAACTCTCTTGTTTTGAGTAAAAACTAAAAACGTGCAGACGTTATCATTCAAAATGGCGTCTGATGAACTTGTTCGTTTGTCTCGCGACACAAAGTACTTCAAAGGACGATGGTTGAAGCCCTGTTGTGTCTTTTTTACAGGTGATGGGAGTTGCTTATGTCAACATCACAGGCTGAGATGCTGATTGATCCACAGAGCTGTGACGCCCGCCCCTCACCATTTCCGCCATTCCGCCAATCACAGCAGCTTAAAACTGAGAGGGCGGAGCCAAACCAACTGCACAAATCTTTGATTCCTTCTTTAATTTCATTCAGGAAAAAAATAACAGTAAGCTCCGCTGAAGAAGGGAAATTTATTCAATGAGGAAACTTAAATTAATCAATATTTTTTAATTGAACTTTATGAGGCAAATCACATCCTTAATTGAATTAGTGATCTCAGTATTAATATATAAAAAAATCCATATTTTAGATTCTTAAAATCGTTGTGCAAACACATATTCAAATAAAACCTTTGCAGTTAAAAGAGTTTTATAAAGGTCCAGTCATTAATTGCTATTCAGGAAATGTGATTGTAATCTTTTTCTTATTAATGCAGAAACTTTCTACAAAAAATAAAAGCAATTTCAAAACCACAGATGGAGTCACATTCATTCATTCATCATTTCAAACCAATCAGTCATTGATGACAAAAAAAGTTACAGTGGAAGAAGTACTTTTACTCCTACAAGTAGAAGTAGAAATACGTCAGTGTTTGTTAATGTCATTTTAATGTTTGCCAATGTGGAACCAGTTTTAGATCATTTGTGTACTTGAAGAACCAATACTATAGTACTGCATCATTTCAGAACTCTTTTCTCTCTCTGTGTGTCTTTGGGATTGTTTTGTCTCTGAAGTTATTTCATGTATCTTTGTAGTCGTTTAGCGTCTTTTTGTAGTTGCTTTGTGATTCTTTGTGTCTTTTTGTGGTTGTTTTGTGTTTCGTTGTAGTCATTTAATGTGCCTTTGTAGTTGTTTTGTGTCTTTTTGTGTCTCTTTGAAGTCGTTTCATGTATCTTTGTGGTTGTTTTGTATCTCTTTGTGTCTCTTTGTGTCTCTTTGTAGTTGTTTAATGTCTCTTTGTTGTTGCTTTATGTCTTTAAGTGTCTTTTGTGTCTCTTTGTGTCTCTTTGTAGTCGTTTAGCATCTCTTTGTGGTGATTTTGTATCTCTTTGTGTCTCTTTGTAGTCGTTTAATGTCTCTTTGTGGTTGTTCGTGTCTTTTTGTGTCTCTTTGTAGTCGTTTTATGTCTCTTTGTGGTTGTTTTGTGTCCATTTGTGTCTTTTTGTGTCTCTTTGAAGTCGTTTCATGTATCTTTGTGGTTGTTTTGTATCTCTTTGTGTCTCTTTGTAGTCGTTTAATGTCTCTTTGGTGTCTCTTTGAGTCTTTATGTAGTCGTTTCATGTCTCTTTGTGGTTGTTTTGTGTCTCTTTGTGTCTTTTTGTGTCTCTTTGTGTCTCTTTGAGTCTTTATGTAGTCGTTTCATGTCTCTTTGTGGTTGTTTTGTGTCTCTTTGTGTCTTTTTGTGTCTCTTTGTGTCTCTTTGTGTCTCTTTGAGTCTTTTCGTAGTCGTTTCATGTCTCTTTGTGGTTGTTTTGTGTCTCTTTGTTTCTTTTTGTGTATCTTTGTATCTCTTTGTAGTCGTTTCATGTCTTTTTTTGGTTGTTTTGTGTCTCTTTGTGTTTCTTTGTAGTCATTTAGCGTCTCTTTGTGGTTGTTTTGTGCTTCTTTGTGTCTTTTTGTGGTTGTTTTGTGTCTCTTTGTGTCTTTTTGTGTCTCTTTGCACTCTCTTTGAAGTCATTTCATGTATCTTTGTGGTTGTTTTGTATCTCTTTGTGTCTCTTTGTAGTCGTTTAATGTCTCTTTGTTGTTGTTTTGTGTCTTTTTGTTGTTGTTTTGCATCTTTTTGTGTCTCTTTGTGTCTCTGAGTCTTTTTGTAGTCGTTTCATGTCTCTTTGTGGTTGTTTTGTGATTCTCTTTGTGTCTTTTTGTGTCTCTTTGTATCTCTTTGTAGTCATTCCATGTCTCTTTTTGGTTGTTTTGTGTCTTTTTGTTGTTGTTTTGCATCTTTTTGTGTCTCTTTGTGTCTCTGAGTCTTTTTGTAGTCGTTTCATGTCTCTTTGTGGTTGTTTTGTGATTCTCTTTGTGTCTTTTTGTGTCTCTTTGTATCTCTTTGTAGTCATTCCATGTCTCTTTTTGGTTGTTTTGTGTCTCTTTGTGTCTTTTGTGTCTCTTTGTGTCTCTTTGAGTCTTTTTGTAGTCGTTTCATGTCTCTTTGTGGTTGTTTTGTGTCTCTTTGTGTCTTTTTGTGTATCTTTGTATCTCTTTGTAGTCGTTTCATGTCTTTTTTTGGTTGTTTTGTGTCTTTTTGTGTTTCTTTGTAGTCATTTAATGTGTCTTTGTGGTTGTTTTGTGTCTTTTTGTTTCTCTTTGAATCTGTTTTTGGTTTCTTTGTGTCTTTTTCTGTTTCTTTGTGTCTTTTTCTCTCTCTTTGCAGTCATTTCATGTGTCTTTGTGTCTTGTTGTGTCTCTTTGTAGTTGTTTCATGTCTCTTTGTGGTCATTTTCAGTCTCTTCCTGGTTGGTTTGTGTCTCTTTGAGTCACATTTTGTAGATGAAGGTCAGATTCAGATTCAGATTCAACTTTATTGTCATTGCACAGAGTACAAGTACTAGGACAACGAAATGTAGTTTTCCATCTGACCAGAAGTGCAAAGTGCAAAGTACAGTGCAATGTTCTAGATAAATAACAGTATAAATATAAATGACAGATAAATAATAAAAACGAAAAATAACAGTATGTAGTGTAAGTAGAGGAGCCCTCGACACTTTTGGCCTCTGGGCCTTGTAGTTCTGTTCAGGAATCCATCTGAGTACTTTTTCCAGTACTACCACAGTGTAGAAATACAAGTAAAACTCCTGCATTCAAAATTGTAGATATTGATGCATTAATGTGTTCATCACTTTAATGTTGCAGCTGATGAAGGTGGAGTTATTTTTAATTACTTTATATACTGCTGGTAGTTTAAGTTTAAGTTATCAGGTAGAAGTATAAAGTAGCAGAAAATGGAAATACTCAAATAAAGTACCTCGTAATTGTACCTAGGAACTTGAGTCCTTCATGGTTTCTGAACCTCTGCTGACGAACTGACCTTGTTGTTGTGTAACCAGCTGCAGCTACACCTCCTCACCACTAGGAGGAGCCAGCAGCCTTTTATCTTCTGACCTGCAGACACAAACGCACCAAACTTTATGAACAAGGACATTTAAACTTGTGAGTTCTCTGTTATCTGACTTACAGCAGTTTTCTTTACTTTTAATAATCTGAACAAAGAGAAGTTGACTTAGTAGTTAAAAATGCTTTTACTTTTAATTCACTGATATTACTTTATTTAGATAATTTTGAAAACTCCTAATTGAATATTATTTATGCTTATTAGTCGAGTGTGACATTGTTTTATAGCCTATTTTTGGTCCCAATGATGTTTTAATGCTGCAGCAAAATAAATCTAAACCCTAATGAGACTTCTGATAAAATAATCTGATAAACAAATAAAGATTTTGTTTTGATATTAATACAGAAAATTATATAAAACAGAACCTGTCAGCAATAATACAAAGAAATAAAACCAAAGAAAAATGTGTAATCATTAGGCCAGGGTTGTATTTATATTTATATTTATATTTATACATGTTTACGCAAGTACATTTGCGTGTATCTGCACTCTTATGTGTATTTTACTTTTTCTTTTCTTACATTTTTCGTGCACAGATGAAAGTGTTTGTGTGTCAGTTTTTTTGTACGAATATTTCTGTTCTTTTTTCTTTGAAATCATATAAACTGACACTTGAAAAGTAGCTTCCATTACATGTTTTGAATGAATGAATAAATACACTGAGCATGTTTTACAGTAACTTTATATATAAATGAGACAAAACTGTTTTGTATCTCTTTGTATCTCTTTGTAGTCGTTTCATGTCTCTTTGTTGTTGTTTTGTGTCTCTTTGTGTCTCTTTGTGTCTCTTTGTAGTCGTTTCATGTCTCTTTGTTGTTGTTTTGTGTCTTTTTGTGTCTCTTTGTGTCTCCTTGTAACTCTTTGTAGTCGTTTCATGTCTCTTTGTGGTTGTTTTGTGTCTCTTTGTGTCTTTTTGTGTTTCTTTGTAGTCATTTAATGTGTCATTTTTCGTGCACAGATGAAAGTGTTTGTGTCAGTTTTTTTGTACGAATATTTCTGTTCTTTTTTCTTTGAAATCATAAAAACTGACACTTGAAAAGTAGCTTTCATTACATGTTTTGAATGAATAAATAAATACACTGAGCATGTTTTACAGTAACTTTATATATAAATGAGACAAAACTGAAAAACAAAACCGCTGAAAACTTTCACACAGAATCTCATTTATTTCTTTAAAAAGGTGAGTTATTAATATTTTCTGTGATTTACTTTAAAAGAAAAAACTGTAAAATTTTGTTTTCATACTTCTTTGTATA